>JACRUU010000004.1:4757134-4937134 GCA_030449085.1 Kryptopterus vitreolus
AAAGACACAGTTATGACCCATCAGTGATAAATAAACATGCACGTACTGTATTAAGGACAGGAAGGACATAATAGCGGAGAGTATTTATACCTGTCTGTGCTGTTTAAAGGTGCGGGTTGCTGTTCAGGCGGCGTTTTATCGTCGGCGGGTTCGCTGAAGTCACTGTTCGCCCGACTTGCGCGTACCTCTGCAAGCCTGCAAAGTGATGCAGGAGGTATTGGTGACACATTTGTAATGAACTCTCACACACAAACACACACACACACACACACACACACACACACACACACACACACAACACACACACACACACACACACACACACACACATATACACACACACACACACACACACACACACACACATATACATACATACATACATACATACATACATACATATATATATATATATATATATATATATATATATATATATATATACATATACACACACACACACACACACATACACACACACACACACACACACACACAACACTCTCCGCTCTCTTACCATGGCTTTTGCTCCTCTTCGTCTAGTTCTGACTGATTACGGAGCTGGATCCAGCTGTTGTCTCCTTTCAGTGCGGTCCGAACCTTTGTTGTGCGCAAAACAGATTGTCTGTCCCCCTCTACAAACGAACACACACATAAACCAGTTACAGCCTCCGTATAGATACAAAGCATTAGGACCATGTGGAAATAAGTGTGTGTGTGTGTGTGTGTGTGTGTGTGTGTGTGTGTGTGTATTAAATAAGTACTCAAGCTATTATTATTGTGTGACATGTTACAGAACAGGTTTTGAGCTCCAGTGCACTTTGGTTTCACTAAGTACACTTGTGGTGGGGAAAAAAAAATAAATCAAGCAGCACTAGCACAGGTATCTGTGCATTAATGACTTTCCCATTAGTCATCAATATTCCGGGTTTGTCAAGAGAAGCTCAAATGCAAATTACATGCAGTTAGGAGTGCGATCGGAAAATAGCGTAGCTCACCGGTAGTCATGGTTTCAGCTTGCTCTTCTGTCTTTAGCCAAACCTGGGTGGGAAAAAAAACAACAACAAACAAACAAACAGAATACAAAGCTTAGCGATTCTTATGGACAAAATGCCATCCGTGTGATCATGATTTCCTAATGAGTCCATATATTACAACTTAGTTGTCAACGTTTGGTTTTTCGCTACGCATTCTTGAATTCCTGAGTCATCATTTAGTCCATGCCATCAAGCCTGTCCCTCCACTTTCTCAGCACACACACACACACACACACACACCACACACACACACTTTTTCTTTTTATATATTTAGCTGTCAACACTGGGGTTCTGTTTATGAAGGGGCAAGTATATATTTTGGTTTAATAAATTCGAATACATTTGCACACCTGATTTATATATATATATATATATATATATATATATATATATATATATATATATATATATATATTTATAACATATATATATATATATATATATCATATATAATTTAATCATCACATATAGCATACATATAACATATATATACATATATATATATATATATATATATATACGATATATATATACACATACACACACATGATATATACATATACAGATATATATATATTATACATTACACACACATATACACAGAGATATATATATATATATATATATAGTATAGTATATGATACACACACACACACACACACACACACACACACACACACATATATATATATATTATATATATATATAAAATAAAACGCATCAACATATTATCTTTCTATCCTCTAGAGTTCCAGAACTGCACAGTTGACTGGTTTACTCGCTTCACTACATGTTCATTAAAGGCTTGTTAATTATATCTTTGGTCATTAAAGTCTAACTGTTGTTGTGGTGTCCTGGTGGACTGAAGCTTATAGACAAATAACTGGCGTTACCCCAAGTTACACACACACACACACACACACACACACACACACACACACACACACGATCCACTGATCTCTGCGCAAAAAAGGATCTCTATAACAAACTGGTGAAAGTTCAAACATCGAGACATAAACACTCTGTCAAGCGAATGAATTAATCGTGTTAATCATTAATCAAATAAGATCTAATGGCGGTTAGATGATAAATAAGTGATTAAGGGATAACGAAGGCGACGTAGAAATACTCCATCAAACAAGACACCGGAGCCTTGTGAGGTTTCACCAGTGTCCCAGTAATATTTACACTGACTCTTTTTTTCTTATATACTCTCACAAGTGAACAAATAGAAAGTTTGTGAATAATCGCATTCTCATTCGCACACTGACAAAACCTACCTTATCTTAGAAAACACACATCCAAAACTGGTGTAGAACACCTCACGCTTGCCCTGTAATGATAAATGAGACAGAGCGCTTAACAGCAGGACTGCTTGCTCTGTGTCAGTCCACACACATACACAAACACACACACACACACACAGAGGGAGGGTTTGGCAGCTGTCTCCTGGAGAGAGTAGAACCGGGCGTTGGCATGACTGACAAGCCCAGCCAGTTTGAGTAGCCTGGCCGCCAAAGTCAGGGTGTGTATGTGTGTGTGTTTTTTTTTTGCCATCTGATTGGAATTCATGTCTCACACTATCATCTGTCATTGCTCAGATGAAGTGAACATGAGGATTTTTCAATACGGAAATTCCATTCTCACTATAGGAACAAATATACAAGATTTTTAAGCATTATTAGCTCCGGTGGGAACTCCG
The DNA here is from genome assembly GCA_030449085.1 of Kryptopterus vitreolus. Lineage (NCBI taxonomy): Eukaryota > Metazoa > Chordata > Actinopteri > Siluriformes > Siluridae > Kryptopterus > Kryptopterus vitreolus. Next base: position 4,759,874 of record JACRUU010000004.1, read on the forward strand.
TTACGCACAAAAAAAAAAAATCCCAGCCCCACCAAAGCTGCCACTAGTGGGCCCTAGAGCAAGGCCCTTGAATCTCAATTTCTCAGTTGCAAGTTTCTCTGTATAAGCGTGTCTGCCAAATGCCGCAAATGTGCTTAATTAGGACACGTCGGCACGAGAATAGGTAGACGCACTGAATTCTAGTCAAAGGACTAGTCGTAGACTCCCGACAGTCCATCAGACTACATCTACGGAGATCTACATAACTAACCGAGGCCGCGGGGGTGCCAAGACTTTTGCACAGCGCGCTCTCGGGGTTTGCCGTTGGATGAGCAGTCTTATCCGAAGATAAGAAATCCAATGATAAGTCTATGTAGACGTAGGCGTCTGATGGACCTACACGGTTCAGGTGACCTGAACAAGGGAAACCCTTCATTAGAATGCATGAAGGGTACGAGGTGTCACCCCCCCCGAAGACGACGGCGGAATGCGCCCGGTGTATTTGGGTTTCGCCCTGACTACGGTCTTTAAACGTGACTCGAAACAGGCTTTGCAGCCTATGAATTTTTGATGTATACAAGAATGCCAGGTATCTCGTCGATTCTCCCGCCCCACCCCCCACCCCTTCAACAACCACACCAAGAAGAGGAATGGCAGAAATGCACATCAGGAAAGGCTGTGCGAGTGCCCAAAGGGGTCAGGGATGACGTAGGAACGAGAGCAGCTAATGAGGCGAAAGGATCAACAATGGCTTTTGTGAACGAGGGCGTGGACCAGGAACCTGTACAGCGTTGTGCAACTCTCGCGACACACACTTGCCCTTCCCTAGAGTCACTCGAACATGCTGCAACTTTATTTAATATGAATTTAAACATTTTTGGTAAAAAAAAAAAAAAAAATGCACACATGCACAGAGCCCCGAGGCAAATGAGTCAGCTATGAAAAAAGCACTTTGTTATAACCCAACTTAGTGTAGTGTAAACACACCTGATCCATGAGCAAATAATTCCACTCCCATGTTTCTTGAGTTATGAGTAAAAATAAATAGGACAAAAGTTAAAACAATATCTTTAAAATTGCTCATGTAAAAAGTATAGAAATGAGTATTACACAGCACGAGAAGTTCTCCACAAGTAAATATATACAGGACCAACAATGCATCTACATCTGGACTGCTTAAATGATTATAATGCTTATTTCCGTTTGTTACGTTTATCACGAAAAATGTGTTATACGGATACAACATATTAGAAACTTAGCATTAGATATTAAGAGTGCACTTGTCGAGCTTTGTCCTCGTTCAGCCACAAGGGTATTGGCAAAGTCAGGATTACTGTCTCAAAAAATAAAGAAATAAAAAACGATGTGGGGGCACGGTGGCGTAGTGGTTAGCACGTTCGCCTCACACCGCCAGGGTCCGGGTTCGATTCCCGTCTCGGCCATGTGTGTGTGGAGTTTGCATGTTCTCCCCGTGCCTCAGGGGGTTTTTCTGCGGTTTCCTCCCCGGTCCAAAAACATGCACCTTGGAAAATTGTCCCTAGTGTATGAATGTGTGTGTGTGTGTGTGCCCTGAGATGGTTGGCATTCCATCCAGAGTGTATCCTGCCTTAATGCCCATAGACTCCTGAGATAGACACAGGCTCCCCGTGACCCGAGGGAAGATCGGATAAAGCGGTAGAAGATGAATGAATGAATGAAAACGATGTACTGAATTAAGGCGATAGCTTGTGCATTAATTAGTAAAGCAAAAGGCATCTAAGGCAACAGAGCTCAGGATTCTGATTGGTCAAAATGCACAGATTGATGGTTTTATACCCAACAACAGTATATTTATTATTTGGATATAATAACAGGATATTTTATTGTATTAACATAAGAGGAAAAAGTACCTACAGTGGTATGAAAAAGTTCCTTTCCTGATATCCTTTTTTTTTTTTTTTTTTTTTTTAAACACACTTTAATGATTCCAATCATCAAACAACTATCATCGACTACATAGCCCTGCTGAGTGAACCTAACCAGTTATTAGGTTTAGGGGGCAAACACTTTCACACAGGGTCATGGATTTTGGTATCCCTAAATAATAATCCTTTATTTGTCACATAAACATTACAGCACAGTGAAATTCTTTTCTGCGCATATCCCAGCTTGATGTTGGTAGTTGGGGTCAGAGCGCAGGGTCAGCCATGATACGGCGCCCCCTGGAGCACAGAGGGTAAAGCGTCTTGCTCAAGGACCCAAGGGCGGCAGCATGGCCATACTGGGGCTCGAACCCGGATCTTCCGATCAGCAGCCCAGCGCCTTAGACCACTGAGCCACACCCCCTCCCTTTTTTTTTATATATTTTTTTTAATAATAAAAACCTACAATTAAAAACAGCGTTTTGTGCTTACCCATGTTGTCTTTATCTAATATTTACATTTGTTTGATGATCTGAACCATTAAAGGCGTGACAAACATGCAAAATCAATCAGGAAAACTTTTTTCCATACTACTGTAATAAATATTATAAAGTATATCAGAACTGTGTTAGCTTTCAGATTTGCCGTCAAAAAAATAATAATAAATTTTTTAGTATGTTTTTTTTTTGTTTTTCTTTAAAAAAGAGGCCTACACTGCATTAATAGAAGATAAGTATTTTTTTATTCACATTTAAAAAGGAATAAGTAGCCTTTTTTCCCCCCCTCTCATACACAGAGGTCAAAATCTGATCCATACACAGTCCACGTACCAGCTGCTATAGAGCGCTACGCTGCTTTCCTCAGATGCGGGTAACTGGCTACAGTTCGATCGATGGCGTCTTGGAGCTTCACCACTGGTTTGTAGCCCATGTCTTGCTTGGCACGCGAACAGCTGTAGTAGTGATGAGTGCCAGCCAGTGCCACGCGCATGGGCGTAAAAGTGGGCCTGATGTTCACCAGCGGACGCAGTAGAACGGTAATCAGCCACAACAGCATTGCTATTCCGTAAACAAGAGAGTAGGGAAGGTGGTAACGAGGGGCATCGTAGCCTAATCCGACCAGCACCCGGGACATGAAATCCCAAAAACGGATCGGCTCATCGTTGGTTATGTGGTACGCCTGGGGAAACATGGAATGTAAAAGTATTGCACTGTTAACATTACAATGGGCGGGGGACAACAAATCAATAAACAGAGCAAATTATTCCATTACACACACACACATATATTCATTCATTCATCATCTACCGCTATATCCGATCTTCCCTCGGGTCACGGGGAGTCTGTGCCTATCTCCGGCGTCTATGAGCATTAAGGCAGGATATACCCTGGATGGAATGCCAACCCATCGCAGGGTACGCACACACAAACACACATTCATACACTAAGGACAATTTTCCAAGGTGCCAATCATGGCATGCATGTTTTTGGACCGGGGGCGGAGAACCCGGAGAAAAAAACCCCTGTGGCACGAGGAGAGCATGCAAACTCCACACACACATGGCCGAGACGGGACTCAAACCCGGACCCTGGCGGTGTGAGGCAAACGTGCTAACCACTACGCCACCGTGAATGTATATGTATGTATGTGTGTGTATATGTGATATATATATATATATATATATATAGTATATATATATATATATATATATATACACACACACACACACACACATACACACACACATACATGCATACTATACGAGGAAATTTCAGTGTTTATTAATTAGATTATTTTTGACAACTAATATTCCATATCCACATCTTTTCATTTTCCTTTTGCCAACTGAACCATTGAGTCTATGTTGCCTATATCATCTTTAAATCTTAAAACATAAAGACCATAAAACTCGCACCTATGTATTAATTCACTATTGTACTTCTACTAGTTTTGTTTCCCCGAGTTGCATGGTCGAGAAACACGTCTCTAATGAGAAAACCCACAATAAATATCAAAGGTTCTGGATTTACCCGAGACTTTTCCCTTAAAAGTGTTTTTCTTTCCCCCCGTGTGCACTATAAATAATAGATATTCAAGACACTCTTTTCAAGGTGAATTTTAAATCCCGATTGTTCAAAAAGGTTTTTTAAATAACAGCATGATGCTGCCATTATTGCGGAAGAAAATATCATTACATCGACCCCTTTTAATACAGTATATCATTATTTCCATTGTTCTATAGGGGCTTATATAGTGTGTGATCCACGAGGAGCATCAATTTCTACCTGAATTCAGAAAAAAGTCAATCAATACGCATATTTAACATGAAAAGATATGATCACTGCTATGTTACTCTAACTGGCTGACTGCAGATGAAAGACTCGAAACCCCTCACGCGCTGACAAAGATTAAACCTTTAAACACTCCTATGCTACATAACGGTTTAGCTCACTCCATGACTGTTTTGCACCAAAGATTTTTCATATTTTCACTTTATAATCTTTATAAAAAATCACAAATGAAAAGATGCCAAAGCTTCCATTATCACGACACGGTAAACCAAGTAGATATTTACAAACCCATACACACCTTTCCACAAAGTGGGGAGTCGGCCTTCAGATGCTCAGCGGCGAGGATGTGACCGTGGACTACATTCTCCACATAGGTAAAATCCACTAGGTTTGTACCATCTCTGTAAAATCACAAATGAAACATGCAATACCGTACACATCGTACACAAGTTCTTGAGCTCATATTGAAGTCATGTTTGTATTTATTTGTTTTGCAAAAAAATGCTTGCACTAAATTCTGATTCGAATGTACTTAATCACAGCTCTCGTCTGTAAAAGCAAGCTCTTCTTACGATGATATGTATTTTTTTTTAACCATGAAGAATAATAAACCCATTTATACCCTGTGACTTCATAAATGGTCTGTTAGCAATGAATTAGTAAAAAGAGAAGTACTACGTTTTTATTCTAAACCAAAGAATTAAACTGGGATCACGTGATGCTTAAAATAAGCTTGACCTTGTGAGGTCAATTAACGGATTCCATTCCAAACATGTTTCGCTATTGTGTTCATTTACACAACAACAACATCATCATCTTAACTATGAAAGACTACAGTCATGACCTACAGTCACGGTGGCTTTGGAGGAAATTGTATAAACTCCTGGTTTATCCATTTAAAAAATTACCAGCAATATTCCCAGTGTATTTGTCCTGTATGGGTGGATTTTTTTCCCCTTTAATTAAGTTGTAGAATAACATTTAATCAAGGGTCATGTTGCAAGCGCTGTCCATATGTACATAGCAATTATAATAAATTCATCATGTGATATTCTTAAAGAAAACAGTAGGAATGAAGAATCAGTGAGCCAATATGAAGCTGTAATGGGAGTTACTTTACATGTACATTATTCATTCATTCATTCATTCATCTTCTACCGCTTTATCCGATCTTCCCTCGGGTCACGGGGAGTCTGTGCCTATCTCAGGAGTCTATAGGCATTAAGGCAGGATACACCCTGGATGGAATGCTAACACGTCGCAGGACACACACACACACACACACACACATTCGTACACTAGGGACAATTTTTCCATGGTGCCAATCAACCTACCGTGCATGTTTTTGGACCGGGGAGGAGGGGACCGGACCGGAAAGGGGGAAACCGGAGCGGAGAAACCCGGAGAAAAACCCCCTGAGGCACGGGGAGAGAACATGCAAACTCCACACACACATGGCCGAGACGGGAATCGAACCCCTGGCGGTGTGCGGCGAACGTGCTAACCACTACGCCACCGTGCCCCTATTAAAAGCATCACTCAATCAAATCGGTCAACAACACCAACCTTGACCACCACCTGCTAATATGTTGGTCCCAGTCCTGATCCATCGCACATGAACGTCTTTTTGAGCATTTTGAGCTACGCGAGCTCATCTGTTGGATCACGGGTTGGCTCATTCATTCCTTGAGGACAAAATGTTCACCTACTGCCTAATAAAGCCAAACCCACTAATGCCATGATGAAGAGATAATCAGTGCTACACACTTCGCCGTGTAGAAAAAAATAAGCTGTACTCGCATCTGCAACCTGATGGACAACAATTAAAGCTCTTGCCTGCTCTTACCATGTCGAACATAGAAGCAGGGTCGAGTTCTCATTGCCTGGCTACAAGATTATTATGCCAGCAACCAAACGAAATGTAAAGTTTCCAGGTCCAGTTTGCGGCTGATTGACAAAAGGCAACAAGAAGGTAAAAGTGTGTAAATATTTGACTTCCTTTGATTATTTCAGGGATTCAGTATTCCAATTTAAACTGGAGAGCAACGTTTTGGCAGCGAAAAGGCAGAGACGCCAAATATGCTCGGAAAATCAAAATAAGGAAACGGATATTGAAGTACGCAAGACTTTACGACTTTGAATGGTGAATTTGAACTTCCCATCCACTTGGATGAACTGCTCCAGAGGACTGGCAGAGAATCGTTCTCCGAGCCAGTAATGATTCCTTAGATTCAACAGATTGTATGGTACATAAGGAGGTACTCCTTGGTACTAGTTTCCCTGACGACTCTCTCACTTACCCAATAATGAACTTCATTTTGCCTCTGATAGCTGTATCTACTAGGATGGGCACAAGCTGGGGGTCTCGCGGGCCAAAGATCCCATGAGGACGAATCGCCACAGTGAGGAAATCATTGGCTTTACTGCATGACTCCAAGACTACCTGCTCAGCAGAGAGAGAGAGAAATCCATTCATTATGGTAAATAGAATATGGCTTGAGTTATATCTGAATAAGTAATACTGTTGCACGATATATTCAAATCACTAAGAATATTAAATTGTATTAGTACGGGTATTTAAAAAAAAAAAAAAAAAAAAGACGATTGTAGTTCAGGGTGTTGGACATAGGGGGCAGTGTGTGTGTGTGTACATAGTGTACATTGCGTGCATGCTGATTGTCTCGGGTGCGCTCCTTTATGCTGATTAAACCCGATTTTTGTTTTTATATTTATTTTTGTTAAAGGGTGCTACTTTATTTCAGCAAACTATAAACATTGGGTGTTTATTAATAAATAAACAAAACATTTCTCTTTTCTTTTTGCCATAATATCAATTTGGTATTGGTATCATTATATTTAATATCGCTATCGTACCGGAGACAAATATTTGGTATTGTGACAACACTATTCAATAATTTGACTAAGTGCTAAAACTAATCCAATACATATAAAATGCCTGGATACACAGATCTACCTTCTCCTGGTGAATTTTAGTCTCAGTGTAATAATCAATAGGTCTTTTCGCATAAGGCAAATCTTCTTTTCCATTTTTGATGTCGGTTCCCTCAAATACCACACTGGCACTGCTGGTTAGGACAAGTTTCTGCAAGAAAGATAAACAACACGATGAAAAAAATAACGCGAGGAAATGTTTACTTCTGTGCTAAATAGGAAACTGATGTCAGTATAAGTTTGAAAATACATGTATTCACTTATACGAATATGAATCTTATATACTCATTCATTTCAAAATCCTGGATCAGGTCTATGTAAAGTGCAAATTTTATATAAATGCATAAAACATAGGTATTTATTTCCAAGACAAAACATTAATCTACACATGTATCTATATCTATACTAGTATACAAAACAGAAGGAAAATTTAGACGCCATAAAAAGTAAAACATTGAGACAACAAATATTTTTAAAAAATAATTAATATGTTCTTATTGAACCTCCAAAATATTTATTCATTCATTCATTCATCTTCTACCGCTATATCCGATCTTCCCTCGGGTCACGGGGAGTCTGTGCCTATCTCAGGTGTCTATGGGCATTAAGGCAGGATACACCCTGGATGGAATGCCAACCCATCGCAGGACACACACACACATACACTAGGGACAATTTTCCAAGGTGCCAATCAACCTACCGTGCATGTTTTTGGACCGGAGAACCCGGAGGAAAACCTCTTGAGGCACGTGGAGAACATGCAAACTCCACACACTCATGGCCGAGACGGAAATTGAACCCGGGCCCTGGCGGTGTGAGGTGAATGTGCTAACCACTAAACCATCGTACCATTCATTCATTCATCTTCTACCACTATATCCAATCTTCCCTCGGGTCACGGGAACTCTGTGCCTATCTCAGGCGTCTATGGGCATTAAGGCAGGATACACCCCGGATGGAATGCCAACCCATCGCAGAGCACACACACACAATTACATTCACACACACATTCATACACTAGGGACAATTTTCCAAGGTGCCAATCAACCTAACGTCATGTTTTTGGACCGGGGGGGGGACCGGAGAACCTGGAGGAAAACCCCTTGAGGCACGGGGAGAACATGCACAAACACAACACACACACACACACACACACACACACAAACGGCCGAAACGGGAATCAAACCCGGACCCTGGCGGTGTGAGGCGAACGTGCTAACCACCAAGCCACCGTGCCATCACCTCCAAAATATCTTTGTTAAAAGAACTTCCACTTTCAACATTATTCAACAACTGAAGATAAATGTGACTAAATACCTGCACCCCGGCTTCTTGGCAAGCCTGAATAACCGTGCGCGTGCCTTCAACGTTCACTTTCCAAAATAGTTTCCGGTCATCGCAGGCCGGTGAAGGAGAAGCACAGTGAAACACCAGCGACACGTCCTTCAGGACTTTGAGCAAAGCCTGAAAATGAGACAAAAGGATGCTGTTCTTTACTGATCAATGAGTGTCTAGCTGACCCAAATCAGTACTGTATCTATCTCTGTGTGTAAACTTTAAATGTTATTTGTAGGTTCTCGGATCCTACCGACGATGTGTGTGCGCTGATAAAGGGGGAAATAAAAGTGAATTAACCAGACGTTTACAATGCAAATCATTTGGATAATTAATTCAGTACTGAATATGATTTGTAATAATATAATAATGTAGTGCATTGCTTTACTATACAAAGAAAGTCACCTGTTTGTCACACAAGTCTCCCTGGTGAAACGTGACTCCGGGAACCTCGTATCTCTGTGCTTATGTCGAATACAGCCACCGAGTAGCCTTTCTCCACCAGACGCTCCACGAGGTGCCTACCCAAAAAGCCGGAGCCGCCAATGACAGCACATCTTTTGCTGCTCTGTTCATAGGAAACATTCAGCCTCAATCAGGATCCCAAGTTCAATCCTCCATTTACGGTTCAGAATGCATTGCATACACCTAATATCCTCTAGATGTCCAGAAATGTATGAATGCATGTGTTCCTGCCATCTTTTTTTTTTTTTGGCATATCATTTTATCTATTGTTTTAGCTTATGACCAGTATAACTTGTATCTTTATTGATGCTCTGTACAACATTTACTTAACAGTCAATGTTTTTAATGTGCTTTATAAATAAAAAATGTCTTATCGTCTTATGATATCAGGATTTTCTTTTTAAATTTTATCTGTTCATTTGGTACAAAAAAAGCCTAGTTTGGTTTAATAAGAGACATTAGGTTTATACATTTTCAAAACACATGCATGACAAATAATAATTAATAAGCGTATTTGTAATACCAATAATAAAAACTTTTTTGTAATAAAGTAAATAAATAAGCTACTATAATAGTAATAATGATATACTGTAGATATACAGACGGAAACATATAAAGTTGTTTATGGGAGTTTGAGAGTCTGAGTGGGGATTCATATAGCTATCCAAAAAGATTTGTAAACTGCAATATTTGTATTTAACATATAAAAAAAATATAATATAATATGGTAGGTGATAATAAATAAATAAATAAATAAATAAATAAAAGCAGGACACTCACCGGTCTGATGCGCGTTGCCATTGTCAGTCAGTGTAAACCTCTCACACCACCGTATATAAAAACTCCTTTAATTTTAAAGCCTTACGAGTTACACAGACTTTCCTCCAAGCAGAAAAAAAAACAACAGCTATAAAGTGAAATCTGCACAAACACACACCTGCAGAAACTAAACTTGTGATGAAAAGTTCACGTTTCAGATAGTTTGGCTTGGTTCACCAATACGAGTCGACTCTTTAAACGGCTCATTGTCGTTTTATACCAATACCAGGCAATTATTTGTCCACTGCTTCAGCTAAACGTTAAATTAATTATACTCTGAACATTTACTCAACCTTCTCTACATTAACACGATTATTAGATTAAGGTTATATTTTTAAATCATAATTTCGTTGTGTGGTCAGATCCGAGTCGGCTCAAGAAGTCGATTCGAACTCCAACAACCATTTACTGCACCCGCAAGAAGCAAACCAAAGGCTGGATTCAAAACAGCTCCATGTTCCCTTAATAAGTATACTACATAGGGTTTACCGTGCTGGGTTTCAACGCCCTACATCAATGCACTACAGCTTCAATAATACGCAATTTGAGATTTAACCTATCGACCTATCAGCTGAGACGGGAGGTCAGCGCTATTGGTTACGAGTGCCCGGTGTTCACGAGGAACCGTAAAGGTCTGGCCAATAGGAAGACAGCTATGCAAAATTACGCCATCGCGTCAACCAATGAACGAGTCGCATCGTTTTCAGTGCCTGCCCCAGGTTAGGAGTTGGAATTTCAGGATAAGATAGGAGGGGAATAAAACAATGAAGTAAAAGGAAAAAAACAACAAACAAATATAAGAGTATATGTCATATGTCATACCACCAGTTGAAATGAAAATTGTAAACCACAATCGATATAGTATAGTGTAACTAACAGGGAAAAGCTTCTTCAGCGTCCAATAAGCGTCAGTCCTCCAGCGTCCAATAAGCGTTAATCCTCCAGACTCCTGCACCAATCACAGCGCGTATCTTCACTGGAGAGAGAAGATGCTGTGAGATTCCTTGCATCCGTCGCGTATTGTCATCATTCATCTCTCTATACATTTTTTTTAAGAAAAAGATTATACACCACATGCTGACATTGCAAAGGGAGAAAAACAAATCTAATAGCCGGTGTTTTGCTTCACTTTCTCTGCGACCATAATGGTGAGTAATGGGCACCTTCCAACCACCATCAGCCTTTCTATGATCCCACATTGGCGGTCGATTAATCGTTTAGGTTTGTACAAATGCTTTGTATAGGACTGTGGATGTGGAAGTAAACATGCTATCGCATGTTAGGATGCTAATTTAAAAAAAAAAAGGCCAATCATTGTGTGCATGACGACAAAGTCACATCGTCTACAATAAATGAGCTGCAATCTGAACGATTAATCACCCATTTGCAAAATCATTTGCTTGCATTGCTGCTTTCAGGACTGTAATGTTTATTCAGTACACTGTCGTGATCATTGAATCCGCAGGAACAGACCGTCGAGTGAAAATTGTTCGACGAATATTCACTAAACTATTCTCTCGATTGTTGCACTGCTGTCTTCAGGGACTATAATGTTCACCTAGGGAGGTGCAGTGTCGTGCTGATCAAAGTGATCCCGGGAATCTGCCTGAGCAGATTAATTGCTTTAGACGAATAGTCAAGTACTTTGTGATACGTGTGATGCAGAATATACGTTAAAGAAGTTATAAAAACATAAGCTGCCAGTGCTTACTTACTGCAGGCCACCAGCGCTAAAAGACCATCACTTGGAGCTGTGGCTACTCGTAAGAAAGCCGGTCCTAAACCCGAACTGACCGAGGAAATTAGGCAGGAGATCCGAGAAGCGTTTGAGCTGTTCGACACAGATGGTGCAGGCTACATCGAAGTGAAGGAGCTCAAGGTGAGGTTCAACAGCGTATAAAAGTAGTATATAAGTGCCTTGATGCTCATGGAGTGTTTCACAATCCAGGTGGCTATGAGGGCTCTCGGGTTTGAGCCCAAAAAAGAGGAGATCAAGAAAATGATAGCAGACGTTGATAAGGATGGCACTGGGAAGATCTCGTTTGATGACTTCCTGGCAATCATGAGCCAAAAGATGGTAAAAAAATGTTTATAAAAAAAATGTTTATATGTGTATAAAAATAAATACTTTGGGATCTTCTACACATCGAGTCATTACCTGTCGCTGTTGTGAAGGCTGATAAGGACTCCAAAGAGGAAATCCTAAAGGCCTTCCGACTGTTCGACGACGACGAAACCGGCAAGATATCGTTCCGCAACTTAAAGCGAGTTGCCAAAGAGCTCGGCGAGAACCTTACAGACGAGGAGCTTCAGGTAATAAGAACAAACACACAAGTCACGGAGGGGAAAAAGCACACAGAAAGCACACTCGTTATTCATTTCTAGTATTTTATCCGTCAGGGTCTTAATAATCATTTTGGGGTCAACGTATATGAAGAAATGAATGACTTAATATGCTAATGACAAAAGAGCACAACAGATAGCAACAAATGACATGCGTTTAGAAAACAAGATGCGGAAAAATAAGCTTTTTGCTGTTGATTAGTATTGATATGGGGTTATAAGGCCATCTCCAAACAAACAAAGGATTTTACAATTGGAGAGAGCAAAGTATCACATGACCTATAGGTGTTTGTAAGCAGATTGAAATGTTCATGGAAGGGAATGGCTGGGACTCAAGCTTATTCTACTATCCAAAATGCTTTATTTATGTTATTTCAGGGGTAATGCGGTTATACCAGTAGTCCCATAATCACCCTCAACTGAATGAACAAGGTTAAGTCATGTGATTGTTGTGATTATTTGCGTTCGTAGAATTTATTAAGGAACATAGAGTTGTCGTTTAGGGACATAAAAGCTAGAAAAAACAAACTTGTTTATCTACATGTCATTAAGGATCGAAGAAAGTTATCATCATCATCGATCATTATTTCCTTAGGAGATGATTGAAGAAGCAGACCGAGATGGCGATGGGGAAGTGAGCCAGCAGGAGTTTCTTCGTATCATGAAAAAAACCTGTTTGTACTGATTGAGCGGGAAAATATCCGACCGCACCCTCCAGCACATCCTTCTATATACAAGATGATCAATAGTGATGATAAAACACACAACGGCTATGTGAATATCTTACCGCAACAATCGCATAGGACCAGTCCAGGACTTCTGAGTGCTCTCTGTAAACATACCTACATAATAATAATATTAATAATAATTTTGAATCCTTTTAGGAACAACATACAGCTTTCATTAATGTGTCAAAAAAGGGATTTAACTTTTCCAAATACAATCACACACTTGATTTCTAATCATCTGCATTGCGTACAGTGGCCTTTATATATTAAACCTAGACCTTTAGCACCAACCCAGACCTAGGGTTTTATATTCACGTGATTATTTAGCCCGGGTGTGATTATTACTTTTCCCGAGGACAGTCTTTTTGGGGAGCGATGTTCTGTATAATGTGCGCTGAGCTTGCTTTGTGTTTTAATACTGATGCGTGGAATAGTTACCGCCTTGTTCAGTCACAGTACAGTGATCTTATGACTGTAGGCTACACATTTCTCTTCTATTCTTGAACGCTGTTTGATGTTTTGTACAAATCTATATAAATGTTTAAAGCAGAAAATATATTAAGCTGTGCTTCTTGAATATTTATATACACATATATACACACATTGTGTGTATGTATGTATATATATATATATATATATGTGTGTGTGTGTGTAAAACATCTCTATCTATATTTTATAGATAGAGATATGTGTATATGTATATAAATATAAACACTATAATAACACTGTATATTATACAGTGTTATTATAGTGTTTATATTTATATACATATACACACATGCTTCAGTAGGAAAAACAAACAGATAGCGAGCGATTTCTATTTGGTGGAGCACTATTGGATATTAATATGTATTTAAAAACGAGCTTGCCTATTTTATTGGGGTTATTCTCGTCATGTGTTTTCTGTGTTGTTTTTGATTGACCTATATTGATAAACAAAAGAACTCGCAATTAATAATGCATGCGTGTAACTTTTAGCTATTAGTTTACATAATGTAGCACCTAAACCGTTTTCAATAAGTAGGAAAAGACTTTATTTAAACATACACATGTTCTAGAACAGAAAAAAACAAACAAAACATTTCATACAACACACATTTAGACAACATTTCTAATAAAAAAATATCATAAAATCCTTCACATCTTTCCAAGGCATTTCCTGGGATGGTGTAGAACACACCCCAATGTCAATTCCATTAGTCTTTGAAAGCGGAAGAATTTATAACTTGATGCCCAAACATTTTTGAGGTGATGTGTATAAGAGCTGAATTGGAATCATTTCTCTCACCCGTCTATGTGTTTACTGAACAATGGGGGTAAATCCTGAACCTGGAACGGCAGCGGTCTCGTAAAGCGTGTTCAGGAGCACGCGGAGATCAGCTCTGGCTGAGGCGGGTCTTGCTGGCGAAGTCGGCACTGAGCTTTCGCATCACCTCGGCGTGACTCTGGCCGGCCAGCTCCTGCCGCGCAGTGCCGTAATTCTCCTTCACAAACGTTGCGAAAGGTGTGGGGCCTCGCGAATTCGAAGGCGTGAGCAGGACGAGCTGACCCGTGCACAGAGCGCACACAAACCTCTGCGTGTCCAGGGACTTTGAGTGACGCCCGATCCTATATACATATATATAAAATTATTAATTTCACTGAATAGCTGCAAAGCACATCTTGAAAAACAAAAATGTACAAAAATGTGTTTTGATCTTGTCAATCAATCAATAAATAAACAAATAAATAATTAGTAATCATGGTATGATGGGGAGGAAAAAAACAGCTCATACGGTAGCTGTTGATGTTGGACTTCTGATCAACAGGTCATGAGTTCTTATCCCCCTTGAACAAAGCCCCCAAAATAAATTTTTTTATTCTCAAACCTACAACTTTACGTAAAAATATTATCTTGTGCGGCTTTTTTCTCCCACACTAGCGTCTTCTTAATCTTCTCAGCTGAGACATGCTCTATCTATAATGTATCTATTCTGAAGACTCAATATTTATTATATATCAACTGAGGATTCATTCATTCATCTTCTACCGCTATATCCGATCTTCCCTCGGGTCACGGGGAGTCTGTGCCTATCTCAGGAGTCTATGGGCATTAAGGCAGGATACACCCTGGATGGAATGCCAACCCATCGCAGGACACACACTCAGATTCACACACGTCTTCCCACACTTGGGACAATTTTCCAAGATGCCAAGCAACCTACCATGCATGTTTTTGGACCGGGGGGAACCCCGACCCTGGAGGTGCGAGGCGAACGTGGTAACCACTAAGCCTCCGTGCCCCTTCGCTGAGGTTTCAGTGTAGTGCAAAATCATAATTTTTGTATTTTAACATTTCTATTTTTCTTTTAAATATCCTGTAGTATACATAGGTTGACAATCCTGATATGCAGGTAAAATCTATTTTTAAAATAATTTCCTAAACTGGATTCTAGAATTTCATTGCGGCCTCACCACAGCGCCATCTGGTGGCCTCCTAGTTTGAGGACCAACTGTATTACATAGGACATTTTAGGGACAATATGAGAAACACTAGATTGAAATGTTTTGGTTAAGTCCAGCGGAGAACGACATGGGAAGGAGGAAGTTTAAGGAGGTGGTGAGGGATGACATGCAGGTAGACATAAAAACGGATTATATATCCACTATAGACGAATGACGAAGAATCTGACTGCCTCTCAGAACGAGGTCAAGTCCAAGGGTTGTTGATGTGCTTGTACGGAAAGGTATGTGGTTAGAAGTTTTTGGATGTGTTGACTGATAAAACATCAGACCCGAGTTATGGGGTTTTACAATCAGCTGGTGTGAAACTTGTGTACAAGAAAATAGTGACTCAAATGTTGACTGCAGGTTAAATGGGATACTTTTTTTTAAAGACCTTTTAGTAACATTAAGAATGAAATATAAGCCCCATCAAAAACAGGACACAAATACTTTGGTAGCAACTAGCCTTAACCCAGCCCTAACAGTGCATTTAAGACCGTTTTAAGGCCTAAAATTTAGATTTCTTTTAAAGAAACCCTGAAAACAAAGTGTGAAAACTAGAAATACTACATGAAAACATATACTAATCCTGAAGAGAGATGAGAAAGCGACATCCTCGACTTATAATTATTACTCTATTGGCTAAATTGAATAAAAGATTGGGATCTTGGTGGTACAAGTCTGTTTGGAAAAAGAACCCACTCACGTGTTCTTGCAGCGGCTGCACTGGTACTGGTATTTATAATTGATGTCGTAGCTGTGGCAGCGGGTCACCATGGGCAGCTCGGGGTGAGCCAGGGTGGCTTTGCGTGCGTAGATCTTCCAGAAGGGTCCGTGTCCGTCCCGCACGTTGTTGATCAGCCACGTGGCCGCGTGGCACATTTCATGAACTAGTGTGTCCCTTAACCGATCTGCGACAAAGGAACAAAGATTCAGCGCAAGATATGGCGGATCATAAAATCATCAGTTATCAGAATGCAAAAATTCATCACTTATAAAGTGCTTACGCAAAGATTTACACTCGTTCAATAGAGAGGAATTCGGATCCGTTCGTTTTACCTGCAGAGTCGCACACTTTCACCGATAACTCGATACGGGCGTATCGTATGCAGGTGACCTTTTCCTGCCCCGTGATGCAATATCCTGCTGTCTTCCTCATCTTTGTATTCCATTTGATCGACATGTCAGTGGGCAGCTAAAGAAATGCACAATCGTACATTTATTATTTTTAAAAATGAATCAATAAATACTTTTTGATTGGAGAAAGAAAAAATAAATAAATAAATAAATATCACGAGTCTAATTTTTTGTGCCAATTATTGGCAACTAGATTATACCAAACAAATCAGCAGGCAGTGCAAAATGCAAAGTTCAACCTGTAAAATCAGTCAGATTTATGTAAATTAATATGCTTAATGTCCAAAATGATTTAAATCAGGACATCACTAGTAGAAGCAGCTTCACTTTAGGGATTTCGGAGCAGAGAGAAATTGTTACTGTAAATATATCATTCATTCATTCATCTTCTACCGCTATATCCGATCTTCCCTCGGGTCACGGGGAGTCTGTGTCTATATCAGGTGTCTGTGAGCATTAAGGCAGGATACACCCTGGATGGAATGCCAACCCATCACACACACACACACACACACACACACACACACACACACACACACACACACACATTCATACACTAGGGACAATTTTCCAAGGTGCCAATCAACCTACCGTGCATGTTTTTTTTGGACCGGGGGAGGAAACCGGAGAACCCGGAGAAAAAAAACCCCTGAGGCACGGGGAGAACATGCACAAACTCCACACACACATGGCCGAGACGGGAATCGAACCCGGACCCTGGCGGTGTGAGGCGAACGTGCTAACCACTAAACCACCGTGCCCCACTGTAAATATATTTTGATTCTTAAAAGTTTACAAAGTGAACTGACCTTATTCTCAAAAACAGTAGTGTTATAGAGCCGATAGAGTTTGCCGGTGAGCTCCTCCTTTGTCTGCTTAAAGTTGCGACAATACACAGAGTCTGGAAACGACAGAGACTGCAGGAAACAGCCTGGTGTTTTACACACAGCCACTCTATCAGACACACAAAACAGTGCAGAGTCAAAATGAGACGTTACAGTCCGGAGAAAAAAATTCACCCCTTTATCATTTTATTTTCGGCACACTTAAATGAGTCAAATCATAAAGCAAATTTTAACATTACTCAACATTGACACAAATTGTAACACATTGTAAATATAAGAATTTTTATATTAACTATTTGCATATCAAAATTTTGACTTTGATACGATGCCGAGATTAAATATCACAGTATTACTCGATAGCAAAGAAGAACAACCGATGTTTGTTTTTATATATTAATAAACACCCAGTGTTTGCTGTCAGTGTTTGATTGCTAGAAATGCTTAAACTAGTAATAAAATTATTATGAATATGAAAATGAGTATTTACAATGTTTCATCTGAATGAAAGTCGGAGCACATCCGAGAGGGTAAACAAATAAAATTAAAACAATTAAAAATTAAAAACAGGCACACAATGTGCACACACTGCCCCTATAGTCCAACACTGAGAACTACAACCGTCATTTATGAACCAGTGCTATTTGCTATGAAAATCTTTAAAGACACGGTTACCTTTTATTTATTGTTTTTACACCTGTTATCATTTGGTATATACCTACAGTAAGTTCAAACGTCTTGGGCTTTATGTAATACTGTATCGACACTTTCTGAATCCAGTTAATACTTTTATACTGTCAGCAGATTGTCATACACCTACAACTCAGAGTCTGCAGAAAATACAGACACTACACTGACATATATAATATTGACTGCAATTTGAAAGCAGAACTTAATGTATTTATTTCTTAGATGATCACTTTTTTCCCTGTTAGTATGAACCGTACCTGCTGCTGTGGCCTGCTCTAGGCTCCGTCTGACTCACGGGTTTGTTGATGGGGAGGTGCGCCGGAGTTCTTATTGCTTTTGTGTCCTTTTGTGCTTTCACAGACGGCGTCTCACATGCTGGTGCGGCTTTCGTCTCTGCATCAAACGCGGCAATGATGGCGATAATAAAATTGATGTGGATTTCACCTTTAATATTCAGAATTATAAGGACCAGTGATTTTTTTTTTTACCTGGAGGTTTAGGAGTGGTGTTTGTGCTACTGCTTCCTAGCTTTTGGTTTTTCCTGATGCGGTCCAGTAAGGACTGGAACTCGTCATCGGAGCTGCCCGTGTCCTCGCGCCATGCACTGCGTGTGGGAGGAGCTGAAGAGGGCTTGGGTGTGTGGACAGAAACAAGAGGAGAGGGAATGTATGGGGCATTTGTGGGTTTAGCATCCTTTTCCAGGGAGGAAGGCCGGCTGTGGCGAGTCCTCCATGTGCTCTTGATCACGATGTCGCTGTCGCCATCCGAGTCACTGAGGAACACTGGGGAGTCAAAGCTCTGCTTCCTTGACTTCAGGCTGGACTTTGGAGTCTTTGGTTTGGCTGTGTGTACAAACAAGCACCACGTTAATCCACACGTTCGTTCCTTTTTACACTCAACATCGACCACAGTTAAAGGCTAAACGTTACCTTTAGAAACAGGCGGCTTCTTCTCCGCGACGAAATCATCATCTGAAGACAAGCCGTCTACTATAAAATGTTTAAGGCTGTGAAAATTTGAGATTACAAAACATATATAAAATAAATGGAGTAGTAATAAAAAGTCACTGGTTTAAAAACACCACTTACTGCATACACAATCGCTAGTAGAGGGCCGCATTGGGATCGGGATCCTACCACATATTTTGCAGTAACAAATATCCTGCGCAGATTCCACTAGTTATAACGTTTTGTTTGAAAGATGTTTTAAGTTGTTTAGAGGTTTGTAAGGCTAATATTAACAACAAAAAATGTGCCCCTGGAATAGATATAAAAAAAATTTAAAATAAATAAATAAATGAATGAATGAATGAATAAATAAATAAATAAATAAAAAGAGTCACGTGTGAGACTCTTGCTCAGAGGATGGAGTCAGAAGTGATCTTATATCAGTGCTTTGAGGATGCTGTAAAATTATAGGTGCTGTAAAGATGCTGTAAAAAATGCTACGTATTAGAACAGATGCACAACAATGGGTTATTATAGACACACAGAATATAACACAAGTACAAGATCCAGTAAGAACACACATGAGAATTTAATGTAGACATCGACAATGATCCAGTTTGACAGAAAAAGAAGCTGTTGGAAACTAAAATGGTTCCCATTTAAAGCTCTTGGGATTTAAAAAAAAGTACCAAATGCCTCAAATGCTATCAAGTGCTTAGAAGATCCATTATATTACAACGGATCTCACTGACCTGTCATCACTACCGCTCACAGACTGAGGCCTCGGTTGAGCCTTCGGGGTTTTCACACGCTTCAAGACTGCAGAAGAAAATGCAAAGATTACAATTCGATCTTTTGAAACGTGAAACAACGATTAACCGCGTTAGTTAATTAAAGAACTTACAGTTTTCAAAGCCGTCGTCGCTATCGGAGGACAAAATCGGAACCGGTTCTCTAAATACACAAACAATGAGTTGAGATCAATATCATAAACAGAATCAAGACTAATGCTGTTGCCTGAAATGTTCAATCTTATTTATACCTAGAACTTAACACATGAATAAATGGAAACGGCTTACCTTATTTTCTTGGCAGATGAAACTATTCGGGCAGCGGGTTTGGGTGTAGCCTTTTTTGAAAGAACTGCAAGAGCCGATATTTAAGTGACACTTACATACATTTCCACTTCTATGCACTTCTATTATTCGATTTAATCACTTACTCTGATTAAAATCCTCATCGCTCGAGTCCAGGAGCGCTTCGTGTTTCTTCCCGAGCCGATTCTCTTTTTCAGAGCCGTCGCTGTCGGACACAAACGACGTTTCGTTCCTCTCAGCATCTACGCCATCACAACTAACCACAGCATCGTGACGGCTTTTCAGACTTTTTCTTAGCTGTACAAAAATAGTAATGAAGCATTATTAGCACCGACTTGCATTATAGATGCTATACAGGCTCGTATACGCATTAATATAGGAGTTCTATGGAAAATAAAGCAGGATGACGCATGCCGTCATAGGAAAATCAATGAATTGATTACTGATTAATTATTATTATTATTCAAAGAGTTCAGCATCCAGTAAAATTTTTCAACACAAAACCCTTTGTCACGGTCATAAATAACATGCATAACACAACAATAAACATAACTGTAATTGCATAAAACATCATAGGATATAATATCGAGTAACAGGAAAAAATCTTGCTTTAATTAAAAGCTTCACGTCGCCACAATCATATCTAACGAGCACGGGATTATATTGAAATAGCTTTCTATGAATCAAGGTCTGATCAAATATGTCATAAAAAAAAATGCACCAGTCCTTTTAAAACCTCAGGCACCTGCAGCAGATAGATCAATTTCCTGAAGGTTGGGTCTTGATTTCATTTATTTTATTATTTCAAATATTACGTTCAATCAAAAACCCAAAAGAAATGTCTTCTATTAAACGTGGGATTGCAATTACTTTTGTCTGTTTTATCTCGGACTGTTACAAAGTCGTAGACACTGGAGACTCCTTCCCAACTTTTTTTTTAATAAAAAGGGGGTAATTATTTCATTTTCTTTGCAAATAAATATGTAAAACCTTTTTTTTATTAGTGTTTTTTATTTTTTTAATTAGTGTTTCTTATTTTTTAATGCAATATTACACCAGCACTTACACCTACATGCGGTTGTCCCTGATTATAAATAGTATTTATCAGCGAGACCAACACATTTCTTTACCATTTCTGCTTATGAGCCTTGCAATTTCACTGATGTCGAATATTCCGTTCAATCAAAAACCAAAATGAAATGTTTACTCCTTGCATAAACAAGGTATCTGACTGTTACAAAGTCGTTGACACTGGAGACTCCTTCCCAACTTTTTTTTAATAAAAAGAGGGCAATTAATTCATTTTCTTTGCAAATAAACAGTTATGCAAAATCCTAAGGAATCATTTGTGTTTCTTATTTTTTAATGCAATATTACACCAGCACTTACACCGACAAGCACTTGTCCCTGATTATAAATAGTATTTATCGGCGAGACCAACACGTGCCACATTTCGTTACTACTTTTGCTTATGAGCCTTGCAATTTCACTGTCAAATAGTCCGTTCAATCAAAAACCAAAATGAAATGTCTTTTATTACATTCCCGATAGTTTACTCCTTGCATATACAAGGTGTAGCTTTATCTCAGACTGTTACAAAGCCGTTGACACCGGAGACTCCTTCCCAAGTTATTTTTTCATAAAAAGAGGGCAAATTAATACAATTTTCTTTGCAAATAAACAGCTATGTAAAACCCTAAGTAAGAATTTAGTGTTTCTTATTTTTAATGCAATATTACACCAGCACTTTATCGCTTTATCTCAGACTGTTACAAAGCCGTTGGCACTGGAGACTCCTTCCCAATTTTTTTTTTTATATATAAAAAGTATGAAAAATCTATAGAGCTGTTTTGGGATAAAAGAAATGAAAAACCTTCTGAATCACGTATGATATTAGATACTTATGCTGCAGTATTTGCCTCATCATACAGCTCATATCTGTAAAAACAATATAACAATATTTGCCTCTTCTGCAGCTCGGTCCAGAGCACCGGGTTTGTCCCAGCCCAGTTTCTGTGCAACCCTTTCAAACAGCCTCTGAGTGCTGGGCTCCATTCTCCTCTAACCAACACACCTGATGAAAAATACAAATAACGATGATTAGATTGCTTTAAATATAATACAAATAAAACAACACCATGCATTGTCGGCTCAGGAGTCTTAGCAACTGACGTCATCATTTCATCTTCGTCTTTCTTTAGCACGTTAGCAAAACAAAGCTACACAATATAAATATATTATCTAGCAAACAAGCTGCACGTTTTCATTCGGCTTTCAATACCTCTAGAGAGATAAAAGTATAGCTTTCCTTTCGCTCGACGAGTTCGGTTTATTTGTTTGTTTATTTACTTTATTCTTCTCTGCACCTCGACGGACCGGGTTTAAATTTCCCTGGCCGGAAATAGTCACGGAGTTGAGACATTTTTAACGTCCGGCTACCTGGCGCCCCCTAATGGATTTTGTTTTAAACAGAATATAGGAAAAGACGGGATTGCTTTTTTTTTAATAATTTACCTGATGAATAAAACTTTTTTATTAAAAAAAAAAAAAGGTTTTATTTATTTTTTTAGATTTCCAGCTATATCCACTTCTTCCCCAAAATTGGTGGCACAAAATTGTGTGCCCTTCACTTTTGTAAATATTTAGTAGTTTCAAATGTTCATAATAATAATATCATAATATAATATCCTTTATTTGTCACATATACATTACAGCACAGTGAAATTCTTTTCTTTGCATATCCCAGCTTGATGTTGGTAGCTAGGGTCAGAGCGCAGGGTCAGCCATGATACGGCGCCCCTGGAGTACAGAGGGTTAAGGGTCTTGCTCAAGGACCCAAGGGCGGCAGCTTGGCCATACCGGGGCTCGAACCCGGATCTTCCGATCAGCAGCCCAGCGCCTTAGACCACTGATCTACCCCTCCCAAGCATGACGTTAGATAGATAAACACTAGATAGATAGACACTAGACACTCAGACAGACAGACAGTCAGTCAGACAGACAGACAGACAGATACCGCAGACATACAGATAGACAGACAGAGATACCGCAGACCTACATAGACAGACAGAGATACCGGATAGATACCACAGACATACATAGAGACAGACAGAGATACCAGATAGACAGACAGACACCGCAGACATACATAGATAGACAGACAGAGATACCGCAGACATAGATAGATAGATAAACAGACAGAGATACCGCAGGGATGGATGGATGGATGGATGGTATGATATACAGGTTCAGTTGACATTTCACTGCAGGTCGTACTGTGTATGTATATGTATGTGACAAATAAAATCTGAATCTGAGGTGGGACCTTAAGTACCTATACATTCGGGGCACTACAAGATTTTAATATAAATAAAAAGGGAGAATCAATGTGATGACGCAAGTGAAATAAGTAGATAGGAGACTGCAGTGAAGGTGCATTGATGTGATCGTAACAGATTAACATTATGTTTTACATGGGTTGGAGTGGAAGATCTTGACACTGACTGCACTCTAGAATTTCTCATCCTACATCAGTACTTCGGTACATAGACGCATACAAATTATGCTCGGGCCTTAAACAATCTTTGCCCAACAGCTATATTATAATATAAAAGAGCCATTTGTATTTTTTTTTTTTTTTTTTTTAAATGCCCCCGAGTGTATTCGTTTTGGAAATAGATTTGTTGACAGTATTTATGGAGGATAGTTTGTGGACTTTACTACTGAAGTCCACAAACTATCCTCCAGAAATAAAGTCAATAAATCTATTTCCAAAAAGTTATATATTTTTAAGTAGCTTCAAAAAAGGACATGCGTTTATCTTTAAAGGACCAAATAAAATGTATAAGGCAAAAAAAAAAGCTTTTTTTCAAAAATTCCATTCATTTCTTAAAATGGGGAATTAATTCATCATCTTTGCAAAAATAACAAAAAACAGGCATAAGATCCTTAGCAAGAATTTAGTTTTTCTTATTTTTATTAAAATATTACACCAGCACTTACACCTACATCACAAATCGAGACCACCGTGTGCCACATTTCTTTATTATTTTTGCTTATGAGCCTTGCAATTTCACTGACAGAGCATAAATAAAAAGGTCAACAGGAAGACAGTGTACAAAATGTCGAACTTGGAAAATACTTACCTTGAACCTTTCTGTTAAAAATAATAAAACAAATGAGCATTTTGGATGTACACTAGGGTAGTCTGCAGGCTATGATTGGAAAGAAAAGGGGGATGGTTTCGTCATTTTAGCTTCTCCCACAGACACATTCTGGGCGTGTTTTATGAAAATACAATATAACTGAAACCATTTTAGCATTAATAACATGAAAAAATAAAAAATAAAGCGTTCCAGAATCAGTACAATTCACATATTTATCCCAGGCCATGATGCACATGGACTTAAAATACATAAAGAAATATCCGCTAACTAAAAAAGGCAAACGGGTCACATTAGCGTGTAATGCTAATGATTTAGCCAATCATTCGTTTTTAGCAACATATCAAAAGTGTAGAACTTCAACACTGTCCCTCAGATGCTTAAAATAACCCTTCATCTAAAGACACAAAGGTCACAATTTGACACAAGATTGCTCTGTCTTTAAAAGTCCACACCCAAGCAGAACATAGAAGCAGCGGAAGTGAAGCCAGTGTGAATGAGATTTTTTCCTTTTTTTTTTTTTTTTTTTTTTTTTTTTTTAAAGAAGGGAACGGAGTCTCAGTGGAGGAGCTTCAATCAGCACATTCTCGCTGGCTCAGAGAAAGTAAATTTGTGGCTGAAGGGTAAGATCAAGGTGATGGAGCTCAACAGCAGGCTCTATGGAGTCTCTGACACTGAAAACAGAAGGAGCGTGGGTGTTGAGTAACTCGTGGTGGGGTGGGAGGGGAGGGGAGGAGGGGTGCGGTATCAGGCGCTTTCACTCGTATCAAGCAGTTGCATCTTCACCAGGTGGTCGGGTTTGGCACCGGTTGCATGGTGCTCCCACATCTGCAGGTAGAGGCGCTCTAAGTCCAAAGTGTACTGCTTAGTGTTGAAGAGCGGACTGCAGATGCGCTGCTTCCACACACGGGAACGAACCTTCTTCAAGCTACAGGAAAGAACAAGAGGCAGACATTTCAGGTTTGTGACAAATATTCTAGGTTAAAAACTGGACAGGAATGAACATCATCCCAATATGTCTGAGGATATACCGAAGAGCTGAATATATACTATAGCTACAAATAGTTACATGATCTCTAATATTTAACAACATTGACACTTACTGTGCAGATTTATAGCTTGCGATCTGATAATATAGCTTAAATAATAATTTAATTAGTTGTAAAATACACACAACAGAATACAATGTCCATGTTAAAGCAGGTAATTCTTTGACGTTGTTAGTTTAGTAGATGGTCGTGTTGACTTACTACTCCATGTCTGTGCCGAGTTTGACGGCCACGTCTTCGTACTCCTGGCGACTCTGTGCGATGAGCTCAGGGCAACCAAGGCAGGTCAACTGCGAGGCAGCCACTCGAGAGGCAAGTGTCTCACCTAAATACACCAAAGAGAACCAAAAATGTTTCCCAAAAATAAATAAATAAATAATTTGTATGGCCAAGCATAAAAAGGCAATTACATTAAATATCAATTAATATATATACCGTAAATTTCGGACTATAAGCCGCTACTTTTTTCCTAGGTTTTGAACCATGCCATGGCGGCTAATAATTAAGGTTTACGGTTTGCGGCTTTCTGCAGATTTTTTCCAATTAATAAGACCGCTAGGGGCTCTAACCGGAATACAGAATCAAAACTAACACAAAATAAATGTTTTTTCCAAAGAAGAAGAATAGCGCTAACCGGAATTCCTCTTTAGAATCAGAAACTAAGTGGGTAAAGCGGATAGAAGGAACAAACTAAAGAAGAAGAATGAGCTAGTTCAAACTCTATCTTTACAAGGTTAAGGTGACGGGTAGAAGCGGATAGAAGGAGGACAAACCCTATCTTTACAAGGAGAAATGAAGATAAATACTGCGCTTATTTTCTCTTGGTTCTGTCCCGGAAATGAAGGTAAATAGCAAAGTTAAGTGACTCTCTGGTTCTGTCCCGCTCTTTATTTCACACACACCGAGAAATGAAGGTAAATAGCTGCTTATTTCTCTTGGTTCCCCTGTCCCGTTTTACGCATCAGCAAAATTTCTGCTCAGTGCTCTCTCTCCTCCCCTGCTCTTTTCCCCACACACACACACACACACACACACACACACACACACACACACACACACACGCGCGCACGCACGCACGCGCGCACACACACACACACTGCAGCACGCACAAATCAGCCAAAGTTGTTCTTGATGTTCCCTCTCCCGATATAAGCCCGGTTCTCCCTACAATCCCCGTCCGGGCTCGTAGCACATACCTAGTGGTCGCGCGGACACGGACGCTCGATATATGTTTATGCCTAACCTTTGTCTCCGGTACTCCCGGTACCACGGCGCGCAGAGCGCAAGGCTCCCTAACATGCCTGTCTGGCCGCTCCGTATGAGCGGCGTCTCCTGAGTTCTTTATTCTAATTGTTTCCTGTTGAATCCTGGATCTTTTGTATGAATTCCGGATCTCCGCGTCTCTGTGCAGCGTCCACCGTTACACCGTTTAAAATACAGTTAGGAAAGGATCTATTTAGGTACATACATGTACATTTACAATTCAAAAGCGGATGCGGATGCTTGTATGAAAGGATGCGGATCGGCTATTTAGGTAATTTTTTTGGTACATTTTTTTTTAAATAGAGCCGGATGCGGCTTATATGGTTGTACAATTAGCGGCAGGTGCGGCAGAATAGTGCGGCTTATTTATGAATTTTTTTTTGGTTTTTTTTAGAGCAGATGCGGAATATCCCCCCGGAGTCCGGATAGCTGCGGCTAATCCCGGGGCGCTTTAATTATTATTAAAATTATTATTAAAATTATTTTGAAATTCCAACAACTTCAGACAAATACAGATCCTGTTCTTGCATGTTGTTTGAGGGACCAGAGCAGGCAGAAAAGTGAGGCCACAATTGGTAAAGATAAATTGTGTACTAGCGCATGACTAAAGCCGGTCACTGACCTGGCATCGTAACCATTGGGGTCCCGGCCCAGAGCACATCCATGCCAGTGGTGTGGCCGTTGCAGAGAGGCGTGTCGAGACAAACATCCGCCAGCTGGCCACGCCTCACATGTTCCTCTTTAGGAGCAACAGGGGAGAAGATGATACGGGTGGCAGGCAGGCCCA
The DNA here is from genome assembly GCA_030449085.1 of Kryptopterus vitreolus. Lineage (NCBI taxonomy): Eukaryota > Metazoa > Chordata > Actinopteri > Siluriformes > Siluridae > Kryptopterus > Kryptopterus vitreolus. Next base: position 4,787,146 of record JACRUU010000004.1, read on the forward strand.
TGTTCTGAGCATACTGCTGGATGTTGGGCTCACCCACAGCTGGGAAGCGCAACAGCCACAGGACGCTGTTAGGCACACGTTTCAGAATCTGAAAAACAAAGAATGAGCAATGTATCCACTTCTGTAGCCAAAAGTATGAATGGCTTCCAAAATGACTGCTTGGTTGTGCTTACATTGGCCCACATCTGAAGGGTTGGGGGGTCAATCTTGTAAAGTTGGTTGAAGTTACAGTAGACAATGGAGTCCTCGGGTAGACCATACTGAGATCGAGTGGTCACCACAATTGTTCTAGGAACCTCTTCTCCTGTGGCAGCCTTATTATTGATCTTTTGGAAAAGAGGGGGAAATAAAAAGATTTTTAGATGTCGCTCATAAAACATTCAGACTAAACTTTCAATGAGACCACAGTAAAAACATTTCTAGCACACAGGCGTGTATGTATATATGGCATTTAGGCAATTTTGCCCATCTTAACAACGGGTACAATTCTGGAGTTGACGGCATCCATCTGTTGGTTTGTGAGACACATGTGTTCCATTTAAAATCCAAAATTTTACCATGCATGTTCCAACCTATGTACAATTCTATATGATATAGAAATATGGACTGAAAGTAAAATATGAAAAACACTTAATATATGGACACTGTGAGCATACCATTTATAAACGTTCTTCAAGCTTGCTCAAACTAAGACAGCACGTACTGATTACAACAATTACTGTGCAGACCCATAAATACAATATCTATTGAATAACAGATTTATTTGTGGACAGCTTCAATGCAGAGGGCACGGGTTTATAGCAGCTGTAGTTCCCTGTAATAGTTAGTCTAATCCTGCACTTCACCGGGAGGTTATTAGAAAGAAAGAAAGATAAAGATGGAGGGCCGTGGGTGATGACCTAAATGAAAAAACTGTGGATTTAACCAATAATAAACTGAAGCTGCTCACACACTGATGAACACCGATAAGCATATGCACTTCAGAACATCTTCCGGTAATAATTTCCTCGGTTAACACATAATTCAAGGCCAGACAAGTCAAGTGGATCAATCTGAAAACAAGTACCAAAGAGAAGTTGGAATGGGACATGTGCTTGTTATTCACAGAAGCACTCTGAAACTTCAGTCTTCACAAACACCCCTATAGCACTGTAATATAGATAGACTTAAATATTAATAAGAATTTAAAAAAAAATAAAAATAAGCATAAATAACAAATAATTAATTAAATTAAATAAATATATAATAATAAATTGATTTAGATCCAGAAGCAGTCTTGTTAACAGTGTGATCGTCACAGCTAGCTGAGTGTACGGCTGAAATTAAATTAAACTAAACATACTTTTACTATATGAATATACTAATCTGCAAAGACATTTTCCTTTAGGCAATGCAAAAGTTAGTGTGATGTTGGGCCACGAAAATCTTTTTTGGAGGGCGGAGGATTTTCCAGTCCAACTCACATGACCTAAAGCCTTGACCAGCTTATAGAATATTCAAATATGTGCAGTAGACTTAAAAAAAAAAAAAAAAAAAAATGCAAATACTCTGAAGCTGCAGCCCTACTAAAGTTTGTCATACCTTCAAGGCTACAGTCCCAGATACTACAACCTCCTCGATAGTAAATATCTGAAAAACAACAAGACCTGGTGATACTACATCCCTGTCCACTACAATAGCCCTTTACAAGGGCTTGTCCATAGCAGATGATCTTCCATGTTTGATTTAAGCACCAGATCAGGATGCGTGAAGACTTCAGCGTAATTATCGAGAGGAACCAATTCTGTGTTCATCACAAGTACCAAAACCTGGTTGCTGTAATATCTAAGTAACATAAAATTGTCAATTAGGACAAAATCAAGGAAATGTATGTGCCAACTCAATAGGTCTATGGCAAAATACCACATAATAAAACAGTGCCAGCAAAGGAAAATAAATAAATTAAAAATGAATTAAAAAAGCAGCATCCACATGCAGTAAGTAATTCAATTGCTCAGTAGGTTTTTCACCCATTACTGTGTTTCAAAGTGCAGACGTTCATTAGAACATACCTGGGTGGTAGCCAGGCCATTGCTGACTGTGAAACTGTTAATGGTGACCTGGATCTGGCCTTGGTTGATCATGTTTATGATAGCCTCAGCAGCCGTGTTCATTGGGATGACTGGCATGGAGAGGGATCCGTTACTATCTGTGGACTCCTGGCCATCACACTCCATCTGGAAAAAGGTCTTGTATATTGAATTCATTCATTCATTCATTCATTCATTCATTCATTCATTCATCTTCTACCGCTTTATCCGATGTTCACTCGGGTCACGGGGAGCCTGTGCCTATCTCAGGTGTCTATGGGCATTAAGGCAGGATACACCCTGGATGGAATGCCAACCCATCGCAGGGCACACACACACACACATTCACACACATTCATACACTAGGGACAATTTTCCAAGGTGCCAATCAACCTACTGTGCATGTTTTTGGACCGGGAGGAAACCGGAGAACCCGGAGAAAAAAACCTCCTTGAGGCACGGCACGGGGGAGAAACATGCAAACTCCACACACACATGACCGAGACGGGAATCGAACCCGGATCCTGGCAGTGTGAGGCGAATGTGCTAACCACTACGCCACCATGCCTCACATATTGAATTCAGTCATTCTTTTAAAAAAAAACAATAAAATATTAAGTCTAGCTTAAAATTTCCTAGCTTACCTTGATGACCTTGACGTCTGGTAGGCTGTCCAAAAATGCTTTGATGTCAATTCCATTCAGTACGATACGATTGTCGAAAATGTGTCCGTTGGATTTAAAGTCAATCACAGCCTTTTTCTGTCAAGCATAAACACAAATGCTTAAAATTTTGAGCGATGTTTCAGCCAACAGTTTTGGACCAGTTCAAGAAATGCAACCATATCTCTCTTGCCTTAAGGTGTGGGAACATATTAGCATGATCTCCAATAAAGAATGTGTGTGGCATGTAGGCCATCTTCTCTGAATACTGCTCAGCCACCTCAGCTGGAGAGGTCTCCTTATCAGTAATTATGTAGCTCATGAAGGGAGCGCCACTGGTGCCTGGGTAGCCGAGCCACATCGCCTAAAGGAAGACAGAATGCTTATTATTTAAAAAAAAACAACAGCATTATAACAGCAAGTGAAATGTTAATAATCATGAGTTTTCCTTTTACCTGAAGGGGGGCTGGCTGCAATGCAAACAGCTCATTACGAGCACCTTTGGTATAGCCGTTCATATTGACTAGGATGTGTATTCCGTCTTGGTGGATCCTGTCTGCAGCTTTTCCATTGCAGGGAATCTTTTTTTCAAATGATATACAAGACCGGAATGTGAGCAGCATTATCAAAATCGCAATCAACACCAGAGCTATTCAAATTTGCATGTTCTGACCTGGGAAAGATCAGTAAAATGATGTGCCTCGGCCATCACTTTGACTCTAAAGTTAGTGCTGTCATCAGGACTGAGGGCGTAGCAGAACACCTGGAAATAGAATTGAGCCAGATCAATACAAAAATAAATAAATAAATACATACATAAATACATAAAAATAAAAAAAAACTCAGAGCGCTAATTTACTGACAATACAGTAAGTACACGAATCTGAATAAATAAATAATAAATAAATAAACGCTCACCTCAAACTTCTCGGAGTTGTGCATGCCAGGAATGGACTGCATGAGGTGTGAGGTGGGGTGGTTGCCAAAATCTGAGCTTACGTAGCCAATGCGCAAACGGCCTCCACTAGCCTTCAGATCTTTAGGATGCTCATAGGCAGGCTTGTGAAGAGCATTGATCTATAAAACAGTTACATACATTTTTGATTTAGGCTACAGATAAATGTCACTGACAAATGTTTTTAAATAAATCACTTTTTTTTTTTACCTAGCTATTGAAATATAACCTGCAGTTATACTCTGGATAATTTGAATGTACATGTCTGGCCTGAAACTCACAGATGATTGGAAAATTTTGCTACTTATTTACTATAACAAAGCAAATGCAATTTTACTGTGCAACTACTTACCTTATCCAAGCAGAGATTGCCGTGTCTCTCGGCAATGGCTTTGCGGAAGCCATGGGAAAGAGGATACAGCATGCTGTGATGAGGATGCACCGACGGCAGTCGGTTCTTTTCCAACTGGTCCGCCACAATACTAACCAACTTCTTCATGCGCTCATCATAATCAGTCCAGTCACACACGATCTGGAAACAAGAAGGGTTATAACTAATTGCATATTAAACACTAAACTATAATCCTGAACCTGCTGTTTGCGAATTAACATTACCTTCAAACTTTAATTCAATAATTTCTAGGCTTCTAAGATCTCCTTTTAAGTAATTACTTATTTCTAAAACTATTACTGATGTTTCATGCTTTAATACAGGATTTATTTTTTCATTATTTTAAACATGTTGGTTGCTGTACTTATTATCCCGCAGAATCCACCAATCTAACAGAGTCTGCTGAAATCATCCAGGTATGTGAAATCACTATTCAATCTATGGTTACATTAACACACACCAGTGTGTAAAAACTACACTCAGGGATGTCAAATAAAGTACACAAACACACACACACACACACACACTATGAATAATTGTTACAAATCTGTGAAATCATTAATAAGACTAAGAAATAATGTGCATACCTGCAGACAGTGTGCAAGATTGCAGTAAGCATCTGGGAAGTCAGGTTTGAGCTTCAAAGCGGTGCGGTAAGATGCGATAGCTTCTGGAATATTCCCGGAGTCCTACAGGCCAAAGTGAACAGACAGATTTAAAATGGCATTGTAATGTCATGTGTCAACACAAATTCCCTTACAGAGAACAATTGTGTATATACACTTTTAAACAATGTCTGGTGTCTCTGGTTGATGCTCTTGTTATCCAATGACAGAAAGCCTGGTGAGGATTAAATGCAAAAACATTAAAAAAGAAAAAAAACACAACACCAAAGGACCTTGTGTATTGAGGCGAGGTTGCTGTGAGCATCAGCAAATGCAGGGTTGATCTGAATGGCACGCGTGTAGCACTGCAGGGCCCCCTGCACATCCTGCATCTCCTTCAGCGTATTTCCCATATTGGAGTACGCATCAGCAAAAGTGGGGCTGATCCTACAGGTGGAAAATGCATAAATATTCTTGCACACACCATATATGCCTACATCATATTACTTAATTAGCACTAAATAAAGCATACCTGATAGCTTCTTTGTAATGCATGAGAGCTTCCTGTAGTTTGCCCTGCTGCTGAAGGACACTGGCAAGGTTGGAATGGGCTGCAGCAAACTCTGGGAACACCTGGGGAAGAACAAAAAAAATCATGAACAGGGCTCACCACAAATGTGCTGATCTAATGCACACAGGACAGGAAGAAAATTCTTATAGACCCCCTACCTCAAGAGCTTTCCTGTAGAGCTGGACAGCCTCCTCGATGTTGCCTTGCTCCCTCTTTATGTTGGCAAGGTTGTTGAGCGAGTCAGCATGTGTGGGGCAAAGACGAAGTGCAGTGTTGTAGCACTCCTCAGCCTCTGACACCTACCACCACACACACCGTTAGTCTTATATCCAACGTTCATCTTTAAATTATTTACCATCACCATTTTATAATTATATAACATACACCACAGTTAGAAAGATTTATTTATACCCATAGACAGTAATTGTTAGTGAAATAATTTGGCTTCTCCTGCACAACAATGTGGATTTAGCATTGTACATTTAGCAAAAGCACCTAAAATTTTACAGAGCGTTTAGGGGCTTCAAGAAACGGATGTGTCATTGTAGAAAAACAGCTCCTTACATTGCCCTTTTCCTTAAGAGCATTAGCCAGATTGCAGTAGGCGTCAGGGAAGTGAGGCTGCAGTTCAATAGCACGTCGGTAGGTGTCAATGGCTAGATCTATCAGACCCTGCTCATAGTACACACAAGCCAGGTTGCCGTGGACGACAGCATGGTTGGGGCTCAAACTGAGGGCTCGTAGATAACCTGCAACAGCTCTGTCAAATACAAAAAAAAAAACAGCATAAAACCTTCAAAATCACATGCTGTTGTGTATATATAGCAAATAGCACACATGGGGGGGAGGTATAGAAAAACCTGTCAAAGATGCGGGCTTCTTTAAGCACATTGCCCAAGTTTATGTAAGCATCCAAAAAATTCGGATCCAAAGTCACTGCCTACAAAAGAAACAAAACCACCAAAAATTAATTTCCTCATCCGCACTAAAGCAAGCGAATGTTCAGCGGATATACAGGTAGGAACCCACACACCTTCTCGAAATGATGAATGGCCAGCCAGATCTCTCCCTGAGCATTGAACACACAGCCCAGGTTGCTCCACGCCACGGCAAAGTTTGGCTGAGTCTCGATTGCCTTCAGGTAGCAAGGCCTTTAACAGGTTAACAATGAAAACAACAGAAGAAAGAGGGGCAGAGAGGAGTAATAGAGAAGATAGGGGGGAGATGTGGGATTGAAAAGAAAAAGAAAAAAAGAAAGAGAGAGAGATTGAATAAAAAGAAAGAAAACAAAAGGGGCAGAGAAAACCAGAGTTAGTATCCATACTCTATAAAGCAAAAAGTGAGTCTACAGCGTGGGCTCGCAAGCGCATCATACTGCTGCGCAAAGCTGCACGCTTTTTCCTGCGCTGCGCAAATCTGACCAGCACCTTCACCCTAACTGACATTTTTCAGTTATGGTCTCATCATGGGAGGGGGGAAATAAAAAGAGACATGTAAAAATCCAGTGGAACCGAGATCACGTACTATGGAAATGGCTAAAAGTAAAACTACATACAAACCAAATTCAGTACAGATTTCTTCTGACTGCAGTCACAACCTTAAATGCCTGTGTGGAGCGTAGGTGAAGGTCCCTGTAATGCAGGCGCCAAAAAAGGCCACACGGGCAGCCATCGTGTTTTGCTGCACCGTGGTCGCATTGTATTCGCTCGCCGCTTTTCGCTGCGCTAACGCCGGCTCAGCGCACAGACCAAAAACCCCTTGCACGCCTGAGACCACCAGACTGACACACACTCTGGATCCAACCAGCCCACCATGGAACACAACAGAGGCCAAACGCTGTTCAGGTTTGTTTGGTTTTTAGGGCCTTATGTTGAGCACAACATATCCGACTAAACTGCTTGCCAATAGTGTCCCGTGATGGGCATGGGGTCCGCCGGGTGTCAATGCTAGCAGGCCAGTTGGGCAGATCTCCAGTCTGTAGGCCGGGAGGACAAAGGGAAGGGGAGCGTTTGTTGCGCGCAGGCGCTCTGGATTCGCAATAGAGGGCGTTTTGTCGCTGCGCAGCCCATGCGTCGCTGCAGACTCACGGCGCGTCATCGGCTCAGCGGAACGCTGCAACTCCAAATCAAGAGGAAAAACAAAATGATAAACAAAGGCAACAGGAAAAAAAATAAACAAGTAAGAGTTAGAGGGTTCTTACTGTGTTTTGTTTGCTTACTGCATCCAATCCATATTTATTTAAATTATTATGTTGGGTGATCATAAGCTGTACAGAGGAAGTTTACAGAAAACTTGTGTTTTTTTTTTTGTCAACGAATTATCTCCTCTGTTGTTTTCTTTTGTTCTTCAAAAGGTAGCCACAAGACAGAAGAACTCAGGCATGTTTTTTTTTGTTTTTTTTTTGCTGGCAGTTACAAACCCGTTACCATATTTTTGGACTTTGTCTGGGGGTAGCGGCCGCAGCTGGAAGAAGAGGAGAGGACTGATGCTGCCCTAGTGTTCCTTTCCGCCGGACCGCACCTACGCAGGAATAGTGTCACCCACCTGAAACCTTCTAAATAACAATATCAGTGGTGGAAGAAACCAAAAGAGACAAAATAAGAAAACAAGAGCGTTAGTAAAAGTTGACAATAAATACATTCGTTTTATATGGATATAAAAAAAATAAAACACAGAAACAAAAGAATAATTGTTTTTTTTTTAAAGTGTAAAATTTTCAATCATGCAATTAAAAGCTGTTCCACTTTTAACGTGATAAAAAAATATATATATATATATATATATATACATATGTTTATGAAGGGATGGGAGAGAAGAAAGGCTTTGTGTTATGTTTCATTCCAAATGTTTATTCGTCCTGTTTAACGGGAAGTAAAAGGAGGGAGGCTAACTGGCTTGATCTTCCCCAAATGAACTGAAAACATGTCCTTAGGGAATAATATTAATCATAACATTAATAGCAACACAAAAGTAAGAATTCATTGCTTCCATCATTTCCCTTTTTAAAAAAAACCTCTTACACGATTTAATACATCGTTCGTTTTATCCTGTCCTGCCTTCTTGAATCCTGCCCAATGGGTAAAGAAAAAAGTCTGCGGTTTAATGATTTGTATCTAGAAGCATCCACAGCTCTGAAATAAAGAGGTCAATGCTTGTGCTGCGCGTGTAATTCTTTCTCTCTATCATCGCATCTGACGCGTGCAGTGGAGTGCATATAAGGAGCTGCCTGCCTGGCACAGCCTCGGGCTAACATCACAGCGTCGACAATGTATACCACCCGAACCCCCCCTTCCCGAGTGTGTCTGAGTAAATGAGAAATATAACGTATATGAAGACTCTACAATTGATTTTCCTTTCTTTTTTCCCCCCAAAAACAACACTGTGGAGCCCTTAAGGGTATTCGTGAACTGGCTGAAGGGTCAGGCAAGCAGCCCTGAGCGCGCATACTCCACGAACCCTGAGCGGGCGCGCGGGGGTTCGGAGCGACAGAGCGGACATGGAGGGTTGCTGGAACCCTAGTGCTCCTCCCCACTCCTCCCCCCTGGGGCAACAAATAAGAGGGCTTCTAACCAACAAAGCAGAGAAATTTGTCTGCAACTTTTAACATCCCACATAATTCATATTCAATAGCATATCGTTCCTATTTAGGAGCGAGTAAGGTCTTTTTCTTTGTGGGCGGAAAACTCAAAACCTGCACCGTCTTCCCATACACCCGGGTTGAGATCTAATTTACAGATTTAACAGCAATATCTCTGGGTTGGAAGCCATCTTATTTTCAGCATGGCAAATATCACTAACTTCATATCAAATCCATTTTGTTTTTGTTCAAGACCGAGCCAGCATTATCCCTCCAGAACGCTAAAGAAATAAACATGCCAGAACAGTAATGTGTGTTAAAAGATTCCCCTCTTTTGAGAGACTGAAGGGCCCAGCCTTTCTTCCTGTGTGAAGGGGCACTGACCAAAAAACTAGATCAGAATATAGCACAGAGTTTATAGACAGCAAAGCAGGAGTGAGAGAGTGCAGCAGAGAATGAAAATGAAGGAAAAAAAATGTAGGTATTCCAAATGTAGGTTGTCATCATGTAAGAAAAAGAGAGAAAAAAAAAAACAAAAACAAAAAAAGAAAAAAGGATCGTCGAGTTCCCTGAGATTGTAATGACCTTGCTTGGAGCGTCAGGTCTTAAATTAGGGTGTGGTACTTGGACATGCACTGAGAGCATTTTTGTTTGGGGAAACTACTGCTACTTGCTGTGTTGCTGGATCTGCTGAAAAGCAGAGCGAGTGGTGGCATGGAGCCGAACAGAAAACGTATAACGGCTTTTATTTAGTTATTTAAAAAAAATTAATAATAAAATAAAAAATCTGAAGCACCACTTCTAGAAAGCAGAAAGGGGTCTTAATGTTTCTTTGGGGTGAAGTTAAGCACTCACTCCCCAGCACAGCGTTAAGAGTTATAAGGGAACTCAAAATGAGCTAGTATCTAAATGAAAAGGCAAAAAAAAAAAAAACAACGCAAAATAAAAAACTACATAAACAAAACAAAAGCCAACACACTACACCATGCACACGCTGACATGTCAAAACAGACCTTTGCCTCTTCCAAACGCCCAAGAGCTTTAAGAAGGTTGCCCAAATCGCTGCGAACACAATATAGATCCTGGAAACCAATAAACAAGAATCAAATTTTAACTTCAGAGCTATCCACAATAATACATTTGGACTGATATTAACTGTGCTTTGAAACTGCTTACCGGATTGTACTGAAGAGCAGACACATAAGCCTGCACAGCACCCTCCATGTCTCCTGCTGCCACCAGAGCCGCTGCCAGGTTGATGTACCCGTCGATGAAGTCGGGCTTCAGACGCAGCGCGTGCCGATAGTGCTCAATCGCCTCCTGCAGCTGCCCACGCTCCTTAAACACGTTGCCCAGGTTGGAGTAGGCCTCAGCAAGCATGGGATTCTGCTTGATGGCCAGTGTGCTGAAGTGAGCAGACCTGTATTTCAGGATAACGACCAGAGATTAGTCAAATGCTGCTGCAATGCAAAAATTATTTAACCAAGAGATGTAACAGGCTTCAGCATAAAAGTATCAAAAGACCAAAATCCAAGTGAGTATTGTGTTAGTGTGCAAATAAAACGGGTTATAAAAGCTTGAGAGAGAGAAAAAAAACTTGCATTGTGTCTCATTTTAAAGCAGTTTATAAAAAACTGCAGCTGCTCTTAGGAGCCCATGGAGAGGAAACCGGTCCTCTCTAAGAGTCCTACCTGTCAAGTCTGCGGCACTGGAAGTGGATCGAAGAAAGCAGCAGTAGAACACCGGTATTGTCTGGCTCCTGCCGCCATAGTTGCATGCAGTGACGCTCTGCTGCCTCAAAATCACCTGACTGATACTCGCGGTGTGCCAGCTCAGCCAACCCTTGGAAGGAAAGCATACGTTTTGTTGGTTCTGTGGCACCAACACAACCCGAAAGGAGGAGGAGGAGGAAGGGGGGAAAACAAGGTGTTAGAAAAAATGGAAATGAGGCAAACAAATAAAAATAAAATGATGCGAATATAGATGACAAATAACTATCATGCTTATGAAAAACACAAGCATCACCAACAAAAAAACAAGCAAACAAAAAAAAAAACATGCTATGACAGAGTCTCTCTCATAGTGCAGGTTTAATAACTTCAGGCAGATTATTTTGTCTTAAAGATTTATTCAGAGAAACTCATTAACTAAAGATGAAAATGGAAATATATTATTGATTGGAAAATAATTTAAAGGATGAATTCAGAATTCAGACATTGCCACTTTATAATGTGTTCATGCACAGCGTAAAACAATTGAATCAGTCCATGTCTGAAAATCTGTGATATTGATAACATCAAGATAGACTATAAAATCGTACTTTACTCGGGCCAAACACTGAACTCATCCTTTAAATAGTAATAATAAAATAAAGATGAAGTAGGAGAAGGGGGCGGTATGAGTATGACACAAACAGTAGCGACACCAAACCATTACAACCATCTGAAGAAAACATAGAAAAGAAATATATAACAATGTAATGTGTACTTTTGCATGTATATAAAACTAATCCACCTATACATATTTAAGATTATTGTAGGAGTAACAATTTATTGACAATGCAATCTTGATCATTATTCTGGTATTTATATAAAATACAGATGGTTAACAACAATAATTTTTAATCATTAGACCTATGCATTTTTTTTTTATTTGAACAACTGTAAAAGAATGAAATATATCATTTACAAAATAAAATACGAAAAATAATTAATCAAACATTTCCCCATTTGAAGTAAATGTTTACTGCTGACAAATTTTCAAAAATATATATATCCCTGCCACTTTGGCTGTGTATATTATAAGCCTGGATGCAAGTGCTTCATAATTATGTATTCATTCTTGCCCTGGACTACCAAATGCACTACCAAAATGCACTTATGTACATTTAACTACGGTTATGGAATGCCTGTGAAGCAAATTCCTGTTATCACTTACATTACAGCAGCTATAAATAGTCATACCGGTTTAATTTTTTCCTGTATTTCCTGTAAATTTATCCTGTATAGAAAACCTTGACATCACTGACGCAAACACCTAAATACATTATTCCTTACAAAGAAAGACAAGACCAAGACATTAAACTCTATTCGTGGGCACTGCTCGTGGGTGCTTGAAAAACAGGTTGGTTCCTGTCATCAGGATGCAGAAACTATCAATCATTTAGTCTATTTTAAGCAGCATGAATTATTCTTGCTGTTCATACGCACCTCGATCTTGTGACACATTTACTGGTAAGTTGTATCTCAGTGGTTACTGGACTACTAATCACAAACTGGGAGGTTCAAGCCCCAGTATGGTCAACCTGACTCTTTTGCCCTCGAGCAATGCCCTTTAACCCCTTTGTGCTGCAGGAAACCTGCATTAAAGCTGATCACAGCTTCCGAACATCTCGGGAATATTCGAATAAATCATTTCCCTTGTATCGCAAGTTAAAGGCCTCGTATTTATTATGACAAATCGTCTCTTTAAGGGTACAGGCTGTTCACTGTCGCTCGAAACGCGTTGATTTACATTTACATTCGCGGCATTTAGCAGACGCCCTTATCCAGAGCGACTTACAACTGAGCAATTGAGGGTTAAGGGCCTTGCTCAAGGGCCCACTAAAACGTGAGATTTAAATCTCACGTTAATGTTTGAAATGGTTAATGATTCCCAACAGATGATAGAAGCACAATTTTGTCAAAGCGATAAAAGATAATTAAAAAAAATAGAATCACGAGATGCTGGCATGCAGATTAGTAGAGGTCAAGCAGAGCCCATATAATTTCAACACCAACCCGCCATAACCGGCTTTCACTTTAAGATAGGAAACAGCAGTGTTAGATTATTGTTGCTTAGAATTGGTATGCAAAGGACAATTAAATAAGTCAATCGATGTGTGATCGTTCTGTGAGAATGAATGTGCGAGTGTGCTGGTGATCCGTTTACCTGTGCTGTCGGCCACGTTTCCCACCGAGCTCGCCATCTCTCCGCCTGTCTTCGGGTCTTGCAGACTGGTCGTCAGTGTGGCAAGAGATAAAGCTACTATAGTTGTAATAAATACGGTTACTGTGACGGGAGCTTATTCAGTTTAACAGCATTAAAAAAGTCCAAACCGCATGAATTGTAACGATGTAACTGAAACTCGTTACTCCCCCTTCGTTAGCTAGCAATGCTAATCAGAAGAACGGAAAACCGATTAATTTGTTATTAAGTATCGAGTATCGCGCAAACATTAAACCGACTAATTCGTTGTTATTCCGGCGTAATCTTAATATAAACGGGTGTCTATCTACGCTTCTGTATCACTACGGTGTTTATGGAAAAATCGACTGTTCTTGCTCTTCTACCATCGCAGTTGCTCGGCTAACAATAGCCTATAACAAAATGGCGGACGAGCCCGGGACTACTTTTGTTATAAAAACTAGGTCCCTTGTCTGACCGATTTTGGAGCATGCGTACATTTTGTAGCCATAACCAGAGCGCAATATTTAGGGCGGATTTGAGTACTATGTAAGGTAATGTGTTTTTAAGTTTTAAGTGACGTAAAATAATATATGATTGCTTATAGGGTGGCGGATGCACCTCATAAAAAATCGTGGTTAGGTGCGTGGATTATTGTATCATTGCGCACAATACTGCGGCAAAAATGTGAGACTGGTGGTGTTTTTGTGATGTGTGTTTTGGGAGGAGCATGTTTACGTCAACTTGACTATTTATATTCTTTAATTAAGGAGATTTTCCAGGGTGTGTTGGTATCGTGAGAGGCTGTTCAGATGATCAAGTATTAACAAGTGAATAGTGAGAAACAGTATAACACAGAATCATGCATAGCCCCTAAATATGTCTATGTATGATCATAGGATTTCATATTCGTCCCTTATAAAGATAGATATTCTTAGATGGATATTCATAGGATTTCATATTCGTCCCTTATAAAGATAGATATTCTTAGTTGGATATGCTGGGTGCTTGTAGAACTTCATAAGCTCAGACACACCCCAGTAGAGACACACCTAAACACGCCTAAGGCTGACTCGGAGTTGTTTAGTGATTGCTATTGGTACAAACTTATGCACTGTCCATTTATATAGACAAGCTGAATGAATCTATGTTTATTGTCTAGAGTTTATGGGGTGAATACACTCTGTTCAGTAAAAAAAAAAAAAAAAAGGGGAAATGGCACAATGTTGATGTTTTGGACAAAGTTTAGATTTGATACTTCAATATACATTACAATTCCAGGGTAACCAGAAATAAATTTGTGAACTTTTTTCTTCTAATAAATAAACCTAAGGCAATTATTCTATGTAGCACTCTGTTCATACAGGCATAAATCCAGATTCGTTAGATCCGTATTCTTGAAAGCGGAGTTGCGCCAGTAGAGGGCAAAAGAGGACTTTATGTGAGCGGCTACAATTCGATAAACAATGTACCGAGTATGTATTATCGTTACTACTGCAAATTAAACGTGAATGGCAATTACACCCGAGGAAACGCAAAGTTTGTTTCATTTGTGGCAGGAAAATAATGTGCCACTCTGCAGATAACCTTCTGCATTGCTTAATCACTTTGGTGAAATGGAATGATCTGGATTGTGGGTCTATCTCTATCAATATTCACGTGTTGTTTCAAACGACACCTGAAGTAAAATCAGTATTTAATATTTACGAGTGTAATACAAAGAGTGTCATTGGGTAAAGCAAACTGGACACAAGATATCACGCCGTACAATGCACTTGGAATATAATATAAATCCATATTTTTTAATGATTACATATCATTTTTACATTCAGCTCGCGTGTGTGTACAAACACGCAATCATGTATAATGTATAATGGACAAGCAAATACAATATATACATCTGTCAAATCATGCAGATATATTCCTTTCTTTATCCACGAAATTCGTTTTAGCATATCGTAATGATCTTCACAGAAAGAAACATTTCAAGAAACATTTGATCCATTCTTCCACACAACCTAAATGCACAACCCAACAGCGTCTGTGAAATACAAACATTGAAGCAATTTCCAAATGATATTCCTGAACATCAAACCAGAAAACAGTGGGATATCTAATCAATAATTGATATCTGGGATGTTTTCGCCCTCAGACGGCGGTACATTTAATGCAACGATTAATGCATGATGGTGCATTTTAATGCATGAGTTCTGTAATGGACATGGACACATTAGCACATCATTGTCAAAACAAATTGCCATGCAGTCACAAATACAGGTTAAAACTCTTATCATGCAAAGAACAAGGTGATGAGTGAACATGATCCAGAAACACCAGCATTCTCTCTGAACCAAACCCTTATTTAAAATGTACTGGGGCAAAGTGAAAACGTGTCCCTGATCTAAACATAGTCCTGTCCCAACATTTTGAGACACTGAGCCATCAAACTCAAAAAGTGTATGTACGGTATATATGTCTCGCTTTAAACAATTCACATTTTTATGGAAATATAATGCGACTCCCACAGCGTAATAAGATTTGACAGCCCACATCTCTCCCTCACCATTGATTGTTTCTTCTCTTCCCAAAAACACAAAACAAGACCAAACCCCAAAACAAACACACCCCGGGCCAATTTTATCTTGCTCCAACCTCTTGGCCTGATTGACGTGTCAAAAGAGCTCCCGAAAAACCTCAGACCTGTTGATGTGAGAGTCTCATTAACTCCCCATGTTTTTCCTCTTTTTTCTCCCAGAATCCAAGTGCAACTTTGTTTGCCTCTCCGTCGGCTCTTTCTATGGGAATGGGCTGACATCATCGGCCCTGATGAGGCTTCCGTGTGTGTTTAGCGCGCCCCAGTTCAGTGTGGGAGTTTACCTCTATTCCCTATTTGCCTACTACACTGCTTGGCTGTTGCCTTGGGAAAAAAAGCTCTTTGTGGCCAGTGATGTCATGGCCATGTCTTTAGCAATCGCATCTGACATGCTTTATCTTTGTGCACGACTGCTCCTCTGACCAGGCTACGGTGGCCAACGCTCTTTTGATGTGCCACTCTCACGTTTTATCCACCCACGCCAATCCTTTCACACACAGCTATTTTTGGAAGTCCACTCTTCCCAATTGCGTGGTATATAAACACAAACAGATAGATATACATAAGATATAGAGGGATAGATAGATAGATAAACATAGATTATAGATTAACATCATTTCTACATTTTCTACTGAGAAGTATATATCCAACCGAGTGATTTGGATTATTTAATGGCCAGTGCCTTGATGCACATGCACAAATATATTCGAAGTAACATTTTAACTTTCAACTTTGTAAGGAGGCACGGTGGTTTAGTGGTTAGCACGTTCGCCTCACACCGCCAGGGTCCGGGTTCGATTCCCGGCTCGGCCATGTGTGTGTGGAGTTTGCATGCTCTCCCCGTGCCTCAGGGGGTTTTTCTCCGGGTTCTCCGGTTTCCTCCCGGTCCAAAAACATGCACGGTAGGTTGATTGGCACCTTGGAAAATTGTTCCTAGTGTATGAATGTGTATGAATGTGTGTGTGTGTGTGTGTGTGTGTCCTGCAATGGATTTGCATTCCATCCAGGGTGTATCCCGCCTTAATGCCCATAGACGCCTGAGATAGGCACAGGCTCCCCGTGACCCAAGGGAAGATCGGATATAGCGGTAGAAGATAAATGAATGAATTTCAACTTTGGTGGAACTGGTAGGGGGGGGAACAGAAACAAGTGCAAATGGATGTCCAAATAGTGTTCCGTGTCATTGTGTGTTGATTTCATACTTTTTTTAATTACCTAGGGAAAGGTTTTGTATGCCATTCCACTTTTCTCTATTTAACATTTATTTAATATAAGCATCATGCCCAAGCACACAATAAGCCATGTCATCTCAAGCTGTTCTGTCTCAAGTACTATTCCCATAGACAAATGAATGAATGAATGAATGACAAATTCAATATGAAAGAAACAATAACACACCATCCATTTCCTACAGAATCCAGCATGGTTCCTCTGATTTCCAAAGGCCTCGTGTGTGGCTGCAGGCTTTTTTTTTTTGTCAACGTAATATGACTCTTACATAACAGCTGATTGAAGGCCAAGTTCATCTGATCAGACACGTAGAAGGTGCGGCTTCTTTTTGCAGGAATGAAAATCTGCGGCCACATCAGTCAAACACGACGACTAAAAGGCATACAGTAATGGTCATGTGATACTCTTGATGTCAGTATAATAACCAACAGTGCTTTGTTACTTGAAGGAATCCATATATATATATATATATATATATATATATATATATATATATATATATATATATATATTTACCAAGCAGTCAAACCTGACACTTGATCTCTCCACCTTGTGCCAGAGGGATGAACCCATTCAAGTAAGATGGGTCGAAAGAAAGAAAGAAAGAAAGAAAGAAAAAACAAAAACAAACTGAGATATTTGTATTGTTATGACTAATTTTGCCTCTAGAGGGCCAACATGACGTTGCATTCAAGGGCCTGCTACGATTCCTCAGACACACCCACAAAATAGTCATTTTTTCTAAAAAGATAATAAGAGTGAAATATCACAATATTATTCCAAAAAAAAAACAAAAAACAACTCAGGCATTTGTATTCTATATTTAGAAACTTGCTTGAAGATGTCATGACGTTATCAGCTCCAATCCAGCCCATTACTTTTCTTTCAATAGGCAAGTCACCAAACCAGATTCATCTTCATGACACACTACCTCCATTGAAATATGGAGCGTCAACTAAAGGCCGACGTTTATTCAGCTTTAATTATCTAAATAAGTTTATTTAGTATGATT
The DNA here is from genome assembly GCA_030449085.1 of Kryptopterus vitreolus. Classification (NCBI taxonomy): domain Eukaryota; kingdom Metazoa; phylum Chordata; class Actinopteri; order Siluriformes; family Siluridae; genus Kryptopterus; species Kryptopterus vitreolus. The sequence continues at coordinate 4,804,756 of JACRUU010000004.1, forward strand.
CAGCTTCAGGTGATGTCCAGTTCCTTATCCCAGCTAAACCCATCCTTAAATGTGTGTGTGTGTGTGTGTGTGTGTGTGTGTGTGTGTGTGTGTGTGTGTGTGTGTGTGTGTGTGTGTGTGTGTGTGTGTGTTTCCCAATAACGGGTGGTAGAAAAGACTTAGTGACAAAACACAGTGCAGTGCCAACTCTTAAGTATCAGGTGTTGGTTGTTTGATACCCACCTGTAGCCTTTATTTATTGCAGCGGGAAGTGATGAGCAAGTTTTATAACCGTATATTTTATGGTTGAATTTAGTTTTTGCCCAGACAACACAAGTATCTGTGTGTGTGTGTGTGTGTGTGTGTGTGTGTGTGTGTGGGGGTTGGGTGGGGGGGGTGAAGCCCACTTTTGAGACCTGAAGAGATTTGTTTGAAGCCGAACGCTGTTTTATTGCAATGGAATGGGAAACTGTTGCATGTTTCCTGTAGATCCATGGCTCATAGACTTTAATGAAGTCTTGCCTCAAGCCATTGTTCAGGTCTGGAACTGGAAGGCACCCAAATTCCCATCTGGCCATATTTAACTCTCACATGCATTTCTTGGGTATCTGCATACGTCACCCCCTCCTCTCTCTCTCTCTTTCTCTTGAAGTAAAGTGAAATAAAAGCTTACACTTATTTTTCAAAACCAGTGAGTACTATATTCATCAACTGTGAGGCCCTTATATCACCTTCCTCCTCAGACACCTTCCTCCACACAAACATGCTCAACTGAGTTAGTCATAGGCAAAGTTAATGGCACTGTATTTGAGCATGTGTGTGTTTGTCATCTAATAACAGAGAATATAAAAACCTGAGCAATGGAGAGTTAGTGGTCAAACAGTGTTGAATTCATGTCCTTCTGTCTGGCCAGTAAACAATGAATTTTACTCATTTATTATATTATTATTATTATTATTATTATTATTATTATTTTATTATTATGTAATTATTATTGTATTGTCATTATCAGTATTATTATTATTATTAGGGGCACAGTGGCTTAGTGGTTATCACGTTCGCCTCACACCGCCAGGGTCCGGGTTCAATTCCCGTCTCGGCCATGTGTGTGTGGAGTTTGCATGTTCTCCCCGTGTGCCTCAGGGGGTTTTTTCTCCGGGTTCTCCGGTTTCCTCCCGGTCCAAAAAAACATGCACGGTAGGTTGATTGACACCTTGGAAAATTGTCCCTAGTGTATGAATGTGTGTGTGTGTGTGTGTGTGTGAGTGTGTGTGTGCCCTGCGATGGGTTGGTATTGCATCCAGGGTGTATCCTGCCTTAATGCCCATAGACGCCTGAGATAGGCACAGGCTCCCCGTGACCCGAGGGAAGATCGGATAAAGCGGTAGAAGATGAATGAATGAATGAATGAATGAATGAATGAATTATTATTGTTATTATTATTATATTATTATTATTATTATTGTTGTCATTATCAGTATTATTAATATTATTGTCATTATTATTATTGTCATTATTATTATTATTGTCATTATTATTCATTCATTCACAGGACACACACACACACACATTCACACACTAGGGACAATTTTCCAATCAACCTAACGTGCATGTTTTTGGACCGGGGGGAAACTGGAGAACCCGGAGGAAAAACCCCCTGAGGCACGGGGAGAACATGCAAACTCACACACACACACACATGGCCGAGACGGGAATCGAACCCGGATCCTGGTGGTGTGAGGCGAACGTGCTAACCACTACGCCACAGTGCCCCCCCGCGTCATTATTATTATATTATTATTATTATTATTATTATTATTATTATTGGTACTAATATTAGTAGCACCAAATAAACGAAGGTTTGTCTTTATCTGTAAGTACAGCAATACCTTTACATTTATAGGACACTATCTAACAAGGCCTTGCACAGTGTAACAATCGAAGAGAAAAAAGCAGCAATGTTTATAATATTAGCTCATTAGACTATAAGGCTGTCATGAATCAAATCAATAAGCAAAAATAAGCTCTCGTATCTCCTTAGAATTCACTGTTCGCTGAGTTTTTCCCTTTACCAAACCTGGTATTTTGTCAAATATTAGCATTTATTATTGTAGCTCTGGATTCGGGATCAATTTGTAACTGTGACAAGCTCTCAGGCGGAAACTCCCACTAATCCCCTGGTTTTGCCATTTCTCATTTGGATCTGTTTTAGAGCTGTGACGTTCAGAGACCCTACAGAGGAGTCAAGAGGATTAAAGTGTGTGCGCGCTTGCATGTGTGTGTGTGTGTGTGTGTGTGTGTGTGTGTGTGTGAGTGTGAGTGAGGGACTAATTTATTTTTGTCTTGCATTGCATTGAAATGTCATTCTTTCTGCTGAACATTAATGTGCCTACACATCTTAATGTGATTAACACATCCCTAATTGATCAGTAAATGCTTACCTTTTGTAGCAAACACCAAGAATTAATCCTGCATAAAGGCTCAGCGGGTCTGCTGTCCTGCCAGCAGCAGTCACAACATATTTGACTCTTGCCTAGCCATGTATTAACAAATCCACGTTGTCTCTCATTTGCTGGTAGAACGTAATCCCCTTTGTCTTTCGGGGGGGAAAAAAATGACCCATCTCTTTTGTACAAACTGTGCAGCATTCTGTAACTTGTATATGTTTTTTTGTATCATGCTGGCCCTACTTAGGGCAGAGATTACCCAGCATTTTCCCTTTCAGGTTATATCCTGTTTATATTAGTTTGTACTAATGTAATTATAGGAAACAGGCCAGATGTGCAACCATTAATTCATCCAATGATGTGGAATGTACTCTGACCTCATCTTACATCAAAAAAGAAATCAATTTCTATTGTAATATATGTACCAGAATGTCATTTTTTTTATTTGACTGCTGTTTAGAAGAATGTTTTGATATGTGTATGTGTGTGTGTGTGTGTGTGTGTGTGTGTATGTGTGAGTGTTTCGCTCAGGGCAAGCTGCTCCAATGTACCCATGAGAAGCGGAAACAGGATTGACCGATGGCGGCCCTGGAACCGACTCAAGAGGAAGTTGCAGGAAAAAGGCGTTAACCATCACCTCAAGCTGTAACCCTATTGCAAGGCAATTAAAACAGCCGAGCACGTTCATATTTACTTCACATAAAGGCAAGAACAAATCACTTTCAAGTTATACATTCTATCCCATGCGATGGAGGCTCCAGGAAATGTTGATTAAAAATGAATGTAATTTCACAAGACAGACTATTTAAGAATAGAGGCATTATCCAACAAGTCATATTAGCAAGACAACACTATTCATTAGCATTGTAAACGTGATTCATCCTTTTAATTAACGTTCCACCATGACAATGTAATTGATTTCAACAAAGCATTTTTATAGGTATATTTATTTATTTATTTAATTTGCATTATTGACGTTTTTGGATTATTTAACAGTAGATGAGTTTCCATGACCCTTCAAAATGCGCAAATGTAAACAGCGAATTGCAAATACGCCTAATGGAAACGTGTCAAATTTGAAAAACACACATGTATCGCAAAATAGTTATTACGCTCGCATGAGGAGGTTTTTTAGACGATGTGAAAAAGGAATAATTCGCAAAACTGTAATGGAAAAAGTTTTTTTTCCGCACTTCCAGGTCATGTGATATACGTGCAATTGGCTACGATATAAGTAAGCTCACCCATTTTTTTGAGTGACATCGCGAGAGGATGAGATTTAGTCATTCTGCAGTTTTTCTGAGATTTGTGTAATGGAAACGTACCTAGTCAATGTACAATAATAGTTGGTTGAAATTTGTACCAGTAGGGGCACGGTGGCTTAGTGGTTAGCACGTTCGCCTCACACCTCCAGGATCCAGGTTCGATTCCTGTCTCGGTCATGTGTGTGTGGATTTTGCATGTTCTCCTCTGAGCCTCAGGGGGTTTTTCTCCGGGTTCTCTGGTTTCCTCCCCGGTCCAAAAAACATGCACTGTAGGTTGATTGGCACCTTGGAAAATTGTCCCTAGTGTATGAATGTGTGTGTGTGTGTGTGTGTCCTGCAATGAGTTGGCATTCCATCCAGGGTGTATCCTGCCTTAATGCCCATAGACGCCTGAGATAGGCACAGACTCCCCATGACCCGAGGGAAGATCGGATATAGCGGTAGAAGATGAATGAATGAATGAATGAATTTGTACCACTGTAGTGCTGTCCCGGATCCCACAATAATACTTTTATACTTATAATACGCAAATCCTAGAGAGTAGATTGATATTTACCGATGCGCTGTTTGGGTCTAACACTTACTGTATGTTGGACTCAGCGGTGGTCCAGGATTATAATTGGTGTTTGCTCCACATGAGACCTTATCTGCATTATAAAAGGGTTGCTGCTAAAACAGCCACTATCAAGACGTGAGAAAAGGGAGAGATACTATCCTTGTTTACCAGCAGCTGAAGCATTACTTCAGATTCACTTACTCATGAAATGCAATATAATCATTAAAAGTAGACATATAAATGAGCTTTTGGATCACGTGTTTCGCAATAGACTGTAGTAAGTAACACTTTTTTTCTATTTAGAAAGCAGTTTATGCTGTAAGGTGAACTGGAATTACTCGTGTTTACTCATAACACATGCGCATAAGTAATGTTTGTGGGAGAGAGAACCTCATGGGCCAGTATTATATGATCCAGTATGTTAGCTAGTCTAATCCTGTTCTTCTTCTCGGCCGTTTTTTTTTTCTCTCTTCGTCAAACCAACTGAGGAAGCTTATGACTGTGTGACTTGTTTGTGTACATAGTAATTGTAGGGGCTTTCTTTTTTCAAGATATAAGATACTTTGGAAACTTTCCAAAAACACAGCCTGTGTAATGAGTAAGAATGAGTAGTCGCTTCTGATTGGTAGCCTATGATGTGATAGGTCTCGTATTGGGAGTTCAGCGATTCCCAAAGAGAACTGTTCAAGGGTTGGTCATTTGAGCCGTCTTGGCTCATTAAACCTTCTCTTTCCCCTCTCACTGGAAACAAAAACTGATCAAGCATTAAATTCTAATGTTACACAGCTTCGACTCTACCTCTACCATTATGTCAAATCATGTTCAATAGTCAGTGTGGACAGCTGCTAATATTAAATGTACTTTCTATCTCATCAGGATAAAATCGCATTGAAAGTCCACTTCATAATTAGATTTCAAAACAATTAGTCGTCTTAAAACAACGTCGGCGATGATCTTTTGAATCTCGGACAAAAAGATCCGGGTGAAAGAGTCGCCAGGAAAAATCATACCATAGTTGAATGAATCTATGCCAGACGCATTTCTTGTTTAATTTTGGTTTAGGGTTCAACTTAGACTTGGCCTCGGACCTCAAGCGAAACGCATATTTGCAGATATGAGTATACTGGGGTTATTGAATTTTGAACCAGTGGCAGGATCAACAATAACTAACCATTCCCCTGCAGAAAACCTATATTACTATCAAAACATCCCTTGTGAGGATTATTTATTCTACCCTTGACTGACATGATCAGCCATTACTTTTCATTCATTCATTCATTCATCTTTATTCGATCTTCCCTCGGGTCACGGGGAGTCTGTGCCTATCTCAGGCATCTATGGGCATTAAAGCAGGATACATCCTGGATGGAATGCCAACCCATCGCTGGGCACACACACACACACACACACACACACACACACACACATTCATACACTAGGGACAATTTTCCAAGGTGCCAATCAACCTACGGTGCATGTTTCTTGGACCGGGGAGGAAACCGGAGAACCCGGAGGAAAAAAAAGGGGAGGAAAGGAAAAACCCCCTGAGGCACGGGGAGAACATGCAAACTCCACACCACACATGGCCGAGACGGGAATCGAACCCGGACCCTGGCGGTGTGAGGCGAACGTGCTAACCACTAAGCCACCGTGACCCCCCCCCACACTTTTCAGACATGACTAATTTTTATTTATTTGTTATTTTTGCTAAGACTGGCCTGACTGAAAGGCCCCTGATATTACACATTCAGTGAATTGACTAGACACTTTCACTGCTGTAAGGGAATATTAGGATTAGAGCAAACCATATCTGCTGCAATTCATTTGAATTAGGGAACTGCTTTCTGATTCTGGTATTTGTGGCTACATGTATTTTACTGATACTTTACAAAATAGTTTACAGCACGGGTTCCTCAGTTTCCCCGCCTGGTCCAAAACATGCACAGTAGGTTGATTGGCACCGTGGAAAATTGTCCCTAGTGTCTGAATGTGTGTGTGAGTGTGTGTGTGTGTGAAGTGTGAGTGTGGGTGTGCCCTGCGATGGGTTGGGAAGGCAGGATAAATATATAAAGAAAGCACTATATTAAAAAAAAAAAAAGTATATATATATATATATATATATATATATATATATATATATATATATATATATATATATATATATATATATATAGACTGGGGGCTATGGGCTATGACTGATTTGCAAATATGTTTGGTCCTTACTCTGTTGAAAGGCCCACCGAAGAAGAGCAAAGTCTATACCCTATCTATACCCTCTAGGTAGTGGTAATTATGTTTTGGGCTGAAATATCCTATAATTGAGTCATTTACCTGAGAAGAGAAGTGAAAGAAGCCCAAAGCATAAATTAGACAATTTTACAGGGTGGCTAGTGACATTGGCAAAATAGTGTCATGGCAAGTTTTCCGAGAAAATATGTCAACAGCCACACACACACACACACACACACACACACACACACACATTCATACACTAGGGACAATTTTTCCAAGGTGCCAATCAACCTACCGTGCATGTTTTTGGACCGGGAGGAAATTGGAGAACCCGGAGAAAAACCCCCCCCGAGGCCCAGGGATATATATATATATATATATATATATATATATATATATATATATATATATATATATATATATCCCGATGTTTGTCACATATAGTTTTCATAAATAAACATTAAAGTACATTGAAATTAGTTTTGTTAGGAATCTGAGGTCAGCATGTGGAGCAACCGTTCAACCTTATGATCAGAAATCCAAGCTATTGAGCCGCCACAATAATGTCTCAAAACATATTCATTATATAATAAAGAAAAAAAATGTCTGAGGTTTATTTTATTGCGTCTACAATCGTTTTCATCCATTCTATTGAAGGATGATCGTTTCTGCATGTGGAGTCACTCATGCAATAAAAATTGCCAGAAAGGTTCTAGGCACATTTATCCGTGTAGTTTCATTGCTAAAGGGATTATCGATATTTTTCTTTATTTTTTTTTTTGCCTGAAACGCTCATTTTCAAGGATGTTGCTAGACAACCGGTTTGCATTAAATGCCGCCTAATCAAACTACTCTGGGTAAAAACCTAAAGAATCTACATGGAACTAAGCACACTTTATGAATAGCTACTATATCATCATCACTGTGGAAAGCTGGCGAGTGTAGTTATAATTAGCACTTACTATTATCCCTTCATGTTTTCTGTGTTTTTATGTACGTACTGTGTCATTAGGGGCTGGCTGGATTTTTTTTTTGCACCCTCTTGGTTCAGAGACTCTTCTTTCTTATCTTGAGCACCTGGTAGTAAATACAGAAAGAATTAAAGCCACGTCTGAACCGTGTCATTATAGCAGCAGAAAAGAAGCTCTTCTTTCCTAAAGTGCCCCAAGTGTTTTTAATGCGGAACACAAGTATATATGCCTTAAAATTGATCGTATGTCACAATTTCACAATTATGCGGTTCTCAAAAACAAGATGTGTATTTCCGATTTCCGTGTAATGGCCTTCCCATGGACAACGTTCACATGCCAGAGATCAATTCTACGGTGCTTTAAAAACTAGCTACCATTTAAAATGAAAAGGAAGGATATTGTGTTGATGATATGATTCCAGTTCACGGAACTATATTTAACAACAAATAGGACAATTATAAACAACTATAGGTTTTGACGCTTGGATTATCAGCGTAATCCTCAGCCTTTGCTTTATCGTAATGTATAAAAAACTTTGCATTAATGTACACTGGACTCATCTTTGATCTCTTACCCCTCCTGAATTCAAGGTCATGATCATGAACTTAATCATTTCCCTCAATGGAAAACTTCCATCGGTATATTTTCACCAGTATTCTTTCCAAAATGTAGCGTAAAAAATCTATATTTTACAGTGTTTCCGCATATATATATATATATATATATATATATATATATATATATATATATATATATATATATATATATATTATATCATTTCAACACAAAACTTGCATGATGCTACAAAAATGACCCACCAATATACTGTATAAACGTCTTCTGAATGCCGGTCTTTATCTAAACACAAACATACGGCTACACCTATAGTGTGTTTGTATGGGGAGGGCCTATAGATTAAAATACAAAGATGAAAGGGCCCGTTTGAGTGACTCTTCGTTGTTACTTATTAAATGCGGCCCTATTGTAATGGCTGCATCGTAATATGGAGTCTGTGTGCACACGAGTCAAACCTTTAATGCTGTGCGTTTTTAGTGCCATCTAACAACCAAGGAACGTTTGGGTTTTGTTTGTTTTAATGCACTGGAATTGTCCGGTTATCCAGTGTGAAATTGGCTTTTTTTTCTTTTTTTTTAGTGGCTACTCAATAGAACTATACAGGATAATCTTTGCTAATGTCACTTTTATTTTTTCCCCCAATTGTTTCCCTTTTTTTTTGCCTAGTGTATTTATCTGAGGTTTGTAGTCTTTCGTATTCCATGTGGCCTTGGTGAAAGCTGCAGACACTTCCTCCTGCCTGCCACCACATCAGAGGGCATACCTTTGTTTTATGGGTCAGGTTTATCAGTGTGCCAAGTTCTTTGAATATTTCATTAACGGGAGATTTAGCCATATAACTAAAGACGGTATAATGTCTAGACGGTATTTTCCCACACAGGTCATAGTAAAAAAAAAAAAAAAAAAAAAAAAAAAAAAAAATGTGACAGTGTTTCCATGTGGTAAGTGTAAATATAGTCATTAAAACAATCTCTGCAAAATTGCAAATTCGTCATTGTTGATTTTTCACGACAAACTGCCGGCAAAATAAGAACGGAAGTCTAAAAAGGAAATAACAGCTAATTTCTAGAAAATGTGTCTTTTTTTTCTTTATTTTTGCTATGAAAAGATAAAATTGCACTAGAAACAAGTGACAGGTTTAAAGTGCAAGAATAAAGTGAATGTTCAGATAAAATGTTAATGTGCTAATTTTAAGATTAATACTGCACTGAAAAATGTGTATAATCAAGAATTTTTTATTTATAAATAAAAGATGTTTATAAATGTTTATAAAACCTAGAAGCGAGGTAGTTGATCAAAACAGTGGTGGTAGCTCGGTGCTAACAGGTGCCGGTTTAAATCCTGCCATTCATTCATCTTCTAGCGCTTTATCCGATCTTCCCTCGGGTCACGGGGAGTCTGTGCCTATCTCAGGCGTCTATGGGCATTAAGGCAGGATACACCCTGGATGGAATGCCAACCCATCGCAGGGCACACACACATTCACACACATTCACACATTCATACACTAGGGACAATTTTTCCAAGGCATGCCAATCAACCTACCGTGCATGTTTTTGGACCGGGAGGAAACCGGAGAACCCCTACCTTCTTCCCCACAACAATACCCCAACAACCACCAACCCACCCCCACCAAAACACACAACCCCAAACCACCCCAAACCCACAACCAACCCCCAAAACAACAAACAAAAACCCACCCCCCCACTACAACCCCCCCCAAACCCAACCAATCCCAGGAGAAAAACCCCCTGAGGCACGGGGAGAACATGCAAACTCCACACACACACATGGCCGAGACGGGAATCGAACCCCGACCCTGGAGGTGCAAATCCTGCCAGTAGTGGTTAAACTTTTTTAAATTAATTAATTAATTAATTAATTAATTAAGCTTGAAACCAGGCTATTTTTATTACAGTATAATTTATTATCGACTACATATTAATGCTCGTTTCTAGAATCCTTACCATGTCAATTTTGTTTACCCCATTGGCAGATTTTGCTTTATTCAATTTTAACTCTATATAAGTGAATCTTGCTGAAGGATTTTTAGCAATGCAGATTCTATTCACCAAAACGGTGTAGCATCGCTAGACAAGCAAGCGCACACAGTAACCTTGCCATATCCAAAACAGTTGATCACGCTTTACAACCAACAGACAGGTGTGGACCATCAACAACAGGATGAACGTGATGAACACCTCCCACATCTCCTGCTGACTTCCTCTCTATCTCTCTCTATCTCTCTCTCTCTCTCTCTCTCTCTCTGACCTATCCACGTTCACGTTGGAGCGAGGCAGACCGCGTCGGGTCTATTTCGGGTTGAAACGCATCAAGAACAATATTTACACGGCGCCAATCAGTGGGCTTAACGAATACGCTGTACTGAAAACGTACACCATTCAACTTTGAACCTGCTTTAGCCTTGGAATGTTCTTTTTTTTTTTTTTTTTTAGGTGGATCTTTGCTGCTGACCTCCTGTATCTGATTAGGTTTGACCAACCCTACATCGCAGAGCTGAGAGAGTGTTGTGTGTACTCGTGTAAACAAGGACACAAGACTTTATTTAAAGTGATCCCAGCTGTACCTCAATCTGATAACGTGTTACAAACCACATGGTGACCCTCTGTACTCTGTACACGACTCCGGACGGTAAAGGAAAGGTCCTAAGGAAAGCTTTTTTTGGAGGGGGGGAGAAAATAAACGGGATGAAATGTTTCTTATTCTAGAACGTCCATCTTGTCTGTGTGTATATTATTTTGACAAAGCCGAGTGAGGGATTTTCTCTCCGACAGAGAGCAAAAGTCGAGAGCGAGAGCAGCGTTGATGTACGTGCACAGGGGGTAAGATGAACGTGAGGGCGCGGGCCGCGTGAGGGTCTCTGCTCTGCTTTCCCTTTCCCCTCATTTTTTTCCACCGTCAGGGGCCACACAAACAGTAGGCTGAAAACGGATAGGAGTATCATGTGGTGTTGGAATGAAAGCAAACTGACAGGCAAAATAAAGATTCAATATGGTACTTTTTTACACCAGAAAGAGGCGGGGCGGAGAAGTGTGCTTTAAATTTGTAATATTTTAGTCATTATAAATGAAGAATGCAAGTAAAATTATGTGTCGTATGTGTGTGTGTGTGTGTGGTGGGGGGGAGGTCATAATAGTTGATAAGTGTAAATTGGATGGGGTGGTGGCTTTATTGAGAGGGCTTTTTGTAAAACGGAGCATGACCTTTTATTTACTCAGGCTCATACAAAGCAACCTGGCAACAACAGTTTTCACTTCACACTGACCATCAGCTACCCTGCCAATACTGGACACCCCTCCCTTTGTGCAATTCCCATTCTGGCTGTGCCAAGCACATTGGAGCACTTTTTTTGTCGTGGTGGGGGAGGGGGGGGGGAGCGTGGCTACATTTCTTGCTGAAAAGCAGTATAACTTGACCCAAACCCCATACCGTCGCTGATTTTATTGGCTCATAGACGTGAATTCATTTCGTGGAACGTCTCACTTCAGGCATATGAATGTAAAATTGTATCATAATGTGTTTAATATTGTAACTATTAATATTGTAACCATACTATTGTAACTATTCATATGTAATATTAAACAGTATGGTAACAGTAACAGTACGATAATTCGGGTCATTAAGTTTTTTTTACTTTTAAGTAGGGAATTACAAAGTATTTACAGACAACCGTCATTTAGCAAACAGGATGCATGTTGTGGCATAAATTATGCACGTCATCGCTTATGTAAGTGTGTGCTATCAGGGCTGTCTGACCCAGGGCGTCTTGCCTTTGGCCAGTCAATATTCTGCACAAGATTACCAAATCGGAAACATTCCTAAGGACAAATTCCCATCTAGTGATTTTAGACAAATTCAGTATAAATATCAGTTTTGGAAAACTGTATTTCATGAAGAGTGTGAGATGTTTGTATTAAAATACTATATCATGCTATAGTGCGAAAAAGAAAAGAAAAAAAAAGTGTCGTTGTAAAATGTATAGAGCTCAGATCTTTCTTTTATAAATCTTTTCCCATAATGTATGGGAAAGACCAGTCACGCATGCAATGTGCCCGATGTTTCAGACATAAGCTGACGTAGAGTGATGCCTTTCAGACACACAAGGGTTTGTTTAACAAACATCTTGGTGGCTCGGGCCAAAGGTAAAACTGTATTGTTATACAACACTTCAGTCTTGGTGAATGGGCAAGTCTAAGTTGAATGGAAGGCCCCGCGGCAAGAAAAAAGCATGAAAGACTGAAGCAGGCTTAAAGCAGTAATGGTCCATCCAAGGCCTGCCTTACATTTCCTCATGTCTTCCTTTCAGTTTTAAACTTGGTGGAGCGACCAACAGAGTGTATGTGTGTGTGTGTGTGTGTGTGTGTGTGTGTGTGTGAGGGAAGTTGGAATGTGGGGGTTTTAGGATAGGGTATATTCAATGAGCCAGATCTTCATTTCTGTTTTCCCAAACCTTGTTGAAATCATCCACACTGGTGACCCCCAACCCCAGACGCCCCCCCCCACCCCGCACCCCCCCACCCCAGCCACCCCCATCCCCTGCTGTGGTCCTCCTCCCGCACCCCAATCCCCTGCTGTGGTCCTCCTCCCGGATGCTTGCCCCCCAAATATACCCTCAATACAAAGCATCTTGCCAATGGCACCATGAAGGATGACATCACCACTTGGCAGACAGCGACGAAAAAAAAAAAAGAAAAGTAATGAGGTCGAAATGGCCAAGGCGGACAGAGCATGTGTGTCTGTGTGTGTGTGTGAATGAATGTGTTGGATGAGGCAGCAGATCAAACATGAACGAGAGGCAAGGAGTGACATGTACATAGATTTCCCTCCACCTCTAAAAACAGCGTTTTGTTTTCTAGGATGAATGGACAGATAATAGGAACCATCCTGTGTTTTGGTGATCGCCAAATCGATTTGGCGCAAATCGATTTGGCGCAATTTGGCTCTTGAGCAATGCCGATCACCAAATCGATTGGTGATTCGGTGTTTGATATTTTATAAAGCATGCAAAGCCCTGATTTAAGTAGTTATATGGCAAGTCCACATATGCAAGCTTGAAACATGTAAGTTTAATAAGGTTAATAGGAACTGATATATCACTTGTGCAATGGTATTCTTTTCAAAATGATGTTCACACACTTGCATAGAGACCAAATTTAGCACTATGGTGAGGGTAGTGAGGTGTTATTGTCAAATAAACACATTCATTAATTTGACCGAGTAATTGTTTTGTCACGTACAGTAATGTAACTGGCAGCACGGAGCACTTTTTTCCCCATGTCTTTCTCACATTTCTGCCCTTATTTATCTTCTATTATTTTACTAGTTGTTATTTCCACTAGTTGTTGTTTCATTTTGGTGGGAAATTATCAATAAACTTAAGTGTTGTGATTTTCTTATCATAGACCACTAGTGTATCTTCCACAACCCTTCTCTGTCGAGATCGAATCTTTTGTTCTTTTATGTTCTACCAAAGTTTTAAAAGGATGATTGTTGGAAAAGAGGGGGAAGCTGGGAAAGGGGTGTGGCCAATGTAAACCAACCCCTCCCCCAGACTGTATACATGATGATAGGACCAAAGCCTTCTTTTTCTTTGCTATATATACAGCCTATTTAGTGACGTCCCATTGTGCGAAGGACACGCTTTGTCGGGTTCTTTTAGAGGACTTCCTTTACAAGGCGCTAGCCTTTGAATATTAACTGTGTGATCACTCTTGCCACACAAGGAGCCTCCTTCGAGCCCTCAGTCAAAATAGGCAAACTTTAACTAAGCACTCGGTTCGGCGCATTGTGATGTCAGGGAAGCTTGCGCATGGGTGCTTATAAAGAAACTCAAGGGTCGGAAGATTCCGTTTTATTGCCTCAAAACCTGTGTCGGAAATAAAAACATCCTTATCCTTGTAGATGATAGAAACAGATGACATATATATACACGAGTCTAGACTAAGTGTTGTTTGTTTGCTTAATGCATTGTAAGAATTGGACTATGTCTATGTCAGAGCAGTCCAAATGGTAAAGGAAATCAAATTAATAAGAAAACATTTGTCTAATTGTAAACTATTAACTTTAACGCAACTGTAAATTAACGCGTTCTTTCAGGCAGCAGCGCATAAGTCGGTTAAGCCTATACATAAAAGACTCCTAGCCAGAGCTAGTATTATCTGTAAAGCATTAATATATGGTGTGCTATACATACAGAATTAGAGTAGTAAAGGCCTTGACCAGTCATTTTGCAGTCATTTTGTAAAAGCATTTCTCATTTCGGGGGAAATTGGAAAAGTCTGAATATTTCACTCAGTCAAACATAAAAGGCTGTTTTAAAAGCTTTTGACTGTCGCCCCACGTTATCTTCTTCTACCTCCTGTGCCTGATTATTAAAAGATGGAATTTAACTGTTATCACAAAAAACGCTTTCATGGAATCTTTCGATATCAGTGTAAAAAAAAAACAATAATAATAATAATGCCGGCAGAAGCAGGAAGGAGACTTTTTGGGTGGAGAAGCTTTTACTTTTTTTTTCCTCCCATCTGCTAAAGCCTTTTTACTGGAAATCCTAATTGGAATTGAAATCACTTTGTCAGAACAAGATATTCAAAAACAAGCATTATTCAAACCGTATGTTGAGAAAGACTGCATTTAAAAAATATGAATGATGATGCGTCATCCGCTTTTTTTTTTATCCATTGTGTCGTATTCTTTTTGTTTCACTATCTGTGACTAACATGTAAATGCTTGCCTTAGAAATCCAATGAGCAGCAGGTTCTCTCTGAGGCCTCCTGGATACACAGAACTCCTTCATTATATTTAAGTGTAGGATACAAAGCCTCTACATCTGCAACACAATATGGAAGAGAATAGGAACTGTTTTCCTATTGTACACACACACACACACACACACACACACACATATATATATATATATATATATATATATATATATATATATATATATATATATATATATATATATTCTATATATATATATATCTATATAGATATATATATATATATATATATATATATATATATAATAACAGGGTGGTGGTCCAGTGGTTAAGGCGCTTGGGTTTCTAATCATAAGACTGGCAGTTCGACACTGCCGCTGTTGAACTCTTGAGCAATGCCCTTAACCCTATTTGCTCCAGGGGCGCTGTTACGATGGCTTGACCCTGCGCTCTGACCCCAGATATATGGGATATGCGAAAATTCGGTAACGCCAAGCTGCCACCCTTGGGTCCTTGAGGAAGACCCTTAACCCTCTGTAATGTATATGTGACAAATAAAAGGCATCTATGGGCATTAAGGCAGGAGGATACACCCTGGATAGAAGGCCAACCCATCTCAGGGCACACACACACACATTCATACACTAGGGACAATTTTCCAAGGTGCCAATCAACCTACCGTGCATGTTTTTGGACCGGGAGGAAACCGGAGAACCGAGAACCCGGAGGAAAAACCCCCTGAAGGCACGGGGAGAACATGCAAACTCCACACACACATGGCCGAGACGGGAATCGAACCCCGACCCTGGAGGTGTGAGGCGAACGCACTAACCACCAAGCCACCGTATATATATATATATATATATATATATATATATATATATATATATATATATACTGTACTCCTGTTCGCCACTCTTGTAGTTTTTTTGCCTTAAGAGCAGCCCTGTGTTCAATACAGTACACATGGCCTCTATTAAAAGCCATGTTGTGCTGGTCTGTGATGTGGTACAGGTGTCCTGAAACCCCCTTTGGACTCGATTCTCAAAAGTCCCCACAAGCCCTCTAGCTGAGAGAGAAAAATGCACTGGAAACAAGCGGGCGAAAAACAGATCAGCTGTTGTGCATTTTCACCAGCTGTGAAGTTTATCTCATGATTTCCAACGCCTGTTTGTCTTAGATGGTGCCAGTGGAAGGCTGTAAAAGACGTGTGTAATCATCAGATCGGTTTTTGTAACACACCGTCTACTTTTGCACTGATCTAATTACAGTAGTGGCTCGCAGATCTTTCGTTTTTTTGGTCATTTCGCCTTGTTGGTTCTTGATGTGCAATAACAAAAACGACTCCTAACAGGAATAACCAGTCGTACAGTTATCAATAGATTCTAAGCCCTACTGTTTTGTTTTTTCTCTCTATGAATGTTGGACTGCTGTGGGTCTAAGGGATGTTACTGTGCTCACCTGTATAACTCTCTCATGACTTCAAAGTGAGATTAAGATTTCAAAAGAACTGCCCCGGACTAATCCACTGCACAAGCCTCTGCCAAACAGCCTCTCTGCACCAGGCTATTAGGTGCTGAGCCCCTATGTGCATACTTGCTGTTGGGAAAGAAAAAAAAAAATTTTCTGGAAAAGCACCACAGAAATCCCACTGGCTGTGACTCACTCGCATGTCGGTACAATTTATCAGAGCATCAATGCATAAGGTACACAAGCAAAATATTTTCGAAACTTTTTTCCCCTTTCTTAATCTTGTCTTGCATGCCTTTGTGCTTACACCCTATCCATGTGCTCAATGCAATGCAATACCTAATTACCATTAGTGCAACAGGATTACCTACAATTGCTAACATCGTCTTCCCTGTGGCTGTAGGTCACGATGTACTGCAAAACATTCTTGCGATTGTGGCATTTTCACAGACCGGAAATGTATTAGCAAAAGCAGACACGAAAGATTTCCTGCGAAACATTTCTTTTTCCGGCTCAGTGTGCTCTCGGGTATCCGTCAAGGTAAGAAAATCACAGCAATATAAGCTATAGGGGCATAACCCTTATCACCTCTCCGAGACGTGCGTGAGTAGGTTGACCTGAGAGCAAAGCTAGCATGGCATAACGGCACCTCCAGCACCTCCTGTGAATGAACTGTTTGGGGACTCAACACTTGGAGTGTAATGCGATAGCCTCGCTTGTCCACACGTTGCTTTACTTCAGGGATCTTGGTTTTCCTGGCTTTTTTTCCCTCTCCTCCCTTTCACATGGAAACACCAGACTTGGAATGGTCCTTACCCTGTTTCTCATGATCATGTGGGTTTGATACTTACCCGGACACTGCATAGATCAAGGCTTTCACCTCGGGCCACTGATAAAGATTAAACGAAGAACAAACTCCTAGAATACTCAGTGACAACTAATGATCTCATCATTGGTTTCTCAAGTGGACAAAGTCCAGATTATGCCATATATTGGCTGTTCAGTGACTTAACAGAGACACTGGCTGATAATAGTGCAAGATAAAATCGAAACATTAATTCATTTGGTAAATATCTGTAGCATCAACACTGCAATGTGGCACAGTTTAAACCTTGATCATAGTCTGATTTCAAGGTTTTAAATGATTAAATATCTTTTTTCCCCCTTTCATTTAGTCTGCCACTGTAGCTGGAATGAATCCATGATTAGCTTTTCCTGTTTGGCCTGTGATTTTTTTTTTAAATCAAAATTTCATCGTGCATTCTTCCTGTGCTTTAAAAAACACCTTTCAAAAGCATGTAAACTCTATTCATATATTTTGTTGCAGCTATTTCCATTGCAATAGTATTCAAATGACCAACATGAAATTATACATATAGATGTTATGAAAGTCATAGAGAAATGGCATCTTTGGACACCTTGAGTTGCACGATTTGATGCTTTATCAGAATTCATCCGAACATATTCAAGGTTAATCCCAAGCCTCATTTAAGACCTTTTTTTATTACGTTGAAGGAAATTTAAGGAGAAGTAAAGAAAAGCACAGAAAGAAGATATAGGAGAGCAAAAATATAAACAGCAAGCTGGGGAGTGGCATATATTTTGAAAATGTCGGGGGTTTTTATTTTTAAAAATCCTTTATCAATCCTTAAATAAAGTATTGAGTGATAAAATTCCTCATTGGAATTACCCTGGAATTACAAAATCTCAGCCTGTACCAATGGACTAATGGACCCGGTACCTGGGAGAGCGTGGAACTGTAGTGCGCATGCGCAACCTGAGAGGTTTCTTTTACCGTTGGTGTTATTGAAGAGAAGCGAAGATGCCGACGGGCGCTTCAGGCAGCCGGACTCCGTCTCTGCGGCTCCATGGAAGGAACTAAACTTTGTCTTTAAACTGCGTATTTACTATGGAAGTTGGGAATAAAAAAGGCTGGGTTTTTTTTTGCAACAAAAACGTGAGTATTGTGTATTTGGGATTTTTTTTTTAGTTTAGCTGGTTCCTGTATTGAGTTGCAGTTTACCAACACACTTGCGCGCTTTCTTTTTTTTTTATATAAATTACTGCAATATATTTTATGTATTTCCTATAACATAATTTGTTCTTTTTGTTTATTCCAAATGCACCCGTATATACCCTTATATGTAAAAAGTATAACTCTTAGCTTCATAGTTTCCCCGAAGTTTGTGTATCCTTATTTTGCACGGACCTTTGTGTCATTTTATTCCGACTTGTTAGGAGATATTTTTGTGCAAACTATTTCTCCATATTGATTTCAAAACTTGCGTTGAAACCGAATTCTTGTGTGAAACATAGTACGGTTTTTTTGGAAAGTGATTAGTCAGTGGGAATTTCCAGTCAGTAGTGGTATAAACTAATCTATAAACTAATAAGCTCAGTATACCTGATGTTCACGGTGTATAAACACTATATATTATTATTTTTTATTTATTAATTGGAGAAACACACAGGCTCAAAGTCATATTCATTAATTACAGACTAAACTAATGCTTAATTCTGAAACAGCGCCCTCGTCTGTCTAGTGTGGGAATCGGTTTCCTAGTTCTCTACTAACTATTATGACTTGCACTGATTCTCTCAGCTGAACAGATTTTTACTAAAAAATGACCTGCACGATCTCTTTTATTTCTTTTACTTTTTTGTTTGTTTGTGATGTAGTTATCATCCACCACCATGTTATTTTGTTTTGAACACCTGTTCACCTTTTATCAAGCAGTTGTGATCTCTAAATAACTGAATCTGGTGTTACATTACACGTGTCAAAACTTTTCCCCAAGCGTATCACGATAGTATACGACTGACACTCTAAACACATTGTACTTATTCATGGTATTATGCAGGACAAGGCCCATGATGGGCTGTGAACCCCCACCCACCCTGTGTTTCCAAATTGGGATTAGCATTCTACTGCATTTTCATACACATGGATGGAGCGCATCCTGATGGAGCGCATCAAGTTCAGTTCGTTAGTTTTGCCTTCTGACATGTGGTGTTAATGCTGTAGTACATCCATTCTGGTCTTAATTAGAGGCGAAGAGTTGCCAGGTGTTTGGAGACTCGTGCGCCAAACAAGCTGAATGGCATGCTGACCTTTTCCCAGTAAGCATGATGTCATCCCTCTTAGTTTTCTCGTACTTTTCTTTTTACCCTGGTGCAGTTAATTCATTATAAAATAGCTGTAAAGTCGATCATTTGTTTGTTTGTTTTAAAGGATCTGAGGGTACAGCTGTTGGAATTAAAGAGGAACAGGTCTATTTACAGGTGCCAACAAATAATAACTTCATGAGCCACAATATTAGTGTTTTACATTTTCTTTCTGCATTGCGATTGGTCAGCATTTTAACCTACAGTTCTCATATCTGTTCACCTGAGGTCAGATTTTAACGGAGAGATATGATGCACATTTTATCCAATTATTGGTGCTTGTCTAATTCCTGTGTCTGTGTTTTATTGTCTTTGCTACCGCTCCTTGTTTGCCAGCATTTTTATTTTCGGTGTCTTCCACTCCACCAGATAAGCACCAAATAGAAGGATAAATACTGTGAAGACCTGGTTGGCTCTAAAAGAACGACCTCTATGTGCCTTAATCTCCACGTGGATCCCAAGGAGTCTCTGGCTTTTCATGGAACGCTGCCTGGAAGTGCCAGCAGCCTTGAAATAACAGCCATGGATGTTGCTCCCATGCCTCCAGCTCTCATTCCCCCTCCACCTCCGCCGCCACCTCCTCCACCTCCTCCTCCGCCTCCGCCACCTCCTGCTCAGGTCGCCTCCGTCAGCAGGTGCGACTCTGTGCAAAAGCAGCGTCTTCGCAACCTGAACTGGGAGCGCATTCCTAAGGAGCGGGTGGAAGGTCGGAAGAGCGTGTGGAGCGGCGCGCTGACCTGCGAAGACGACGACTTCCCCATCGACCTGCGTTCTCTGGACGAGCTCTTTGGTCAGAAGGAGGCACGTAAAGCAGAGATGAGCGACAGTTTCAGCCGCAACCTGAGCCGCTGCCGTTCCCCACAGAAATCGGGCAGCGAGAAGGTGAGGCGTTCCTCAAATCCGTCCATTTTCTCCTCGCTCATTTTGACTGCTCTGGATAAGTAAATCTCCACGTTGCCTCAATGAGCTGTTAATCTAAATGACCTTTCGTTTACAGAGGCATGCGGTCTAATAATGTTGACTTTCAAGTGTATGCCGTTTAGCAGACACCCTTATCCATGTGCAAAAGTTCTTTAAGTCTCTATCAATGAATAAATCAACTAGATTACAGACTTTAGGGATATTATCAGCCTAAAACTCAATTGAGAGGAATTATAGCACACTTTTTATACAGTTAATTCCACCAACTCTGTGCCAGAACAGAGTAAAAGTCTAAATGTATTGATGTAGATTTATAAATCTAGCAGACTAAAGAAATGTTTCCTCACTACAGCACGTATCAAATGAATAAAGCCTCTAAATTTATTATAGCAACCCTTTTTTCCCCCCCACTGTATGTCCAGGTTTCACTGCTCGATCCAAAGCGCAGCATGAATGTTGGGATCTTCCTGCGGCAGTTCAAAACGTAAGGACACGCAACCTTTTTTTTTCATTTTTCTTCCCCCTCTATTACCCCGCCCTTGCACTTTCAGCACTTTTTGTCTGGACATAGAGGAACTGGAGGTGTCTTTGTATTGCACTGTGAAAGGAAGCGCTCAACAGTTGTGACAGGCAGCGTGGCGGTTTGTTTGTTTTAAGTGGCGGATTGCCCTCTTGAGGAACGGCAGGAGTGTGAAAAGTGAAGGGGGAAGGGAAAAGGAGAGCTGGGATGTGTGTGTGTGTGTGTGTGTGTATTTTTTTTTTTCTCACATCAGAAGTGAACAGCTGGGTTTGATGCTCACTGAAGAGGTCGGAGGTTGTATCTGCTTTAAAACCACCAACTCGTATAACTTACGAGGGGCGTAACAGGAAGCTCGCTAACCTGTTCACCTGTTGTTCGTGTCTGTATTATGGCCATTCGTAAAAAAATCTGCACGCTTTCTGACGTTTCTTTGCAGAGCGAGGAATTGAACTGAAATGTAAGGAGTGGTTTATTCCGTATATGATTAAGTGTAGTGGAAAATGGTGGGATACAAAACGTTGAATGTGTAACGGCTACACAGCACAAATGTTACGAATGGCAACATGCATGCAGTATATAGAAACGTTTCGTACAAGAATTTCGAGGCATCGCGTTACATTTATTCTGGCAGTCTAGATGGTAAAATAGTAAATCCTTGTAATACAAACCTGTGCATTCTTGCATCAGTGCTGGACAAGAAAACTCTTGGTATGAAAAGGCATGTAATTGTTAGTCTTTATCCAGCTACTGAGGTACAATAATAGGTTACAGTGCTTAAGTTACATCAAGAAACTTGTTGAACACATAGTTGTTGATAGTGACGACTGAAAAGTGAGTAAGGAAATAAACAGCTCAACGTCAGAACGAAACTTTTTTAATTCTCTTCCATTTTCTTTTTGTTTTTGTTTTGTTTCCAATAAGCCCCGACATCATTGTAAGTAAATAAGGTCTCAGAACTGCCGGTCTTTTGTTTCTCGCCGGTTTGTATGCTCTCATGCCCGCACTTGCACGCTGAAGTTGTATAGGGTCCCAGTTGACCCGTTCACAATAGTAGAGCGGTTCTACTAACACCGATCTTTGCCAGAACTTGCTCTTAAGTGCATTTCCGTGAAGCTAAAACAATGTTTCTTCTCTCTGCCTATTTATCTACAACCCCCCCCCCCCCCCCCACCTCAAGCAGACCGCAGAAGCTTTTGGGTAGCGAGTTGCTTTTTCAGGACATTGTGAATTTTGGCCAGTCAAGAGCCTTTGTGTTCTCCCCTTGTACCTTTTCATTATGTCATATTACCGGCTCACTAGTATTCTCTTACATAAACAATTACAGGCTGGAAGGGACAAAAAAAGATGAGCTAATGTTTTTGCAAGGCTCTTGGGAGCGAAGTGAAAGAGACACCTGCATGTACTGTGTCACGCAAGAGGACAAATTGTCTGAGCAAATAGGAAATTGGTCAGCGTGTGGCGCTAATATCATATGTGTATGCATAAATTCTATAATATATAATGTATTGCGGAGGCACGGTGACTTAGTGGTTAGCACGTTCGCCTCACACCGCCAGGGTCCGGGTTCGATTCCCGTCTCGGCCATGTGTGTGTGGAGTTTGCATGTTCTCCACGTGCCTCAGGGGGTTTTTCTCCGGGTTCTCCGGTTTCCTCCTGGTCCAAAAACATACACGGTAGGTTGATTGGCACCTTGGAAAATTGTCCCTGGTGTATGAATGTGTGTGTGATTGTGAGTGTGTGTGTGCCCTGCGATGGGTTGGCATTCCATCCAGGGTGTATCCTGCCTTAATGCCCATAGACGCCTGAGATAGGCACAGACTCCCCGTGACCCGAGGGAAGCAGGGAGGGTCGGAGAATAGAAGATTTGATGAGCGGTAGAAGATGAATGAATGAATGAATAATGTATTGCCAAAGCGATGCCACCCAGTGAGCCTAGCATGTTCAGTTCATGGTTCCAGCAACTTTGAAGACATGCATGGTGTACCAAGGATAGAGTGGAAAAATCTTGAGTGGCCTGCATAAAGCCTCCAGATCTCCTCACCCAACAATTTCAACAATGCATTTATTCATGTAGTGTGTATTCACCTATAATCCACATAACTTCTAGCAAGTTCTTTTTAAATGAGGATTCTTTAAATGACTAGGTAGTTCATGCTTCATACACTGACATCATGGCGGCGGAGACATTTTTCCGTTTGTCCTTGTCTTAGAAACAGTACAACTAAGGACATTGGGTTACACCGATGGTGCATTGTACGTTTGTACAGTTACGTTATCTATTTTTTTTTTGCCGCCATTGTGACGACCAAGAGGTTTATTTTTCTATCTGCCTCCCTGATAAGTTTGATAAGAATGCCCAAGTTCATAAGAGACTACAACAGGTGAAATGTGAATGGAGTTCATGTCTTTGTGTTTCCTTCCTTGCCATACTTTCTGGCCAAAAAAAAATAGTGAAGTGACATTATATTCCCAGGGTAGAGTGTCTGTCTTTTGCTCTACATGAAGATAATAGTGTATCAGTGTTGGTATGAAATGTGATGTCATTTTATTTTTTATTTATTTATTTTTTTTTGCAGCCCAGCAAAGGAGATTGTAGAGGACGTGAGGCAGGGAGCCGGGGAGCGTTACGGCGCAGAGAAACTGGCTGAGCTTTGCAAACTGCTCCCTGATACTGAAGAGGTACTTGCGTCGCTTTATGCCTTAGAGCAGTAATGTATGTTTATCCTTAGCTTAGTGTGGATTAAAGTGCCTTGTGAAAGTATTCACCCCCTGTTGGTGTTTTGCCTGTTTTGTTGTATTACAAACCCGGCAAACATGACAAGTCCAAATTGTTGAATGAAAATGAAAATAGCGCCCCCTTCACCACACTACAAAACAAATGACATGAAGACCTCGTGTGCGTTGTATCATATTATGCAAAAAGTATCTGATTTGCTACAGTTTTAACCACTGTATGTTTTTATCAACGATAGGTCTCATTATTAAGGATTATAGCAGATCAAAGCGGGGTTTGAATATTTGTAATTTGCATTGCGTTGCAACCAACGCAAACTCACTTTAAAGGCACTAATATGAATGTGATTAATGCAGCGAACATTAAAAGTATTACATTTATGGTACGTCGAGAACAGAAAAACTTGCGATTAATGACTTAACCCATGGCACTCTTGCGATTAATCACGATTAAATATTTTAATCTATTGGCAGCCCTGAAATATAAACATTTACCCTTTTCTATCTGAAAATATTAGTTATAAATGCATTGTGCATATAAATGCACAAGTGGTTTTTTTGAAATCCGTATGCTTTCACTTTTCTCTCCAGGAAGCGCGGTTGAAAAGGTTCAACCGAGACCGAAGTTTGCTAAGAGAGCCAGACCACTTCATGCTCTTACTGATAGAAGTACGAAAGTAAGTAGTTAAACTCATCCAGCCATGTCACAACCCCCCCCCCCCCCACCACACACACACACACACACCCACCCCTTCCTCCTCCTCCTCCTCCTTACCCAAACTGGAAAGCGTTAACACATTCTTAACAATTTCCCTGGTAACTGTATACCCCTCCCAGCAAATACAGTGCACCTTATCAGCTCCCAGTGTCTTATCACCCCACCTAAATAAGGACAAAGCAAAGGCTGCCCACAATTACTGCTGATTGATCAGTGCTTCTTTCCTCCCATTCATGCCGGTCTCTGTTAGTGTTCGCCTGCGTCTGGATGCCATGATCCTGCAGCAGGAGTTCGACCCCGCAGTGACCTCTCTGTGTGTGGCGGCCAGATGTCTGAGGGAGGCAGCTCGGGGTAAGGCATCACCAGGGGGGCCTTGGCTCTTTCCTTTCAGCACACTTCATCCACATTCATTTAGAGTCACTTTACTCAGCCTTGTAAATCACCGTCTTGTGTCGCTCCCCAGTACAAAACATTCTCGTCTGCAGCTCTGGACTACGTGGAAAGGATTAACAAACTACATAAAAACATTATTGAAGGAATATTTTAGTGATTTATTTCAAAATAAAATACATGATCATCTTATTGTATTAATCATGACCCCCATAATACAAGAAATATAAAAGGCATCCTCGCACTCCTTTTAGTGTTATGTTATTTTGAAAAATGTTTTGTTTATGGTGTTAAATTGAGACCCTCTGTTCTCCTTAGAGTTGCTGAGTTGCCAAAAGCTTCACTCTATCTTGCGCCTGGTGCTGAGGGCAGGCAACTACATGAATGCTGTAAGTGTACCCTTCGAAGGACTTTCTAGGGGTGTCTATGCCATGAGGCCACTAGATCTGATTTGCTCTGTTTGTTTAAAACACCATCACACTGACCTCACTTGTGCCCGTAGGGAGGTTACGCAGGGAACGCAGCGGGTTTTAGGATCGCCTCCCTGCTCAAATTGGCCGACACCAAAGCCAACAAGCCAGGCGTGGACCTCCTTCATTTTGTCGCCATGGTGTGTATCAAGTGTATTTATTTTTTAATTGCTATTTTATTCATGTAGATGTAATAAGTGGATAAAATAAAAAAATAGCCATTCAGCAAGAAGGGTTTTTTATGTTTATACCTCAGAAGAGCATGTATGTACTTTTATATTTTCACCTTTATCATGTAGATCTGGTGATATCAGGGTGGCAAGTTGTTATTGTTATGTTAATGCAGGTTTTACACTAAAAAAAAAGACTACTTTTGAGACATTTGACTTTTTCACCATTCCTTTATAAAGTCCTACATCAGAGTGTGTATAGAAGGGGTGGCAAACTCATTTTCACTCTAGGCCATATCAGCATTCTGGTTGCTCTCGAAGGGCCACTATAAGATGAGTGACGCCACCTCATAACGCAAAAGACATAGCGGATTTTTTCCCCTTCAATCCCAAACGTGTATTTGCTGCCCCATTGTTTTTTTGGAAATGCCTTCCATTTGCATTCATTTTTTGCTTCCTGGATAATTTGTAGAAAATTCTCAATTCCGCGTGTTGGGAAAATCGCCCTCTGTAAACGCTGATGGGATACACTGCAATCAAGCAGGGAACATGGTCGTATGCATTGTGGGAGATGTCTTTATTGTCAGTGCACGTTTTAACCAAGCATAGCCTTATTTATAAACACCTTTTAAGCTCTTGCGTGCCACATAAAATAACGTGGCAGGCCACATTCGGCCCGCGGGACTTAAATTTGACACGTGGTGCAAGGGTTTGCCTTGCTGGTGAATTACATGCTTGCACTCATTCAGGGTTGTGTGTCAGAATCGGAATCCCACAAGACCCATTTTAACACTTGATCATGGTGATCAGAAACAGGCAGACTTCCCTAAGGACCTGCTATTTTACATAAAGGTCACTTTGATGCTGGGGCAGATTTCTTTTTTTAATTTAGTGAAAAGGGGATTACATCACTAAGAACTGTTTACAGCCAGGTCCCTGTTTTGGCATTGAGACGGTAGAGGGTGATTTCATCAAGTTTCTTGGTAAAACACTTTGTTTCTGGATGAGGTTGGCAGGTTTCGTGTTTCACCGGTGACGTAGGAGCTGAGGTAGTCGTGTGAAAAGCACGCCATTGTCTAGCATACGCTCGTGTTTAACATTCTCTGAAGATTAATTAAGAATGTGTCCTGATTCTTAGGTTATGCTTTTTCGTAGTGTATCTTATGAGCCAAGATGCATCGCTTTGTTTATTTTTGTGTTCGTTTTTATTTATTTATTTAGTTGTTTGTCATCTAATAAAGACTAAGTGTAAAGTGTAATTGGTTGCTTGTGTGACAAATGAAGAGCACGTCCGTATGGCATTACTTGATTACTGCCTGGAGTGTGTCGCAGCAGTTTAGGTTTATTTTGTTTATTTCTGGTTTGTACAATAACCACTTAAATTCATTATATAGCAGACAAATATGACGATGCCAGCATTCCTAGCCCTAATTTATTTCATTTATTTATTTATTTGTTTGTTTAAATAATTAAAGTTAAGATGTTAACTTGAGTGCAGACACAATGTTGCATTACGACCGTAATATTATTGTTTTTGTTTTTTTAGCCTCCATTTGGATGTTTGCACTCTATCCCTGGAGGTTGTATGTAATATATCAATGTGATTTGTTTACAGGAGGCTGTGAAGAAAGATGAGGATCTATTGACATTTCCCAGCCATCTGAGCCATGTCGGTACAGCATCAAGGTGAGTCATTTAAGCAAAATGTACCCCACATGCAGCGATGTTATTCATATTTATAGCAATGTAAACCGCATTAGGAAAATGTCATAACAAAATCCGAATTCTCCTGTGTTAGGTTGTCCGAGGAGACCGCGCTGGAGGATTTGTCCCGCCTACACAGTAGAATAGCCACTCTGCAGATCAGCGTGCAGGCAGATTCAGAGATCGAACAGCAGATGAGGGCGTTCCTCGAGGTAACGTACTATTTTTTTTTTTTTATATGTATATATATTTTTTTGTACAGTTGTGTCTCTGTAGCCAACCGTTTTCTTTCATCCAGACTGCAAACGTGAAGCTTGCGGAAGCTGAGGAAGAGGTGGAAAGCTTGCGTAAGACCAGCCAAGCCTTGGTGGAATTCTTCTGTGAAGATGAAAGCTCCTTCAAGCTGGAGGAGGCCTGCCGCATCTTCGACTGCTTCTGTCACCGCTTCCAAAGAGCTGTGCGCGTGAGTACACCACCTGCTTATGGAAATCTTAATAAAGCTCCAGTCTTTTACCCCATGATGAAAATAACCACAAATGACCTTTTTCTTATTAATACAGTTAATCTCTGGCTGTTTGCAGACCCAAATTTTGTCAGCGAATGTTCATAATGTATTTGATAATGATGTCTGCTGATGACTGGGCACGGTGGCTTAGTGGTTAGCACGTTTGCCTCACACCGCTAGGGTCTGGGTTTGATTCCCGTCTCGGCTACGTGTGTGTGGAGTTTGCATGTTCTCCCCACATCAGTCCTTTCACTCCGTGCCTCAGGGGTTTTTTCTCCGTGTTCTCCGGTTTCCCCCCGGTCCAAAAACATGCACAGTAGGTTGATTGGCACCTTGGAAAATTGTCCCTAGTGTATGAATGTGTGTGTGTGTGTGTGTGTGTGTGTGTGTGTCCCTGCGATGGGATTGGTTGTTGGCATTCCATCCTGGGTGTATCCTGCCTTAATGCCCATAGACTCCTGAGATAGGCACAGACTCCCCGTGACCCGAGGGAAGATCGAGCGGATATAGCAGGAGAAGATGAATGAATGTCTGCTGATGTCAGCATATATATATATATATCTATATATATATATATATATATATATATATATATATACTATATATATATATATATATATAATATATATATGTGTGTGTGTGTGTGTGTGTGTGTGTGTGATGGTACTGTGAAAAATAAAGGATATTCTATTTAAAAAATGTTTTGATCAACATGCTAACAAGTAAAAAGTAAAAAAAAAAAAGTTTAAGTCTTAAGGTTGTATTAACACACCTAAAATATGATCTTGGATGACCTTTTGGTCGAGATGTATTAAAATCAGTTTTTTCTCCAAACATATGCATTTTCATATTTTGTGTTTTACGCCATGCCTCAGGAGAACGCCGAACGCGAGCTGCAGGAGCAGAGGCGTGCCGAGCGGCAGCGGGAGAACTCGGAGAAGCGACGCTCACTGGCCGTGTGCGGCGGCACGGAGCTCGATGACTTGGAGCGCACGCTCGAGAGAAACCTGAGCTACACCTGGAGCCGCCGCAGCATCCGGCGACAGCCGCAGCGCTTTTCCAGCTTTCAGGACAAGTTCTCGGAGCCCCCTTTCCTTCAGTGTAAAGACCCCCAACAGCCCCCCAATTCAGAGGACAACGATACAACTTCTCAGCTCAGGAGACATCTGCTGGAGGACAGCGTGAATACCTCAGGTGGTGTGAATGGAACTGAAATGGACTCAACGCAAACGGACGTTGGCGGAAACGCAGCAGCAATGCCGCACACTGTTGCTGCAGTTACAGCACGAGAGGAAGATGGACACGTTACACGTCCCGGGATTAAACTCGAACAAGGTAATGAAAGTTGAAACGCAGGCTAACGAAGCTTCTGAACGGATAACGCATGTAAAGAACGACACAGTCGCAGAAACGAGCTGTACCAAGGCTAGCACTCAGGAACTTCTTTCCGACAGAGTGACCATTCAAGCTAATGCCAAGACCTCGCAGGGATCCTGCCATTTAGAAATCTCGCCGCAGTTGGCACAGGAAGCTGGGCCGGTCAGCCCAGAGAGAGAGCGGTCGTACACACGGGTGGGTGAGACCCTGGAATGCCACACTCTAGTTAAGGGACTGCGCTCATATGATACTCTTTCTCCCACTGGACAAAGGGCACCAACAAACCACTGCTCAAAATGGAAAAAGCAGCTCGAAGCCGATGAGAGAGACGGTGCAAGCTCTGCCCAGGAAGGCCCGCGTGTGTCCAAAGCACCCAACAAAAGTCCCTCCAAAAGGGGACTGGCCTCACAAATTGGGCCTTGTAACAGCTCCGGCATTCCGAAAGCACGTTCCAGGCCAGAGCCGAGTTCAGCCGAGGAAACAGGCAGTCCGCGCGGATCGCGTTTAACCCCTTCGCGCTCTGCCTCCCTGCGCTCGTCGCCAGTCGCACGGCCCACCAATATCCAGGTCGAGTTGAAGCGCAGCATCAGTACGAAGGGATAAAGTAAGTGCCCACACTGACACACCCATCAAGCAGAACTGCCAACCTACAGAAAAGCCCATCTCTGAGAACAAGCCACTTCCTAGCAGTCACCAGCCGCTCGTCAGAGGGTCGCCGTTGCGCGTTTCAAAACGCTTCGCACCCCATTCAGAATCCCTGAGCCCGTGTCAGACTCGCACCATCCACAGTCCCACTGCGTCTACTAACACAAAGGCCATCCGGACTGCGGTCATCAACGCAGCCAAAGCCAAATCGGCCAAGAATGCAGACATGGCGTCGTCTAAGGCGACACCGAGCACAAGGACCACTGGCCCTAAAGTCCCCCGGCCTGCCACTCAACCCATGTGGAGATGATGTCTGACCTCCTAACATATTCCTTTACTGAAGGATTATTGAATGTCTGTGTCTTTAAGGTGATTGTAAGGTCATTGTGCATGCAGGTATTTGTACTAAATTGTGCAAAAGGGTCTGAATGAACCTGTGTTCTTGGTTGGACTGAAGTGACTCCAATGTTGTTGTTTTTTTGTTTCCCCCCCTCCTCCTACTAAACCATCAATTCACTCCTGTCCCTGAGCTCTGTCTGTCCGAAATGCCATTCAATAAAGGAACCATTCATTCCGTTTGCTCGATAGGGCCTGAGACCAGGGCATGAAAACGGATCCGTAGGAGGATAGTCACTTCTCTCCGAGTCTTCCACTGAATCAGGTGTCCCTGTGATTTTTGTCTTCACTTTTCCAGGTGACTATTAATGATGGAGATACAGTCCACAGAGCTGGATGCAGATCTGCCTTGAGCTTGCCCACTACCTCTGAACACTAGCATGCTCTGTGCAGGTTACAGAGCAATAAAAAAAAAGATAAATATATATAAATAAAAGAAAAGAAAAAGTCCAAACATTGTTGTAAGGGCTCTTATTTTGGACCAGAACATTTCTGTTCTTCTTAGCTTTTTCTGTCTTGACGTCTTTAGTTAGCAGCGCATCACGTGGCATTTTGCATAAATGCCGAACAGGTAGCACGAGACACAGCACTATGGTGCCTAAAATCGAAATTAATTTTTATTTAGACTGGTCTACTGAAATAAGTAGATTCCACATTCTGTCCATTGGTCCTTATACCAGTCCAGAGAAACACTAGTTCCAATTAGGTACATTTATTATAAAATTAGCACAGTGCACACAAAAATAGCTTATATGAAGGTTATATGTGAGGATCTTAATTCAGTCCCAAAGTTATTATTGGAGATGATGCCGTGTGTGTGTGTGTGTGTGTGTTTGTGTGAGAAATGCTGTCTGGGCCTTGGCCTGTTTTTGTTTTTTTTGTTTTTTTTACACTTGTTTCTCAACCTGATGCACTTTAAGACCTGAGATATTAATAATGAAGTGTTGGAATGTGTTCAAATTTCCGAAAAAAATATCTATTGTAATATTTGTATTTGTAAATATGAAAATTTGAAATAAAGAAAATGGAAAAAAAAATGATCATTTTGACTGGTCTAAGAAAGAAGCAGTGTGACTTTTGCATCAACATGAAGCTCCTGGCTGTAGATCATGCTGAATCTGCAGGCTTCCTTGGGAACGCTGTATGTGATGCCTGTCCATTTTAGGGCATTGTGCCACGTTTTCACACACCCGTTCAAAAGCGAATCGATCGATTAGCCGAATCTTGATATAGGGTTTATTTTCTAGTTTTTAATATATATATATATTTTTTATATATATATTTCTATTCTTGAATCATTTGAATAAAACAGCAGGGGTATCGGAACATGGACCACATTGTAATACAGTTTTGCCTCATTTGAGTCATTAGGACTTAAAGAAAATCTGTTTTCTGCTTGGCCACATGCTCATGCACTTTTATCAGCTGATTGTGTTGGTGTGGACAAATGACGCAGACTCACTTTGAAGGCCTTAAAACTTCCCCATCCATGATTATGCTCTTTATTGGCCTTTGTGCCCTGCCCTTCAGCTCTGCTCAGTGTCTCTCTTCGCTCTGCCCCTCCGTTTCTTGACACACTCGTCCCCAAGCTTTTTAATCGTTGCCATGGTGATGCTGGAGCGGTTCGACAAAATTCCACCCTATCAAAAGAAGGGACAAGCGTCCGTCTGGGGGTCTCGGTGGGAAAGTTCCTGTGATGAGACTGAATGACGCCAGCGCTCTGTGGAAAAGCAATAAAACGTGGTGTCTCTTGGTGTGTAAAAAGCCTGATCATCAGTCAGTAATGCCTTCACAGGGTTGATTGGGCCTGTATGACATCAGAGGCTGAAAGGATGAGGAGGTGAATGATAGGGCTCAGACAAAAAAAAAAGAATGATGGGCTCAGACACATGGTATTGTTTTAAATAGTTAAAGACCGGGTCTTATCACATAGAGAGGGTGTGAATTGCACAAACAGACTTAGCATAAGAGATCTCTGGAAAGTTCTAGAATGTCTGAGGATGCTGAAATGGTTAGATATTTCTAACTGACTACACACAGGCCAAAGTAAGTGATATGTGATCTCAAATAATTATAATATCAAATCATTCTCTCATCTGTGTGTGTTTTTTGGTGTTTAAAAGCTGGTCAGACCAAAATATTAGTAATAGAAATTCATGTGATTCATGTGATATTATTAAATCATAGTGCATAAGAGTTCAATCTGCCATGCTTTCTTGTATGTTGTTATAAATAACGTAACCCTAATGAGCAAACGTGCTTGTTCAAAGCCCCATCACAGCCCGTCTTATAATGCCATCTAGTGGACACTTACGGTATCTTTTTTTTTTTTTTACCTTGAACTGCGTAAATATACATAACATAACAATCAGTCATCAGGTTTACACTTTCCAATTCAATGTTTTTTCTTTGTTTTTATTGTTTTCAATATATATATATATATATATATATATATATATATAATATATTATATAATTATAATATGCTTACTTATATTATATGAGAAATGTTTTGGGGGGAAATAAACCGATAAAATATATTTCTTTGTCTAGGTCTTTCCTCAGCATTTTTTTGTGAATAAAATACGTAGTTATGAAGTTTATTTATTTATTTATGTATTCAATTTGCAAGTTTGTTATCGTTGTAATATCAAATAGTATGGAAATAAATAAGTATATAATACTCAACTTAAAAAAAAACAAAACAAAAAAACTTTAAATGGGAAATTAATGTCTATGTTATACTTTTTTACGGATTTGACTAGTTGTGTTTATTTATTTGTATTGTGTTTTTTATGTCGGCAGTAATTTACCCCCGCTATTCGGCGGTATGAGCGTTTCTCTCCCAGCATGCCTTGCGCCGCTTCCGCCTCTTCGCTCCTGTATAAAATCCGGTGCGCCACATGGTTTGGTCTTTTCCGGTTTCGCCATGGCGGTGATCTGCTGTACTCCTCTCTATAAGAGATCTGCACTGGCTTTTCAGGCTTGTTCTTCTTTAAAAGTGTCCTGGTGAGTTTATGTTTTAAGTCTTTAAATGAAGAATAATTCGTGCTTTGCAGTCGTTAACGTTTTGTTCATATTTAGTACATAAGTCTATTGTATGAGTAAATGGTCACGTGTTTGTAAACGAAAACGTATTTATTGCGTTGACATCGATATAAACTACGTGTTCGTATTGGTGCAAGCTATGTTCATCAAATCCCAGTTTTTAAGAAAGCATTTTTTTCGGGGGGGCAAACTTTTGCTCAGGGGCCACATTGACTTAAAATGTGACTGGCGAGCATCAGATGCGTACGTATTAAACATAAGCATATAAAATGCATACAGTTTAATACTTAATGCATTACTGTGCGCCATCTGGCGGAACTTCAGGCAATTGCAGGACAAGGATAAATGAACGCAGTCCTAATGGTTTGATTTGAATAATTCTGCACCAATCTTTGGCCGGATGTGTCCCTCCCTGTTTAGGAAATCTTGATCCTATAGTGCGTTTTAATGGTCACACCTCTAATTTTATTATTATTGTGTTCACAGATGGTGGTCTTGTCTTGCTCCAGACTGAGGTCTTCTGTGTGTCTATAACCAAAACATATGGATCAGTGTATCGTTGCACTGCTTGGTAAGCCGGCGTCACTTTCCTCTATTGCTCTGTAAATGCTTTTTGTCCAGCGGCAGTCAGCTGTGCAGGCCTGTACCATGCCTGAGCCAGTGTTACTCTGCTGGAAAAGAAAGGCGCTGCTGTTCAGGTCGTGTTCGGGGCTTGCTGTTTTAGCGGTCTTGTGAGACGGCCGTGGCAATGTCTTGCCCACCTGAGAGTGGGCTGGTCACATGACCCATGTGATCAGCCCTAGTCTGTGGGTTAACATTTAATCTAATGAAGTATACATTTTTTTTTGTGTGTGTTTAATGTAATGATTTTAACAGGGTTATTTCTTGCAGATCTTTGAACAGATAAAATTCATTGGCTGTACATAACTGATGTGCTGAACTGTGTGGTAAGGGATCTGCCTTTTTATAAATTAATTTAATCAGATTGTCTCTTGAATGCAAACTTTAATGACCTGTTTTTGCTACAGGCTGCAGAGATTCCTGTTCTCTCCGATGTGGTGTATTCCTGTAAGTCCTTGTTTTAATTAAAAAAAATGTTGATTACTTGTATATTAAATGCTATGATGAACCCAATTCAACACATCATTCTTACTGTGAAGTGAAGAAACTTTAACACAGGACTGAGCATTATTTATACTTTTTTCCCTTCATAATTCTATACCTTTTTATGGAATTCTTTTTTTTTCCCCTCTCCTTTATCGTTTTTCTCTTTTTCTACAGATTATGGAATGTTGGTGGTAGAGAAACAAGGTGAGGCAATCCTTCCTTTTCACTTGAAGCATAAACCCCAAGTTGATACCATCATGACAAACTGTGTGTTTTCGTGGTGTCTTTATTTACCTTGGGACAGCATATGCAGGACTGGCACAGGTATTAGATATATGATGTCTAAATGAACCTGACAAGAAGGCCTGCTACATGTTTGCTTTTTTTGCTATTCTACCATTTCTCTAGGTGTGACGAGTGTGTATGTACTTCTGTCTTTTAGGTGGATAAGAAGGCCGACTGTGCTTTATGTGAAAGTTCATGGAAGACCTGCTTGGGAATAATTGTATGGCACCAGAACATTTTCATAAAGTTGTATTTTTGGAGTTAATTATTTTGTTATAGTTTCTGCTTATGTAATTATCTCTTGGAAACTGTTTTTTAATTTTAGTTAAAATGAATGGAAAATAAAAAATGAATTGGTAAGTGCAGTCTCTACCTTCAGTTCTTTTTCTCCATATTCATCTGGATTTGTGCTTGTGATTTTCACCATGAGTTTGCATCTACAACAGACAAAGATGCATTCAACAGGCTAAACATTAGACTCTACATGCATATAGAATTATTAAGCGACATGGGAAAGATTAACAGGACATTCTTTTAACCTCATGGTTGTACATTTAAAACGGAGAAACTTCAGGCACAGGTACATGGTTCAGACAAAAATGGATTAATAAAAGCAACTGATTAAGTCCAGGGCATGCAAGGACAAGTAACACTGTAAAAAGACATGAACGTTAATTACTGATTAAGTATCCCCAGTATTCCAGGATCACAAAGCTGCCACTCTGGTCTGTGACCTGTGCGCTCACCTGAAGAGGATGTGATTGGACCCTTAGTTTGAAAGTCATTTGAAAGGCTTTTTTTTTTTTTTTTTTTTTTTTTTTTTTTAAACGATCAAGGTGTTTCTGCCTATTGACCAGTTGTGTACAGGTTATTTACAGACGTACAAAATTTGGTACGCATGAAAGAAAAAGTCACAATAGTTGTGTATGCAAATGTTAACCAATGAACAGAATTAATAGACCACTGTGTGTGTAAATGGTGGAAGATTGGAACTTTTGGCCCATGAGCAAACTTAAATGCCCACTTTGTCCAGCTAGAATCAGCAACCATAAATAGTCATTTTTTAGTCCCAATTTAGAATAGTCTTCAGATTTTTTTTTTTTTTTTATTGTCCTGTTGCAACGTTCCACTGGCTATGTTTAACTTTTATATACAATTGTCCCTGTGCCCCAGACGCAGCAAAGCAGCTCCAGAACATGAGCCTCCTCCATTTTTCACAGTAGGGACAGTTTCTTTTCTTGTTTGTCTGTGAACATACAGTGATGTGCCTTTAAAAACTTCGATTTTTGTCTCATCTGTCCAAACATTCTCCCAGACAGAGTTTGGCATATTCCAGCCTATTTAAAAATACTTTGTCCAATCGCACTTCTCTTCAATCAACAGGCTCTTTTGTTATCGGTTCTGGCTTTATGAAAAAGTGATATATCAGGTTTATAAATATATGATACTTGAATCCCAGTCTTTACACCTGCTAATCAATAATCCAAGGGATTGTGTTGTGTATTCTTTAAGAAATTCTCTTCTAAACGGTCAATTTTCCTTCAATACAACAATTTTGTCCACGTCTGGATATTGGGCATTTAGTTCCATGTGTGTAATGGTGGAAGAATTCATTCATTCATCTTCTACTTCTATACACCGCTTTATCCGATCTTTCCTCGGGTCACGGGGAGCCTGTGCCTATCTCAGGCAGTCTATGGGCATTAAGGCAGGATACACCCTGGATGGAATGCCAACCCATTGCAGGGCACACACATTCACACACTAGGGACAATTTTCCAAGGTGCCAATCAACCTACCATGCATGTTTTTGGACCGGGGGAGGAAACCGGAGAACCCGGAGAAAAACCCCCTGAGGCACGGGGAGAACATGCAAACTCCACACACACATGGCCGAGACGGGAATCGAACCCGGATCCCTGGCGGTGTGAGGCGTACGTGCTAACCACTAAACCACCGTGCCCCCTCCTTCAATACAACGTCATTCAATCCAGTATTACTAATCTTATTCCTATTCTCTTTAAACTAAATATTATAACCTTCCAATTCCAGTCAAATAGACGCTTCAACCTTATTGTCACTCTGAGTTTTACAGCAGTGGAGTACACGTGGTAGCAGCTTGACACAAGCTGAGAAACAATGCAAAACAATGGTGCTGAGACGAAATAAATAAACAAAAATGTAAACAAAGCGTTGTTAAATTACAATCGGGGTACCTTCATGCTTATACATTATAATAAAAATAATTATTATAATAATCCTCATCAGCTTTGTTAAAATAAGATCAGGACACTTTAATGCGTTACACATTATTATTATTATTATTATTATTATTATTATTATTATTATTATTATTATCATTGTTATTGTAATTATAACAATCAACAGCTTTACGTGAAGTAAAATCAGGACAAGTTTATGATTTATACCCTATTATTATTATTATTATTATTGTTGTTGTTGTTGTTGTTGTTATTATTATCATTATGCTGTAAGTTAAATTAATATTAAATAAAGTGGCGCGCGAGCTCCTTTTGTCATCAACAGGCGGGGTTTACCAGCGTGCGCGAGTGCGTTCTCCCGCTTTACCCAGAATGCCGTTGTGTGTCATGTGATCTGATTGTTGACGGTCACCGCGGACAGAGTGGCGCGCTCGTCACTACTCGCCGCAGCTGCTCATCTCACACCAGCGCTTGTCATCTCGGGGCCAGAAAAACAATGTCTTACCGCCACACACACCGCGCCGACCCTGATTACAGGACTGGAGAAAGCAGGTAAAGTACGCTGGATCTCGGATACATAGGGGTTTGTGTGTAATAAGTGTATTGTTAATGGAACCCGCCTCTCTGCTTCCCGCGAGTTCGCACAAAACCGCGGGGTTTTTTTCCCCCCAGCAGCGGAAGCCTGGCCGCCTAATTACCGTCCCGTACAAACCGGTTTTATTTACACACACTTCTTTTTCTTTATTAAGTATATTTATTTACATTTCAGAGAACACTGTTTATTTATAGATTATTGTTTTTGAAACAGTAGTTGGTCAGGACAATCCTGAGTTACTTACTGACTTTATTGAGACGCCAAACATTTATTTATCAGACTTTTTTTTTTCTCCATTCCAAATGTTTTCATTCCAAAATATTTGTTGAAAAAATGTCCTGTTGTTTTGTTAACGCCGAACCCCCTCGTAATCCCGCTGAAATGCGGGCGTTTATGGCTTCAAAATGGCGCTACAGAAGTGAAGTGGTGTTTATGGGGCCTCCTTTGACTCAAACAAAGAAAACTTGAGCTGGAAAACTGCTTTAAAGGCAACAAACCTTATCCATATGAATCTCCACAATTTGCAGAACATTCGAGATTGTCTATGAACTGTTCAAGAAATATATGTGCACGATCATGCGCATTAGACACCCTATAATTATCTGCACTACACACTAGACACAATATAATGAAGATAACGTTCCCTATTTCTCGCTTGCCTACATATAAACATGGAGAATGTGGAATTTAAAATAATCCCAATGTGACAAGTTATGTTTATTGTTGAGGCTTGCTTTTTTTTGCTTGTTTTTCTTTCTTTTCACTGCATCAAATCACACTAGGTGCTAGTTGATGTTTCAGGACAGGTTACTGGAAATTCTGGGGGGGGGGGACATATGTAATAGTACTATTGGACTTATCTTAAAGTGAAAATCACTTTTCAAGGTTGAATATATCGCAAAATGGAACGTGTATTGTTTTAGTAGCGAGCACTACTTTTAAATTCAGTGTTCATGTGTGCGGGTTTATTTTTTTTTAGGAACAAAGGACCGAGATGGTGCAGGAAACGTGATGCTGATGGGAACGTAAGGAGATCACGCGATGAGACCGAGACCAACTCTTCCGACAGAAAAGAATCAAACAGGCCAGAATGGTAAAGTGATTTTGACCTATGTGTTAGTTTTTGGGAGCATTTCACATAAAAAAAATATGACCGAGTAAATTATGTGCTTTGTTGCACCATTACAAGTTGCCCTGTAGTTATTAAAACTATTACAAATGTGCCAGACGAGTCACATTAATGATTTTAAGCAATGGTGAAATGTCAGGTGATGTTTTGTTCGCTTATTTAACAAATGTGAATAAAACATGCCTGGAGGAAAAGCCGATTCAAATTTGAAAGCAACTTGTTTACTTCGTGGTGACGGTCTCTCTTGGTTGATGTGCAAATCTGTGACATCGGTCTCTGGGATCCAGAGAAAATGCGTGGGGCTGGATAAGGGTTTGGGTGGAAACACCTGATCCGTCTCTTCATTTAAATGGTGCTTTGTGTTTTAGGGAGTGATGTGTGAAATGAATTACAAAGCAGTATGCTCGGGAATGACTCTGTTTATGCACTTATTGGGAGGAGAATACAGATAAACTCCACAATCTTCACTTTAGAAGAAAAGTGCATAAAATAAGATGATTTTCTTTTTTTTTTTTTCAGTTTCACAACTCCAGAGAGTGGAGGACCTGTTTCGAGAGTAAGAGACTGGGCAGCAGAGGTGGAGAATGATGAAATGCGCACCAATGTTCGCCGGGACATGGAGCGGTCAGCTGCTTTTCTTAAATTTTTATTTATTTTTATTTTTTTTAAATCCTCAGCCCGCATTTGTTAATGGAATTTATCATGTGCCTTTATTGGTTTAGTTACAGACGGCGGATACTGACTGCAGATTTTGTTCAGAGAGAGAGGAAAATGTCGTCTGGAAGGTTTGTTCTTTTTCCATCTGTAGCTTTGATAATATCTTTAGTGCGACTGAGCTTGTGCAGTAATAACGTGCGCGTTGCCTCGACAGTTCAGACTCGCGTGATTCCAGAGACTCCCCTCTACCCGGGGACATCGAGACCGACGAGACTGTCCTAATGAGGAGACAAAAACAGATTAACTACGGGAAGAACACGCTCGCCTATGACCGCTACGTTAAAGAAGTACCCAAGTGAGTAGAATGTAACGCGATGTGCGTTTTAATAACGCCGGGAGTTCTGAGTGTGTTGGATCGCGAAACTCCAGACTTTTGATTGTTTCGCTTCTGATCCTAGGCATTTGAGGAAACCAGGGATTCATCCACGCACTCCTAACAAATTTAAGAAATATAGTCGTCGCTCCTGGGACCAGCAGGTAAAACTGTGGAAAGTCAAACTTCATGCTTGGGACCCTCCTGTTGAAGAAGGCAACGAACTGCAGGCTGTGTATGTTTTTGTTTATCCCCCCCCCCCCCCCCCCCCCCCCCCCCCCCCCCCCCATAATTATACAAATTAACTAGCCAAAGCCAAATAAGTTTAATGATTTTGTTTCAAAAGTGCTCTTCTAATGATTGATGGTGTTTTCTTATTAGAGGAATTGGCTCTATGTATTTTTTTGTTTGTTTTTATTTTATTTTAGATGTGATATTTTGCAGATTTATTTATTTTTTTTGCAACTAAAGTGTCTTGTTTTCTATGAACAGGGATCTGGGTGAGGTCATGGACTTTGAGCTGGATGTAGAGTGCTCATTGGACCCTGAAACAGAAGCATCAAACTCTAAATCTAGTAGTTCGTCTTTCCCCGAGGTGTGTATGAACCCGAACGTGCTTTAAAATACACTGATTGATTGTATATTATAAATATTATTCAGATTTAAGGGCTATTTTTCTCCACGGTTCATCATGTTGATTTGTTGCAGGACTCGGGAACCCCCCACAAGATGATGAAGATTGATGAAGCTGAGATGGCTTGACTTCTCTCACGATGCTCTTAGAGAGCGAGAGAACTGTTAACGCACTGATCTTCGCTTGCTTTTATTGTTAATATTGTTTTGTGCTTTCTATTTTATTTTAAAGAACACATCTTTTGTTTTCTTGGTGAATTGATAATCTGTTTTCAATGTTAAAGATATAAAAATTACACTGAAAAGAAAATGTTCTCCATACGGGCAGGTTTTCCACATTCATGTGTTTGTTTCACCAGATATAATTGTTGTAAAATATTACTTTTATTTTTTTGGGTGTTGTAAATGAAATCCCTTCAACTGTCAAATATGTAAGCATCTGTTTTATAAAGACCATTTTGAAATAAAGAAGTGAATAAAAATTGTGTTCAGCTTATTATTATTATTATTATTATTATACAGAAACCTCAAGTCCATAACTGTTTAGCATCTCATTGTAGGTTTAGTCCTACTATGTTCTATAATAAATTTTTTTTATTTATTTTTTTGAGATTTCTGATCATTTCAGATACGTATGCAGTAGTGACTTCAACTGCTGTTTAAGGTTTATGATAACTGGTCTGCTTTGAGGTGGAGACTTCATGCATACCGTAGATTTGATCCGCTATCTTCATAGGGCCGCGTGTGTGTATATGTGGACACAGTAGACGTATGTATCGTACAAAAGAATCCCAAATGCTGTGAATAACATTAGCCTGTGAAACAGCATTGGTTCTTTTAGATACAATTGTTCTTTAAACAACATGGTCCAACATCTTGTGGATGTAGCCTGCCTTAAATCCGTTTGTTTCCATGGAATCCCAGGCTGGATGTTGAGATCAGGACATTTTTTTTTTTTACAGGACTCCATGTTCTAAATGGCGTTTAGAGTCGTCCTACTGCAGAATAAATTTGGGGTCCAATCAGACAAGTCCCTGAATCATAATGCACGATAGACATCTGTGTGTATCCATTAATCGTGACCAAATCTCCAACTCCAGATGTTAAAATGTAACTCCAAACTTAACATGAAACCTCCACCATGCTTCACTGTTGCTTGTAGACACTTGTGTGTCATTCTCCAGCCCTTTTGCAACTTGTTGTTTTAATATTTATGCAGCCAAATATTTCTGATTGTCTTATCCCTGTGTCCCATATATGCAAAAGTAAAAACTTAAGGGAAAAGGTAACCAAATATTGATTGGATTTTTCTTCTGTTTATTTACGTTGTTAACTAATAAGAAATAAACGAACACTTGTATTTCTAGAAGCATATCACCGTGTATTGTCACAACTGTATATAAAACATTTATCATTTATATAAAACCATACTGTATACAGTACGGTACATGCGCGTTAACGCTCTAAGGAATAAGCCCCGCCTCCATTCGGCGACCCGATGCAAGTTCCGCCTTCAAAGAACAGAAGCAGCCCTCTGATTGGTTCCCTGCTATTCTTGTAGGCCAGTCTCCAAATGGAATACATATCATGGTCTGTAAGTGCGGACATGGAGGCCCTAGGATACTATTTGGGACAGGACCGTAGACTCGGTGTTTCTATGTTTTCCTTGCTTAAAGCAATAACACACTTTATTTTTTGTATCTTCGTATTTGAGCTGGATCGCATAAATCTCTCCGGAAGGTCTGCACTGGTCCAGTTTGTGTTGCAGAGAAGAGCCTGGTTCAGTATCTACTACCCAGGTAACGTTTCCTAAGATACAGTTCCGTCCTGCTAATATATAAAGTGAAGATTTGACTCGTATAAGAAATATTGTAGAAAAGTCCCGAAACCCTCTGCTAAATTTGCGTCTTTGGTCTTTTTTTTGTAGATTGTAGGTGACATGGGAAAGCTGGGATAATGGCTCAGGCATCGAGCAGTCCACAGGAAGGGCACAATGAGGCTGAAACCACCAAGAAAACACAAACACATCCTCGTGTTGCAGGTGAAGGGGGTTTACTGCTTGTTGTTGTTGTTGTTGTTGTTGTTGTTGTTGTTGTTGTTGTTGTTGTTGTTGTTATTGTTATTATTATTATTATTATTATTATTATTAATTAAAATAATGTGTCGAGTGTTAGGAGAATGTGTTCTTTCACGTGTCCAGGCATCTAACTGCATGTAAAATCCAAATACAGATGCTTTGAACAACCCATAGATTCCATATTAGTGTGTGTGTGTGTGGTGTACGTGGTGTGTACGTGTAGGTGTTCGTATCTATCTATCTATCTATCTATCTATCTATCTATCTATCTATATATATATATATATATATATATATATATATATATATATATATATATATATATATGAGTGAGAGAGAGAGAGAGGA
Organism: Kryptopterus vitreolus; assembly: GCA_030449085.1. Taxonomy (NCBI): domain Eukaryota; kingdom Metazoa; phylum Chordata; class Actinopteri; order Siluriformes; family Siluridae; genus Kryptopterus; species Kryptopterus vitreolus. The sequence continues at coordinate 4,847,182 of JACRUU010000004.1, forward strand.
GAGAGAGAGAGAGAGAGAGAGAGAGAGAGAATTAGTGCATATTTACTGTAAGCAAATGTGATGAGGAGGAAAATGTCCATCAACTCAAAGTAAAACCTAAAAACAAGCCTGAATTAAAGTACTAGGATGAGTACCATCAGTATTTCTGGATTTGCAATACACATCTTTACTAGCAGAAATGTCTTGCGTGAAGTAAAAAACAAAAAACAAACAAACAAAAAAAAACACAGATCCAAATCAGCCCAAGTGTTTTCTACGGTATGCTTTATGATAAAGCAGCTTTATTTTTTTTTAAACAGCAGTATATGTGTGTATATATATATATATATATATATATATATATATATATATATATATATATATATATATATATATATATATATATATATATATATATATATATATATAGTGTGTGTGTGTGTGTGTATATATATATATATATATATATATATATGTATATATATATATATTATATATATATTATATTAGTTTCAAGTTAATTAGTCTGTTTTTGTCAACTCTGTTAAGTTTTTTTTTTATTATTATTGCCAGTGAACATTTATAACCTGACTGTGCCACATTTTTCATTTAGACAATTCACTTCCGTCTGCTGTATCTGACAGCTCCAAGCTCCCAGCACCTGAATCAGACCCGGTCACTTTGGTAAGCATTAAACTGATGATCTCGAAGCAATGAAACGCCTTTTCTCACCCTAACTGTAGGTTGACTGTTATTATTGTACTGCTACCATTTATTAATTTTAATATGCTGCTGATAGACATTCCTGATATAAGTGCTAATCTGTTACATCGCTAGCTAAGATATTTAAAGTTAGGTTTTGATATCTAATAAAAGCATTTGTGTTGTTTTTTTTGACAATTTAAGATCAATACTTTATTCACAGAGAAACCTGAAAAGTTGTCCAGATGTACATCCTAAGAAATATCCAACGAAGGACAAACAGGATGGTACGTGGTGTAAAAATGAGTGCTGTATGATACATTTTAGAGTTTGACCAATTTCCCTGATCAGCACCTGCATTAGTGCTGATATTTTCTTTTTGCTTTTACAGATAATGTTTCGTTTGTAATTGTTGTGAGAAAACCGAGCAAAAAAAGATACTTGGTCCATTTTGACCTAAATACATTTTTATGCTAAATAAATGCATAAGCCTAAACCTAACTACATTTTGCGCGAGAACCAAATGTGTGCAGATTTGTGACGGAAGAATCGACTCCACTTACTTGCAACTGTAGATTTGACACAAACCTAAGAAAATACACTAAAAACAGCTTCCAGAATTTATTCGCTTTTTTTTTTTTTATTAAATGTTCTGTCTTTGTGTGTGTTTAGGTCCTCGGTACCAGGGTGTGTTTACCGAGTTGTGTCAGAAGAAAGAACCTCTGTCCCAGAAGCACTTCAGTCCCGGTCGTAAACATTTCCAGAGACCGAGTGACACTTCCAGCAGGAGCTTTGAACACGAGGATCATTTTCTAGCATGCCAGGACCTTACCTCTCGCTCTTCCCAACGCCTCCAAAACCTAGAACACACTTTATCGACTCTCAGGTCTCGGTGTCGTGTACTGCGTGGACCGGGAGCTTGTCTGAGAGGGTGCATTACAGGACTGTCCTCTTCAGGAGAGACTGAATTTTATCACCACCCTCAGGCAGCCATCTTTAGCCAGCATTATGCACAACTCCAAAGCCTTCTGGAAGAACGGGCTCAGCTTCTCTTCCTCCATGAGTATGGTCGCAGGTGTCGCGCAGCTAAATGCTTTATTTCGCGGTTGCATGACGTGTTGGGGAAAGTGCATCTCTTAGCCAGATGGAGTTCTAAAGAACACCTCGAGTGTCCCTGGAACCTGGATCTTAGGGCTATGTGTGAGGAACTGCAAGTCCACGTCGGCCACTGGGACATGCTACATTCACGAATACGCTCTGACCCGTTCTTACGAACTGTTTTCCTCAGTCGCACGGAAACGCTAATCTCCATGCAGAGAACATTGTGGGTGCTGGGACAGCAGGCCTTGCTGCTGATGGAGAATTGCATACACACGGCACTTAAAACCTTAACTGGTGTTCGGCTGGCAAGTCGACCCAAAAGTGCCTTGGAGGACTTTGTGTCTGCCGTGGAGCTGTATAATCACATCCTGGCCAGCCCTAGATCTCAGAAAATGGTTGTAGCTGGACGTTTGTTTAAGTCTCATTGTTTTGAGAACAGGTCAGGCGTGCCCAGGAAACAAAGCAGACTTGGGGCATTTCTCAGAGGTGGAAGTCATGAGGATTGTGGCGTGGCATCGGGGTCAAATTGCAGCCGAGCAACTTTACAGTTGGACCTGTAAGCAGACTGATCTGCTTTCGCTTGCAGGACAAAACGGCATGAAATGCGGGGACCGGGATTTTCTTTTTGTCCCACCTACTCAATCGAAATCGAACGTGGACAATTCCATTAAAAAGCCGTGCCACAGCTTTTGTTCTTCCAGGTCTGCCCTTGTTCACGTTTGCTGAGTGGGATCCAGAGGACATCCTGCAAACTCTTTTTCAAAGCTTAATGTCCTCGACAGACCTCTTGTCTCCCAAAAGACCTCACTTTGACAGGAGCCCGGCGCTTTTCTCTCAATACCGGGACCGGCTATGGTGGGAATTCGGCAAGGCAGTTATCAAGCGTTTTTATTACCCATCTGATAACAGTGTTTTAGGTGGTATGAACCAGTGGAATGATCAGATGGTGTTCCTTTTGGTCAGTTGGCTAAAACAAGCCTGTGAAGACGGTATGGTTCATCAAATCAGCCTGTTTTCACAAATGCTGAGTAATTTGTAATCTGTATTTATTTATTATTTCAGAATTGGCTCCAGCCGAATGCAAAAACAACTTGAATAAATTCTACTCCCATATTTTATCTACGGATGCCTTCACGCACTGGGATGCAAGTGAGTTGAAAAACACGGCACAATTTGGAAAATCTTTATTGAATCCGAAATGCTAGTTTAGTTGAAAGCTAATAGTTTAGAATAGTGTTTATATCTGTATTGTTTTTCAGAGGTGAATTCTAGGTTTTATACCACAGTGATTCTGAAACCTTGATTCGGATCAGTAAAATAGTATTTATTCATATTTACATAACACCTTCTCTGACATTTGTTCGACTTTTGGTGTAGTTTGTATATTAAAAATGTATACGGAGGGTTTCACATGTATGGGAAAAATGTATAATTACTGATAATAGGGAATTTTTATTGTATAGTTTTACTGTAACAAATGTAAGGAATCCGTTTATTAAATCTAAAGAGAGAAAGCTGAACAATACCGCTTCTGTAATTAAACACTTTTTTAATTTTCAGGTTGGATGTGTTAACTAACTTTTTATCATACTATATCACAATGATAATTGTACTTATTTAATTCATAACTGATTTGAATAATTATGGAGGAATTATGGTTTTATTCAATATTTCCAGTTGCTCTTCTATTGAATGTGTCTATGTCCTGATACTAATACTGAATACAAATTTATATCGGCTTATAAATCATTTTCACACATTTATTTTTTTTAAATCGGCCGTCGTGAACGGATGTTTGCGTTGCAGTAATGTGCGAGTCGCTGGGATTAGGAACGAAAGACAAGTGTTTACCGAGAGCCGCGACGGATCCTTCCACCGTCACAACAGCCACAATGGAACGTACACTCCAGCTCTTCCCTCCTCTACACCTTGTGCTACAGTTACTGCAAAGAGGACACATAAACTCAGGTACTCCTTTTTATTTTTCGGTCTTGTTTTTAAGTCAACATTTTTTAGGCTTTGTCCATATAGTGTATGCAGTATTTTATATGACTTTCACAAGAACAAAGCAGTACAGTCATCGTGATGGGAGGACTTTGCTTAATTAATCCACGATGATTTTCTGCGCTCAGGAAAAGGAAACAAGACCCTGGGTTCGCATCATCTAGGATTGCTGTGCAGGGCCGACGCTGTGATCCAGTGCTCATCCGTCTGGGTCATGAGTAAGGCCTACCAGTTTCTGGGCTCATGGTCTCTTACTAAGTTTTTCTTAGTAACACAAGGAGACCTTAAGGTATTCTTTACTTACTTTTATACTCGTTGGGAGAATGTAAATGCGGAATATGCATTGAAATCTTCGGTCGTGTGAATTTAAAAGGCTCTCAGGGAGACGGCGGAGGGTCTGGTGCAGCAGCTGAACACTGCGGGCGATCATCATCATCATCATCATCATCGCGTTGTGGAACACGGAGTCCAGTTATCTCGTGCCGTCTCACAACTACAAGTAACGTTTTGGGAAATTTCAGTTTTAGCATGCATGTATGTGGTGATTACTTTTCACAGTGATAACCATTTAAATAAACCTTGCGCAGAAACAATGCGGATTGTCAAGAAAATCCTGGCCAATTACGTCATCGATTAAAGATCCATTACAGCCCTGAACATGCGCAAGACATCGGCATGTGTCGACTGGGATGTGATATTCATGCTATTCAATTTAATTTGGAACAACATTTCAACCTTGGGTTCATAGGCTTTAACGGACCTTTAAAATGTTAAGCGGTTTTAAAATGCTTTTATATCCTTATCTCAAACAACTGAATGCATAAGTGTACATTTCAGTGGAAATACTGTTTGTGTGATTTTATTAAATCGTAGGACTTCTCTGAACTTGTCCTGAGGATCTTTTCAACGGACTGCAAGAAAATGTCGACGGAGGTTTTTGAGCAAACTATGCCGTCCGCAAAACATTGGCGAGTCAACTGTAAAACAGGTCCGGAAGCAAATAATGATAATAATGACAGTTTAGGTTTTTTTTTTTTTTTTTATGTATTTTATACTACCACTCTATCTTAAAACATATAGTTAATAATAAGTAGTTTTTAAACACCATTATTGAATAGCTCCTCTGTGTATTTCCCTAGAATTGTCCAGCATTCCTAGTGACTATGCAGTTTTTGCGGCGCAAAGTGTGCTCAGTCAGGTGTTCGAGGGAGTGCAGCCCCTACCAGATGAGACTCGAATTCCAGCACTATCGGAGGCCGTGACTGCCTTCATGGAGGCCTGGATGGAGCACGTACTCAAACAGAAGATCAAGTTTAGGTCAGTGGATGAAAATTATTATAATTATATGATTATTCATCAGGTGGGGCACGGTGGCTTAGTGGTTAGCACGTTCACCTCACACCGCCAGGGTCCGGGTTCGATTCCTGTCTCGGACATGTGTGTGTGGAGTTTGCATGTTCTCCCCGTGTCTCAGGGGTTTTTCTCCGGGTTCTCCGGTTTCCTCCCGGTCCAAAAACATGCACGGTAGATTGATTGGCACCTTGGAAAATTGTCCTTAGTGTATGAATGTGTGTGTGAGAGTGTGACTGTGTGTGTGTGTGTGTCCTGCGATGGGTTGGCATTCCATCCAGGGTGTATCCTGCCTTAATGCCCATAGACGCCTGAGATAGGCACAGATTCCCCAATGACCCGAGGGAAGATCGGACAAAGCGGTAGAAGATGAATGAATGAATGATTATTCATCAGTGACCAAGTAATACTGTATAAACTGTTCTACACCATAAACCTGGCACGGATAAATAGACATGACAAGTAAAATAAAAACAGCACTATTCCTATATAGTGTTCACGGAGCGCTGCAGCTGAAGCGGGATTTTGACTCGATCAGAGAGCTGATTCGTTCCGAGAAATACAGCCTGTCGGAAGAGCTGCTCCACCGGCTCCTGTCGTTGCGCGTCTTTCATCAAGTGGACAACGCCATCGTGTGTCTGCTGCAGCAACCGGTGACCAAACCGTACATACCGTCTCAAAGATGGGAGCCGTTCCGACACTGCTGTGAGTTACTGTCAGGATTAAAACAAGAATATATATATATATATATATATATATATATATATATATATATATATATATATATATATATATATATATATATATATAATATATCATATAATCATTTTATTGTATTTTCAGGCCCAAACAGAGCCCAGGTTATAGACCAGACTGTTGGAAGCCTCAACAATTTGGACACTATCGATGTCCAGGCTGCCTGTCACCAGGCCTGTACTCGGGCTGAAGGTTCTGCGAGCCACGAGTTGCTCTCCACAGCACCACCAGAATCCTATTTAGCGGTGGCCCAGCAGGAGTGGCTGGATCTGCGCATCCACACTAACTCTCGCTGGAGGATCCCTGGCCTGCGTTGTTTCACTAAATCCGATTCATGAGAATGTTGCAAGGTGGTCTCTTCATGATCGTATTTTTACAGTATATAGCAAAATAACCCGATACCATGTTTACCACTGTTTTGCAAAAACAATCATTTAAAAGCAGAAACTCTGAATTTGCAAAATGAAACATGTTGATTGCTTTTCTTTTCAAGGAACTCTTAAAAAAAAAAAGCAATATATGCAAATTACCACTAATTAACGAATTATAAAATTCCGTTTGGTAGAATTTTTTATATATTTTTAATCTACAGTATGTTGGGTCAGAGCAGTTTTTAATCTAATACTCACAAAGCTTTGAAATGTACAGAATGTGTATTGTTTATTTATTTTAAATGGATTTCTCTACTGTTCATATTTGTAATGTAAAATAATTGTAAAATTACCTTAATGTAAGTACTGAGATTTAAAAAAAAAAAAAAAAAAAAGATTTTTATCCCTCATTACTCCAGGTAAGTAAACCAAAGCAACATCTACACGTCTACTATACTTGGATAAATAATTTCCTTTGAATAGCAGGTCTTTATTTGCCTCAGATGAATTAAAAAAAAAGTTTTTTTAATAAGAGAAAAATTCTAAGCGTCACTTGGTGTAAGCAATTCTTTAATATAATCCACATTCAAGAGTAGGATTAAAAGAGACTGGTCATTCCTTACAGCTGTTAAATGGTATGATTTATATTCTTAGAATTGTAAAGATAAACGGAAACTAGTGTGCCACTTGTCTTTCTCTATAAATTGTAATCCCTCATAAATAACACAACCTTATACAAAGTCATACACTCCAAGTCAGTTATACACTGACTCGTTATATATAGGTTTTTGTCACTAGATGGCGCCAAAGTGCTACTCTAACTTTCCTCAGTCAACTAAACACGCACAGATTTGAGACCTACAATTTTTTTATCTTGTATGATTTGAATACTCCGGTATGTGTAGTCGTGGATTTCTACCTTTTTCAAATGGGTTCGATTTAGAAAGTTTTAATTCGTTTGTCATAAATGGGCTAATCTAATAGTACTGGTTTCACTAGGATTAGAAATGAATTTATTAGAGGGACTCCACTTGCAGGTCATTTTGTAGTGGTTTGGCCCTTCTTATAAGGGTTATAAGGCTTCACAATGTGATGTGACGTGGAAATAAAAAAAGATTTCAATACAGAAAATGAATCAGTTCCACAACATGTCTCATTAGCTCTGCTGGATTTATTTCTATATTAGTTATATGCTTTTAAATAATTGTAAACAAATGATATATAGATATTAGCAATTAATTAATCCCCAAATGAGTACAATTCGTCCAGTAATGTACAGAAGAATTTAATTCAATTCAAGGTGAATGAGAACACGCGCATCTACACTAATAAATCAATTAAGCTTATAAAATAATTTTCTACAACACAATTTATTTCTGTTCCACAATTTAGGAAGAACGATTTTACTGCAGAGAAAAAAAAATGTCAAAAATAACACGTTCACTGTTCAAAAAGTTCACCACAGGATAAATTAAAAAAAAGGTTTGTTGACAAATTGTGAAAATTTTTAACTATACATATATATATATATATATATATATATATATATATATATATATATATATATATAACGTTCTATATCTATACATATATATATATATATACACATACAGTGTTGGGAAGGTTACTTTGGAAATGTACAGATGTACATTGTTTACATATTACAAATTACCCTATTTGCTGGGATTTGTAATCTTTAACATTTTCACACGAATTACACGTTTTTCTCTTTCTTTTATTTTGTAGTTAAATTATGTAACGCCGTTACAGCTAAGTAGTTACTCTATCTATATTTATCTATCTATCTATATATATATATATATATAATATATATATATATATATAAACACACACATATCATAGTTCTTTAAACACATCCTGCGACTCACCCACACCTTGTCTCTTTAGCTCTGCTGTAAGTGTGGATCTCATATCCATACGTCAAATGATACAACGCCCCTACAGATGGCGCTGTCCCCATTTAATATACAGGTATTTTTTTTACAAGCCCTTATATTTGCACCTGCCTGTCTATGATTAGAATTGTTGATTGAATTGTTCTGATTTCTTCTGCACAGAGTATGAATGTCACTGTATAGTGTTTTCCTCTACACTATGACAGTAAACTCTTGAATCTTGAAGTTGTGGTACACATGCTTGCAAGGACTTAAAATCTCATCCCGTTTGTTCTTGTTCAGTCTCTTTTTCACTGATACGGGAGTAAAATGATAAAATTCCAATATCACTTTGCTTATAATTTGATAGTAAAAAAATAGGAAAAAAGGGGCACGGTGGTTTAGTGGTTAGCATGTTCGCCTCACACCGCCAGGGTCCGGGTTCGATTCCCGTCTTGGCCATGTGTGTGTGGAGTTTGCATGTTCTCCCCGTGCCTCAGGAGTTTTTTCTCCGGGTTCTCCGGTTTCCTCCCCGGTCCAAAAACATGCACGGTAGGTTGATTGGCACCTTGGAAAATTGTCCCTAGTGTATGAATGTGTGTGTGAATGTGAGTGTGTGTGTCCTGTGATGGGTTGGCATTCCATCCAGGGTGTATCCTGCCTTAATGCCCATAGACGCCTGAGATAGGCACAGGTTCCCATGATCCGAGGGAAGATCGGATAAAACGATAGAAGATGAATGAATGAATGAAAAATAGGAAAAAATTTTAAAATAATTCAATAAATAAATCAGAAAAGGAAATAAATATGCAACATTTTGTATGCTTATGTAAAATATAAAGAGTGCCCTCTCCCTCTCGACTCTCACCCATAACCCCTAAGAGTTCGCTTCCTCCACGTCAGTAATTAATCCGTTTAAAACGACCATTAAGGCAGTATAGGGAACTTATGATTAATTTTCCCAATATCAGCCGCGCCACAGAAGGCCTGTCGCACACCTGGGAAATGTATGATAATGTCCGATTAGACGGGAGGGGTTTCCACAGCTCTCCTCCCTGCATGCACTGCGCCTGAGTTATAGCCACGCAGGCCACCTCACTGTTTGGTGGTGTGTAATTTGAATACAGATTAGTTGGCCCCAGTGTTCCAGTGCTTTGGCATTACCATTACTGGGGACAGTAATTTGACTGATGAACACACAGGTTATCACAAGGTCATCACCTTCACCAGTGCAGGAGGGGAGAAAGCGCGTGGGCAGACCCACTTTTGGCGCCACACGTTAAGGCTTTTTTCGATAGCGTAATTAGTACCTTTAATTAAAGGGTGAGCTCGCTGATTGAATAAATCCGTTCTTAATGAAGCATCTGATTACCCCGTGTAGCTCTTTCGTTTTTTAACTTCGCTATACAGGGTTCTTGTTTTTCCCTGGGCAAAGATTATCAGTCATATTTAAGGTTCAAATTAGCATTTTAATAAAAAAAAGTAACCTTATTTTTTTATTGCTTTTTATGCATTGGGTTCAATGAGGAATTTGTGCAAGGGGGGGACTTCTATTTTCTTTAAATAAATAAATAAACAAATAAATAAATAAATAAATAAATAAATAATTTCCAGCTGCCCTGTGTGCAGTTAGCTGTCGAGTGTGCGTCTCAATTAGTTGTCAAGTATTGCGCCGTGTGTATCTTCCCTACTCATTTCTTCATTTCATAGCGTTTAGCACACCTCTTGACTCAGGTGATCTTTTAATCCCCTCGGGCCATTACGTGTGCTGCGGAGATGCTCCCTCCCTCCCTCCTTCCTTCCCTCCCTCCCTCCCTCCCTTTTGATTATTTCATCAAGAGTGTTATCAGTTTAACGGCTAATGTCCTTCGCAGATTCGTTCACATCCTGTGCATATTTTTCTGCATTTAATACATTTACTTCTTCCTAATTTCACTAATTTCACTCGCGAATGATTTACACAGACTTCCTAAACAGCACCTTAAAAATGTAACCATTAACAATAGAAGCGTCTCGATCGCGGCGTTATCTTTTCGATATCCTTCCTATCCTTCTTACTCGGAGATAACAGGGTGTTATCTACTCCAAAATCCACCCCCACATAATTAAACAGAAATGATCAACTGATAGAAATAAAAAAGAAAAAAAAAAAGTGGCCTCCTTGAGAAGTCTGCCCTTCATTGCCACTGAAGCAAGTCTCAGCACCCCACCCCCCCCTTGTGTGTCCAAGAAAGCAAACCCTCCAAGCCCAAGTGACCTTTTTGCTTCAATTATGTGATTAGAGCTCAAAGTTGGTATGTTCACCCATCTCACTGTGATCAAGTGCCATTTAGCTTCAAATTGACTAGCAGGTCACATGGTAATATTGATAGCATTGATTAAGTCCATTTCCATGCTTTCCTATAAAATGACATACTGTTTAAACTGAGCCCCCTCCCCTCCCCATAATTCCATAAGTACTACAAATTTTAATGTTGTTGTTTTTTTTATTTTTAAAAAAGGCTTTTCACCATGAGAAGCAAGTAACCAGATCCTTGAAAATGCATAAAGGTATAAAGTGCATAAAGTGCTGCAGTTGAAGATAGAAAGACCTTGCTTTTTTTCCCCCCCAGAGTTATGTCCTGCTTATTGTTCTCAGTAAAATGTACTTGTGATTTATTTAACAGACCTTTCATCGCATCGAAAACCTCATTTCAATCATAAATGGCAGATGATGATTTAGGAATGCGTTCTTTAATGGGCTCGCGGTGGGTCAAATTTGAGCTAACTCAATTAATCAGCAAAACGCTCAATACGCCCTGTCCGAAACTCACTTAAGCAAACAAAGATCTTTTAATATAAATTTTCCGCAAGATTTCTTTATTGATTCGGTGCAAAATGATTTGTGCGATACATTCCGTGCAATCAATGAAAGGCCAAAGTCAATAGCGTATATAAAAAAATCATGACGCCATGGATGAAGTGTCAACCAACTTCGGCTTAGCATTGAGCGGGAGTGTATACTACATAAGAAAATATAGTCATAAAAATCCGTCTGGAACATTATTTCCTGAATGACCCGTTTGATGGGTCTGGCCAATACAGTACATTTATAGGTTAACGAATACTGCAGCCCTTTTATAACCTTAATGGTCTTTATAAAAACTAACACTACAGTGTGTGTGTGTGTGTGTGTGTGTGTGTGTGTGTGTGTGTGTGTGTGTGTGTGTGTGGTGTGTGTGTGTGTGTTGGTTGTTTGTGTGTTTGGTGGTGTGTTGGGGGGTGTTTGTTGGTTTGGTTTGGGTGTGGGGGGGGTCGGTAGTGGTCTTATTGTTAAAATATCTTTTTTGGTTTGTGCTGTATTATACAGAAAAGAAACCGCCTTCCATATTATTTAATCATAACACATCAATTTAGACTAAGAAATAGGAAATAAAGAAATAATAATAATAATAATAATAATAACAATAAATACAAGTTAGCATGCACAAGTTTTGTCCTAAATTCTTGTTATTTTACATATACCAGCTTAAAATTTTTTTTTATTCTTATTTAAGGTTGTCCAAGTTGTTTCCTGTAATAACTTTAGTAATAGAAGCGAACACGCCTTTTTTTTGCTATATAAAAGATAACAGGTTGAATAATTTTAACAACAAAAAAAATGGAAAGTGCAAAGTTTCTGTTTCTTCCATGACAGGAAACACAAGACACTCTTTCCAAAAATGATAATTGATTATTTTCTTCCAAATAATCGTATTGCTCAGTCATTCATTTTTCTCTTTGTTAAATTGCACTGTTTGTTTGTTTTTTTCCACAGGATCTGTTCATTTTTCGTGCCTTGGAATTTGCCATGTAAGCCTCTGTGAAGGAAATATTAGTGTTAATAATGTAACAATAATGTAACAATAATGTATTCTCATCATCATCATCATCACAACGTATACAATAATATAATATCATGTCAATTGTAGACACCTTCTGACCAATCAGAATCCAGAATATAACAGCAGAATGGGAAATCTGCACTGGGGCTTCTCGGTCCTTTTAAGATTCGAAATGCATTGACCTTTTATCCATTTCTTCGACTTTTCCGTTGGCGAGTTTAGCCGAATTGGATGTTGGTGTGTGGTCTGAAGCGAGTGGAAGACCCTTTCGGGGTCTGGGCCTGGCCACTGAGCCAGTTGATCTTGTGCCTGCTTGGTTGGCTGTCCGAGGGTAAAGTAATGTCAACGTGAGGAGGATGATAAATTGCGTTTGTTTAAGCCATCATTATATTGCGCTTTTCTTTATAGAGGTCACTATTTAATAACACTTGAAGTTGATTGAAGAACGGCTCTGACCCACCAGGCGTCCCCACTGGTCAGCTGGGGTGACAGGCCATGACTGCAAACATGAAGATATTACAGAGCCAAGACTGCTCCAGGATGTTGTCGTAATCTCACACAATCTGGTGCCTGCTCTAGTGTGTAATGTCCTGCTGAAAACTTTCGCTGAGGGAGGCCCGGGGAAGGCGAGCTCGGCCACAGATCCGCGGGCTAGTTGTTTTAAATTACAGCCTACCAGCACACTAAGTGAATAACCTTTTCCCCCTGGCACTTTATAAACTTGTCAGGATTACTCGGTCCTGAGGAAAATGAATACAACCGTCATATGCTTAAGCAGCAAGAGATAAATTACTGATGCCACTGATATTATAATTCAGGCATTTCATACAATTCACGCACCTTTAGTAATATAAATATAAATTGCAAACACCCACGTCTGCACCACTGAATTAATGCTTACATTTCTCACAAATGATACGTTAATATTTAACTGTTGTGTGTATAGAGACCATTTCTTCACACCTAGTGGTATGCAGTGTTTGGAAATGTAGTAGATTACAGGTTACAAGTGAGCCTATTCAAAATGTAATAAGTAGTGTAACTTTTTAATCACTTTATAAAAATAAAGTCACTGATTACGTTTGATTACTTTTTGATTACTTTCATTCGTCCACTAGGTGGCGCTTGATGAAAATTTTTTTTTTTGACATATCATAAGCAAAATTGTTGAAGGGGGGGTTCTTTGGAATTTGTAATCTTTAAAGTAACTAGAATTCAATTACATGTATTTTCTCAGTAATTATAACTAGTTACTGTTACTTTTATTTTGTAATTAAAATTACGTAACGCCATGTGACTAGTCACTCCCCAACACTGGTGGTATGTAAAAACTTCGAAGTATAAAGCTTAACCTTAATATTTCACCAACATTACTGACTTTTCTTTCCAAATATTTCACAGACCGTCAAAACTGTCTACGCGAACATTATTTCGCACGCTCCGACGGTAATATTTGCAGCCTTTTATATCACGTCTGCCATGTAGTGTTAAGCGAATGAATTAAGAAAGAAAGAAAAAAAAATGTCCAGAGTAACCGAGCCGCTCCTCACACGCTATTGCGACAATGCAAACACAAGTTAGAGGGGGTAACTGGGGACTAATAGAGGCATCTCCGCAGGAAACTGCTGTCAGTGGCCTGTCACCTGCTCTCGATTCCATCACCATCTAAAGCGTGCACCTCTGCCGAGAACATATTCTCCGCCTGAGTGGAGGGTGATGGAGATCTAACCGAGTCATCAACTTCCCTAGAATGATGTGACCTGCAAGATATCCTGTAGTACCTCCACAAAAGGGCCTCACATAATGGTCATCTGCCAGCAACAAAATAAACAAGGAGATATCAAGCTGTATTAGGAGGGCTATTGCTTTGGTTTTAGTGCAGGAAAGTGATTTCCTTGAGCTGTCAGAAGAAATCAGTGTTGGGCCGTCATGAGAAAGTGCAAGCGCACCCTTCTGGTTATGACGCTCAGGCAGAAAAGATTTCGGAAAGATGAGTTGTATGGAAAAAAAAAAAAGAAGTCCGCAATTAGAACTTTGGTTTCGTTTGGTCGTAAGATGATCGAAATTGAAGCTGAAAATGTTGTCTGTAATATAAAAAGGGAGATATTTTGTATCACTCGGCACCCCTGGATTACATATAGTACGTCATGGACAAATAAATAAAAGGTAGGTACGTAGAACAGCTTAACCTGTAAAAAGTTGCATGACGGCACGATCCAACATAATAAATAGTTCGTATTTTAAATCATATTAACTGGGTTACAGCGTGTATGTTTTACGTCTGCCGGCTTCACATTTATCACGGCGGCATCACAAGGCAGTGAAACTATGGCACTTCATTAAACTGCTCCCATCGCAGGGGTACTCAATCCCAATACACAAGAGACTGCACGATTTTATCAAAAGCCCTGGAAATTGAAGCCATCACTATAAGATGTCTAGGAATTAAAGCGGTAGAGGCAGCCAGAGAGATAGACCTCCTACAACATAGATCTGCTTTTTGAAGACATTATGCATTAAAGGCATTCCTATCTTGAACGAAACTGTTGAGGTTTTAGAAAAATCTGTTCTGAGAAATGTCTTGCCCCAAAAAGGGTTAGAAGAGGCTTCAATGTGATAATGTGTGTTGCTGCCCCCACTTTGTCAAATGTTCTTGTGTGTCTAGAGAGCAGACTCGGATCTGTGACTGCTGGGCAATTGTGGACATACAGTATATACCATGTGTATACCGTTGTTTGATATTTGTTCCTTCATAATGCTGCATAAAAGTTTATTCACTTTTGTCAAGTCAGGCCGGTATTCCAACCATATACAGTACAAAACACGAAATATAACAATGTTCACTCGAGGCGTAAATTAACGCTGAACAAAGATCGGTGCTGCAGCGTAAAATGTGCATTGAAAAGAAACCTTGTCTTGTCAAGGAATAAAGGTTTCAGGACGCTTTCACAATTTAAGTTTAGACGGTTTTCAAAACTCTGGGGAAAGTAGAGGCGGAGCATCTGGTTGTTGTGGTGGTTAAAGACTCGACTCAACCCTAACCATTGTGATCTACTGTTTCCTTTCGAAAACACAAGTAGCATAACAAAAAAAAGAAAATAACAAAAACGTTTTTTAATAGCAAACACTCCAAACGTTACGTTGCAGGCAAACATGTGTGTTAATGGATTATGCTTGATATGCTTCCATACAAAATTCACAGAGCTTGAAGTTCTAATGTTCTCGTTACACGCTATTTTAAAGCGACTTACTTTTTCTTTTATATTTTGTACAAATAATCTACAGTCGCTTTTAAATTGTTTTGTTTTTTTTATAAACTTTTATATTCCTGATAAAAACTTTTTCTGGGCTTGAAATACAGAAAGTTCCTCTCATAGACACAAAGTGAAGGCTGGTAACTTATATTGATGCCATTTCTTCCTTTTTGTTTTTGTTTGTATAGCTCCTGTTTCACAGGAAGTGCAATACATATAAAGAAAATTGGATGGTGATTTTAAGATTTCTTTAGTGCACAAATACCCTGAATAAAAGTCTGATTAGTGCTCTCTCAGCATCACAGTAATTAATAACAAGGCTTCCTACCAATTAGCATTTGATTAACTAATTTTGTTCATCCTTTCATATCGCCATTGCAGACACAACATTTGAAACGGGATTAGTTAGAGGGATGTTGAGCTTGAAGCATTGAACAAATAGATGCTTTTACACACAGGTGGGCGTGGTCAAGTCAGGTGTTGGTCTGAAGGCAAGAAATGCTCACACCGATCTTGGATTGGTTCTGTGTGTTGTGGTAAAATTGATGGTTAACCGTCATACACCCTGAAATTTCACCCTAAAAAAATTAAAAAAAAACATGACTTGTCAAAATACTAAATTAAAGTTTGTCACATTTGTGAGGAAATATTTCACCAGTTCTTAAACCAAAAAAAAGGTCTTTTTTTTGTCTTGTATGCAAGATGTCAAGTGGGCAGATATCAGAAGAATACTATAAGTATTGTGCAATAAAAAAAAAATATTTCGAATAGAGGTAATTGTATAGAATGTCTTTGTATGCTCAATCAATATAACTCTCGTGCAGTGGAACTAAGGAGGCTCCTGTGAACAAATTTCTATGCCATTAAGTCAGCTTTATGTAGTGTATAAATAAATATGAATAGAGTTCAGCTTTGTGTAGTACTTTTACCAATGGACATTGTCTTCGAAACAGCTACAGAGAGAAAGAGTCTATAAAAACTGAATTTATGTGTATAAGGGGCACGGTGGCTACTAAGTGGTTAGCACGTTCGCCTCACACCGCCAGGGTCCGGGTTCGATTCCCGTCTCGGCCATGTGTGTGTGGCGTTTGCATGCTCTCCCCGTGCCTCAGGGGTTTTTTCTCCGGGTTCTCCGGTTTCCTCCCCCGGTCCAAAAACATGCACGGTAGGTTGATTGGCACCTTGGAAAATTGTCCCTAGTGTATGAATGTGTGTGTGAATGTGTGTGTGTGTGTGTGCCCTGCGATGGGTTGGCATTCCATCTAGGGTGTATCCTGCCTTAATGCCCATAGACGCCTGAGATAGGCACAGGCTCCCCTTGTGACCCGAGGGAAGATCAGGATATAGCGGTAGAAGATGAATGAATGAATGAATATATATATATATATATATATATATATATATATATATGGATATATATGTGTGTGTGTGTGTATGTATATATATATATATATATATATATATATATATATATATATATATATATATATACACACACACACACACACACACACACACACGCATATAGTTGGGAAATCTTGAGAAAGTCTCCTTGAGCAGACTGCTATATTAATTACAATTCAAATCCATCCTCATAGTGGAGGAGCTTCTTTGTGGATCTTTAGTGAGGTCCATAAACACAAGGTTGGAGTGGTGGGATTCAAGTGCCTCAAATTTTGACTCCACCCAAATCTCCTCTCCTGTCATCAGCGTCTGGCCGTATTGAATGCTTTTAGCGCAAATCTGTACAGCCGCTCTACAAAATCCAGTGGGAGGAACTCATTACACTCCTGGTTTTGTATATTTATGGTTACTTTGGCTATATATATTTACATTTTACCTCTCTTTTATTTAACCACACGTAATGGGAATATGTGTAATTATCCTCCTGACACAGTGAAGGTTATTGTGTCTACCCAAATATTGTACATATCGGGCAAACCTCCTCATCCTTGTTGCTATAGTGAGACGGCTTCAAGTAGCACTGACATAATCTACTATCTACCGCTTTTAAAGGATACAACAAGGTCATGATAAATGAATAAACCAACAAACCAACAAACAGCGGAATTGCCTTTTATCATGTCTTGTAAAGAGACCCAATGCGCCACTTCCTAGCGTGTTGCTTGTATTAACTGAAAAGGTTACGGTGTACTCCATTGATTTAACCACCTGACCTAAGTGAATATACCTATAATCCGGGACATACATGTAAATTGAGATCAAGTGGATGATGCATAAAACCACTATGCAGAAAGAAAGCTTGCTTGTAGTCCCTCGCCAGGATATGAGCTCCTCCTTCCGGAACAGTGACAAGGAAAATTTTTCGGAATGGGAAATATTATATTCCTCATCTAAATGAAGAATGGCTGGAGATGCATCGTTGTCAGCATCAATTCGCGTTCGGAAAAATACACACTGGAATATTTAGATTTATGGTTCCTTATTAATTGCTGGGTTTAACTTATTCGTATTTTATGGGGCGGAAAAATAATAACCTAATAAGTTTCATCTGTCTAGGTAAGGTCAGACTGACACGGGACCCTCCGTTTGATATTCAAAATATAGATGAGGCTTAGTAGTGACATCTCTACTGCTTTTATATTTACATACGCATGACTAAAATCTATTTATATCTTTGAGAGAAAAAAAAGAGTTTTATTTGAATCAATGCCTTAGTCAGGACCTTGAATCGCGTAAACATAATTATTTTTAAATCGTTTTTTATCGTTAACTCTGGATTCGGGTCTTCCGGGGAAGCTCCCTGAACAAGATGTGTTTAAATATAGGTTTAGATGTGGCTTTATATTGGTAGTATTATTCTTTACTTTTAGGTCTGTGATCTAACAGGTGTGATTGTTCAAACGGTATTGTATCTCAGTTATGCCCCACCCAAAAAAAAACAAAAACAAAAAACAAAAACAGAAACAGGTCAATTACAAATTTGTACAGAAAGTGTTCTGTTTCTGTAGCTGAAATTGCTGTAGAAGTTAATAAAGTCGATGTTCGACAGTTCAGGACTGTTTTGACAGAACAAATAATATTATATATAATATTATAATAATAAAGGGGCACGGTGGCTTAGTGGTTAGCACGTTCGCCTCACACCTCCAGGATCCGGGTTCGATTCCCGTCTCGGCCATGTGTGTGTGGAGTTTGCATGTTCTCCCGGTGCCTTAAGGGGTTTTCCTCCGGGTTCTCCGGTTTCCCCAGGTCCAAAAACATGCACGGTAGGTTGATTGGCACCTTGGAAAATTGTCCCTAGTGTGTGTGAGTATGTGAGTGTGTGTGTGTGCCCTGCGATGGGTTGGCATTCCATCCAGGGTGTATCCAGCTTTAAATGCCCATAGACGCCTTAGATAGGCACAGGCTCCCCGTGACCCGAGGGAAGATTGGATAAATCAATAGAAGATGAATGAATAAATGAAAAATGTAAAATAAATCAATAAATATATCAGAAAAGGAAATAAATATGCGACATTTTGTATGCTTATGCAAAATATAAAGAGTGCGAGAGAGCAGGACCCTCACGTCCCTCTTGCCTCTCACCCATAACTCCTAAGAGTGAATGAATGAATGAATTAATGAATGAATTATATTAATATATTTTAATAGTATAATTATACTACAATGTGGGGCACGGTGGCGTAGTGGTTAGCACGTTCGCCTCACACCGCCAGGATCCGGGTTCGATTCCCGTCTCGGGAATGTGTGTGTGGAGTTTGCATGTTCTCCCCGTGCCTCAGGGGGTTTTTCTCCGGGTTCTCCGGTTTCCTCCCCCGGTCCAAAAACATGCACGGTAGGTTGATTGGCACCCTGGAAAATTGTCCCTAGTGTATGAATGTGTGTGTGAATGTGTGTGTGTGTGCCCTGCGATGGGTTGGCATTCCATCCAGGGTGTATCCTGCCTTAATGCCCATAGACGCCTGAGATAGGCACAGGCTCCCCGTGACCCGAGGAAGATCGGATAAAGCGGTAGAAGATGAATGAATGAATGAATGAATGAATGAATTATACTACATTTAAAGTGCTGCTCACCCAAAGCTTGCACATCAAATTTTCGGACCTAGCGCACATAAAATCTTCTCTGAGGTCATGAGTTATGCCTCCTGTATTCTGTTTGGAATTTAATTGTTCCAGCTCTGTTGCCTCCACCACCATCCTTAAATGGATTGGTAAAACTGTTAATTTGATCAATACTCAATTTTTTTCACCTGTCTCTTTTTTTCTCTGCTAAACAGTGATAAGCGGTGGTGGGGGGGCGTGTGGAGTGAATTGTCAGATTTTTTTTTTCTCCCTTCCGCTCTCAGTGGGCCCCTCTGCCATTTGAACTGATGTAATTTATACCACAGTAGTGGCTCTGCAATTACCCTGTCTATTGCTGTCGACAGTATCTCCCTATCTTTTAAATGGATCCAGCTTGACTCGTCCAGCCAGGCAAACAGTACAAATGATGCCATTCCTCATGCTGCAAGTCCTAAAGAGATAAGTTCCTTAAAGAGCGGCCCATTTATCAGCTGATACAAGCAGGATACTTACAAGCCTACTCTGTTGTTTGGGCATTTTGACAGTCTGGCAATTTTGGGAGGTGGGGCGAAAGCAACTTTTTTTTTTTCATTGTAATCGTCCCACTGGGAATGTCAATAATAGATTAATTTGGTAAGGCTGGCCGATCAGAATGGAGGGTCTTTTCGGCATCATCTCTGACCTGATTGTCTTTTTCCAATCCTTGTGAACCCGGCTTGTAACTGAGAAACGTAAAAATGTAAAGTCTCGAAATGTGTGCACGGCATCCCTAAGCATTTGTAAGGATTGAAGAGAATATTTGTCACAGCCACAGTTCTATAGAATGAGACAAATGGACAAATGTGTTTCGGCGATGAAATGATTGAAGGCTGGAATATGAATTCTCCCCGTGCCTCAGGGGGTTTTTCTCCGGGTTCTCCGGTTTCCTCCCGGTCCAAAAACATGCACAGTTTGATTGGCACCTTGGAAAATTCCCTAGTCCCTAGTGTATGAATGTGAGTGTGAGTGTGTGTGTGTGCCCTGCGATGGGTTGGCATTCCATCCATGGTGTATCCTGCCTTAATGCCCATAGACGCCTGAGATAGGCACAGGCTCCCCGAGGGAAGATCGGATATAGCGGTAGAAGATGAATGAATGAAGAAGCAGGTTCAAAATGCATCTGGTTTCAGAGGTGCCTTTGCAAGCAATAAAGCGCAAACCCATTGCACCATATGAGGAATCTCATTTTAGTTTTTCTCACTGAACCAAAAACCTCTACAGTAGGGATTATTCCTGGTTAGTATTACAGCATACAGGCCAGACTAGTAATCCCTTCTATATTAAAACAATAAATATAACCCAATATAATTCCTAAAAAATATCTAATTTTTTATTAAGTAAGGTATACAAATTTAGTGCTACTTATCATATATTTTGATATATCTAATATTTAAATGATAAATATGCTAAATATGGGTTTGCTTTAACTGGTAGAGGTATAAAAGAAAACGAAGCTGCATTAATAAGAAGTTGGTTTTGATCATTTGAAACTGGTTTATCAACTGTTTATGTCTGACAAAAATGGCATAAATACGTCAAAATTTCCCCACCACGATATAAACCTTAACTGATGATTATTTAAATAATAGTACATTAATATTAATATCCACAGTTTGATGTTTTGTAGTTCAATAATAGATATTATCCATAGGTATTTTGCTCCAAAAACTTTAAATAACTAACTAGCTGACAAAATACTGTACATATCGACTTTGTAATGCTGTGTTGGACACTAAAGTCATGAGGTCGCGCCAGACCTTCCCTGTTATGGAAAATCCACGTGTCATATGTCATGCCCACAAGTCGGCCATCATGTTTAACATCCGTCTTGAGGCATTCCACGCACAGATATTTCTTATCAATAGGCTTTAAATCCACATGTTGCCAAAGCACTTACTGTTGTCTCCCATGCCTTTAGTGGGGCTTCCTTCCTGAGCAAGAAAACTGATTCTGTAGCTGTTCATGAGCAGACAGACACAATGGCCTCTCTCCATTATAGTTAATTGAGTTTGTCCCTCGATGTCATCAAATGGGATTTCTTATCTGAACCAACAGGGACCTGAGAGTGGACAACATCTGCTGCGGTCCCACTGTGTTCTGTCTCAACGTGCGAAGCTACAACATGCCGGAATGTCCAAAAACACGCGCAATGATCTCTTAATCTGCAAACAAATACATATTATACTTATGTGTGTTTCATGTTTTGGGTGCTTTGCAAAATAAGCACCCAAAACATGAAACACACATAAGTATAATATGTATTTGTTTGCAGCTTTTTTTGTGTGCGTGTTGTTGTTTGTTGGTGGTTTGCATGCACGGCTGAACATTTATTCTTGTATAGATGCCGGTATGCATCGCAGTTAGGATAATTGGTTGCCAGGCATGGATGCCTCGAGCTGTGGCGGCCAGATGCGCAGGTCCCCCGAGCACAGCCTCCGTTTCCGTCTCACATTAGCGTCCATGATTTGCATGCAGTGTTTGTCTTTGCTAATCACACCCTGCTCTTTCAACAAGATTTGCAACATCAGAACATGGCTGTTCATCTAATTAAGGTGCTAATTGAATTAAATGGGCTCTGGTAATGAGCAGATGAGCAGCATAAAAAGCAAAGAGTCAGAGCAGGCTAATTAACAAAAGAGCCTGGCTTAATTATAACACTTAAAATACATGCAGCTCTGGCCTCCCATATTGTTAATTGGTGCAGGGGAAAATTTATGATAATTGGTACAATAATAATTGGGGACATATCCAAGCCTGCAGACATAATTAGAAAATACGACTACAGGCGAGCTGGGATTAATTGCTACTTAAGGAATGTGATCTTTTTTTTTTTTTGTCTTTTTCACTAATCTACTGTAATCTCTAGATACAATAGTCGGACAGCGCTCCAAATCGAGATCTGAGGAGGTGACGTGCGCATAATAGTTATTATTTTATTTTTTTTATTTTCCAATTTCCTTAAGCCATTTCTTACCATTCAGGGCTGTATTGCTTTGGTCAGGCTTCATAACAATAATAATGGTCTCCATGCATTATCCTGCAAACTAATAAGAACAGATCCGCCTGACTGTATCAGCTGTAACTCTCTTGGGCGGTGTGTTACAGCTTTGCATAACGTCCCATTGCATTTTCAAACTACAATAAAGAAATTCCTAATGCTTATGAAATATAAGATCACGCCTCATTTACAAATGCAATTTGGATTTAGGGCAGTTCCCCGCCCCCCCCCCTCTCATTTGGACCGCTGCTGTCCTTTTCCATATCTCTCTCTCTCTCTCTTTCTTTCTTGGCTGATGGAGTGATTAGAGGTTATGAGAGCTGTTGGAGATTAGTCAAGCAGAGAGAGTATAAATTGGCAAGGATGTTTTATCAGAGCATGTCACAATATATGAAAGCAGATGTGCATGCTTGGAGCCGCTCTCCCACATTACACTCAGCGAATAATTGAGATCTTTCTTTTTTTTTTCCTTCTTTTTTTCTTTTTCTTTTTTTTTTATTCCCACAGATTACTGCTCTCACTGATCCTGCTGTCACATCAAAGTGAGCACTTCATTCGCCTTGTATGCACGCCAGATCTATTTTGCTTTCGTAATGGGCTGATATTACGGCTGCACAAAGAGGATGAAGACATCAGCGTGATAGATAGGCAAAAGATTAAATGGGATCTTTATGACTTCTTTGATCATCGGTTTTGACTACATGATCAGATGGGCCAAGTTGGGCGCTGATTTGTTCTTTATTAGACGCAAACATTAGCCAGAGTCACCCAAGCTTGCGCTGATGCTCCTCATTTAAGGTGGAGCGTGACAGTTTGCCTCCTCCTGCTTATTTATGGCATTGAAAAGAAAGCCCACACCCCCTATTTTTTTTAAACAATATTCAATAAGACATGATTTGGACTGTGGGAGGGCAGAATAAATCCTCTGCTCTGGGATAGTAGACGGAACTGGAATGTTATAGAGTAATATATACTCTAAAACGTAATAGAGATTTGTCAGCATCGGAATCAGAAATAGCTTTATTACCAAGTATGTTTACACACAAACACACACATAAGGTGACAAGAGCTTCCAGGGCAAAAGGAAACACAAGCATAGATGGGATGTAACAAAGACTGAACTATATAATAATACACTATATAAAGGAGTAGGAACATGAACTGAATATATGTTTTATTTACATGTGTGTGTTTTACAATTGCGCCATTCATTATGGCAAAATGCACGATTTTAAATACACGGCTGTTACGGTTTGCATTTTTCCCCAATTAGTTATTATTTAGCACTCAGAACAACACTTGTTTCTCAGGTTAATTTGGGAAAACAAGGCGTCTATGAGGTAGAGTCTAACGGAAAGGCCTGCACGCAGATCTTATATAAACACATGACGCCAGTCTTCCCTTAAACATTCAGAAATTCCACCTTAAAATAGGCTAGATAAATGAGATTTTTTTTTCTCTTCCTGCTATGCATATCAAAGCTTGGGCACTCAGCACTGACAGATACTAATGTCTGAATCAGCGTCCCAAACCAAACCTGGGCCGTTGCTCTTGTTGGCCGTCGAAATGTCACCTGTTCCCATTCAGCGATTTGCATAATGCAAAGTTTCTCACTCGTAAAATACAGATTAAGAGGGGAGATGGGGAGCCATTCGTAAAGCAGAGTCGTTTCAGAGCCCCGGCCCCTCGTGATTAACTCACTCGCCACCATGGCCGCCTGAAATGTTAACGCTAAAGTATTAATTACATGCCTACAAACCAGTCGGCCGTGCCATAATGACCTCTGCTTACCGGAGTGCATGAGTGCATGTGTCATAATCACAGTGTGACATAGTACCGCACATGAGCACTACCTGCTCTGAATGGTTACTGTTTTACTGAAAGGGGCTTTCAGAGAGTCAAAATTCTATTTCGTCCATGTTATTGTTTTTGTTTTCTACCACATGCGAATAATGTAATAATTGTAATAACTGTCACTTAATAACTGGATCATAAAAATCTCTTTCCTCTTGTTTCATGATGTCATTTGTGGAGTTGCAAATATTAGATGTAGCTATCTAATGTGTGTATGTATGTGTGTATGTATGTTTTATGTTTATGTATGTTTTGATTTGACCAGAAATCAATAAGGTATCTGGAGGAGTGGTATTTTTCTGGGTTTTCTTTCAGACGTGTATTTAAAAAAAAAAAAAAAATCTATTTCATTCTCATATCTTGCTTTCCTTCAGAACTTGGAGAAATTATGCTGTCAGATCTAATCATGGTGTGAACCTCGGAGGTACTTATGAGGCGTCGTCCCAAAAGTGCCGTACTGGGACCTCACTTGTCTTCTTGACAGCCTAACAATGGCCTTATTCAGAACTCCCATGGTCGGTTCGTTACATGCTAAACGCACGGAAAAGAAGTGCGGAAGACCGATCGCGGGGAATGAAAGAGTTTGGTCTGTGATAGTGGTCCATTACGCATTACGAGCGTCTGCAGCTTAATGCTACGAACTCCAAGCGTTAAATGACACCTGACTGCAGACTTCTGAAACGGTAGCCTTATTAAAGCACAGTGAGACCTTCCATCCCTGGTACTGCATGCAAGGATTGCTGCCGCTGCAGCGATAACGCTCGGTGACTGATAAAGTCGAGCGGTAATGGCTTTTTACTAATGAGAAAAGTGTCGCTGATTATGACGAATAGCCTTGGACCAACAGGCTAAGCTGCTACACAGGCCTCCAATTGTTAGCGAGGCGGGGTTTTGCATTTCATTACGGCTTCACTGATGTACAGCCTCTGCCTCCGCCGCCGTGTGTTTACTAACAGCTTAGCAAACTGTTCTCGAACAGATTGCGACTCTTGTTACAATTTTATGCGACCTTATAATTTCCTCCTACCGATTCGGAGTTATCTCTCGTTTGTTGGGCAGGTCTAGTTTTTGGGACGGATGAAATTGATTCCTGATTCAGTGAATCAGTGGTTACTTTGGAAATTTGAATCGGGTTCTTTCTTGGTGTCAAATTTTGGATGTATTTATACAAATGTTTTTTTTTTTACAGCTTTTGTTTTGTTTATTAACCTCAGCCATTTTTGCCTTCCTCTTAGCATGTTTACCATGAAATAATAAATGGGTCTGTAAAAATATTTAATAAATCAATTCATCTCATACCAGCAAGAGTCAATTACTCAGGGTGTCAGGGATATTTTGGGCTGTATAAATCATATTATATATATATATATATATATATATATATATATATATATATATATATATATATATATATATATATATATATACGTAAATAAGAGTGGATGACTACATGTTTGTGGGTTTTCATAGTACTTTTAGACTTTTGGTGGAAAGAAGACTGAAAGAAATATTTATTGAAACATTTGTTATATGTTGTACGTCGCTTTTAAAGCAGTTTGGTTTTATAGAAATATTCTGGGATTTAGCTTCCATTAGTGTATAAATTGCAATTTATCCAATTTATGCCCTAAAGCAAAATTTCCTGGTGTATAACGTATTTCTTTTACCATGCTCTTGTTTTTAATAAAAACGAACGTGGCTTAACTTGATGAGTGTGTACTCCACACAACAGTGAATAATTGTCTCTTTGCGAGACTTCCTTCATAGACTTGGTACTTGTGTTATGGAAGTGTTGTGGCATGCTGGGTGTTTTTTTTGTTTTTTTTGACCCGGAGATGTATTTGAACAGATTGTTGTAGCCCTTCAGATTTCAGGGTTAAACAAATACTCAGCGGGGCTCCTGTTTGAGAGATCGCTTTTGGCGGGTAACTGACGCATACATTATAGCTGCATTAGGGGTATGTGCCTGTCGTTGCCATTACAGGCTTGCACTTTGGGGAGCGTGTGTGCAGTGAGGGTCAGGGAAGAGGGCAGAACTCATAAATGTCCCTGAAAGAAAGCAAATAATGAAATCCCTGATGTGGAACGGCCGTTGAAAAGCGTTACTTATGTAAATAAAGCAGGGTTTCATTTGCATACGCAGGTTCGAATAGTGTGCTACTGGACCAGGACACACCGTACACTTACACAACACGAGATAAAAATATTTAATACAGCACAAACTGGTGTACAAGTTAAATATCATCAATGGTACTACCCTGGGTTTGTGTATATGTATATATCTATATATATATATATATATATATATATATATAGGACACACACACACACACACACACACACACACACACACACACACACAACATATATATATATATATATATATATATATATATATATATAATATATGCTAATGTGCTATTGGCTTGATTCTCTCCTCCTCCTCCTCCTTCTTCTTCTATCTCTTCGTCTCCTTCCCCTTCTTCCCTGTGATCTGAGTATCAACCCCCCGACAGAAGCAACACAATATTAGCCGATCACGTTTGATAGATGAAGCATGGAAATTAGCGTCAGAGTTAAAAGTGATAACTTCAACCACACACTAACATCCCATTATGGCAAGCTTAATTGATGAGCTCATTAGGATCATTATTAGAGAAATTGATTTCAAATAGGCACTTAAATCCAGCCCGCTAAAAAGGTGGAGGGGGGGGGGGACCTAACACACTGCACACGAAAGTCGCCAAAATACATAATGGAGCAAGTAATTTAATAGGCTTTGTTTAATGAATTCTTTGAACAGAACAGAGTCTAGTCATTTAGTAAGTTGCTATGTATGTAGTAGAAACATTTACGCCAAACCAACCCTCTAGCAGCTGAGCAACATTAGTAACTGCTCATTGTGTGTGTCTGCTCCAATTTATTAATTAACCCTAATCTTAGACATTTAATTACTCGTGCGAAATGGTTAATTTAAACATCTGGAAATGTACATCTTGATCATTGCGGTGACGAATCGCATTGCATTGGGATTTCGACCCCATGTTCCATGTATATTTATGATCAAAATAGGCCATCTTAGTAATATCTTTCTTTCTTAATATGTAATTCTTTTTGCCTGCCGTAGATCCCTGATTCCATACAGGTTCAATTTTACACATCCTTTTCGGGTTTTATTGCTGGGTTAAAGGGTGGACGCTCTCCATAAACTCTGTTATTGAAGCAATTATAGCGGCCTTTAGATTCCTCCTGAATTTGTTTCGGGTTTATTATGATGTCATTCATACACCGAAGATCCCATCTACGCCGCGAGTCAAATTTAGACACAGACTTTTACAACTCACCTCCAATCATTTTGACCCGCAGTGCTCAATAAAAGAGTGATTAGCACTTATGCATACAATTAATCCCAGTTAATTAAGGTCGAGACCACCTTCCTTCTCTGTTTATGATGTAGGCTGTTGTTTAAGTCGGAAATTAAATGGCTTTTAGATTTAAGTGGACACTCAAGGTACAATTTAAGGTACATGAAACAGATTAATAAATAATTCAAAGTGATAAAAGAAAGTATTAATCAATAAAAATGATCACTATATATATATATATATATATATATATATATATATATATATATATGTTAATATGTACATATTAAACTTGTTTACAATACTTTGAATCTAGGTGGGAGCTCAATGATGCCTCATGTATATAAATGAACATACTGCATGCTCCGAACACAATACAACACAACACATTATAGGTTCCAATTGTATTATCGAAGTAATTGTAGATAATAAATGTTGTACAGTGCTAAAATGCTAATGCTAAAATGTTAAATTTGCAGCCTTTTATAGCACCTTATAGCACTGCCATTGATAAACCTCTGGAAACCTCTGACTGGTGATAGACCAAGTCCTGACGCAATCCAAAACACACCACAAAAAACAACAACTATACCTTTACCTTTTAAAGCTATATGCAGTAGATTAGATTCTGCGGTCGGCGGAGCATACTTTACCCTGTAACTTTCTTCATTTTGTTTTACTTGTACAAGCATTCAGAAGGAAAAGATAGCAGGGGGGGAAAAATCCTCTCTTTAGACGAATAATAAAGATTGTTTGCCACTAGTGCGACATGAACCATTATTAAAGCTTTACTCCTTTTCAAGAGCACCACTAAATCTTGTGTGGTCTCCTCTAAGCCACAGGAAGTCCATCTCCAACTGTCCCCCCCCACCCCACCCACCCCCTTTAGTTGATTCGATGTGTTTAAATTGGATCCTGGGTGCATTGATATTTCAGCTATCCATATTGTGCTCTGAGTAAGGATTACACGTTTAGAGGGAACAGATCGTTCGCCGGCATAAAGGTGGTCTCAGCTTGGCGGGGCCCTTATCAGCTGAGCAAAGACTCCCATGAATTCCGAACACTAAAATCCCATTTAATTGAATTTCTTTTTAGACATACAAGCTTGGAGTTTTTTGGCATTCAATTTAACTCGGCCTTTTCGCCGGCGCTTAAATTCCTGCCGTCATAAAAGGGCAGCCCACAAAGGAACTTGCAAATACCTTATTTATCAAATAGCTTTATTTTTTTTTTTCCTTTTCGCACTGTCTGTCTCTTCCATGTCAGTTATTATATCATTTCAATGAATACTTGCTGGAAATGGGGTTATCAACGGGGGGGGGGGGGGGGGGGGGGGGGGGGGCATCGGGGGGGGTATATATAAATTTCTTTCAAGGACTGATTTAGTGTGTTTAAAAAAACTTGCTGCGAGGCTATTCAGAGCGGCGCTACTTTGCCGACAAGCCGCACATCATGAACGAGTGGTATAGCTGATGCTATCTCCCTGCTCTGATGTATGTAATGTAGTGGCATTGAGAGCTTTTGGAGTGTGGTGAGCTTCTGCTCAATGTGTGGCTCTTAACAAATGTGAAGCAGGTCACAACACCGTGCAGATTGTGTCAGCCCAGGCAGTTTATTCAGCAAGGCAGTGCTATTCATAACCTGTATCTCACATTCACATGCCTAGAGGGAATATCATTTTTTTCCCCCCCACTTCCAAAAATGATAAAGAACACGCAAAAGTGGTGAGGGCCAGCTGCTGGAATACATTTGAATTAGTCTGGCACGGTTACAGCAGATGCCTTCACGTGTTCATGTTTATAGGTGTGGAACAAGAAAAAAAAACCCACAGATATTTGACTAAAAATTTTAACAAAAATATTTTAATTATTTACTTTAATTATTTTTTGCAGTAATTTGTTCTCTGTAAAGTAGTATTGCGTTCTTAGAGAGAGTGTGAAATAACGGTCATGGTCGTTTAGTTATTCACATACAGTATTTGCATATTCGCTTAGTCTTAGACTACTGGTAAGAAAAGTGCGCATGCAGCACGGCGTAATTCCACATGCATTTGGGGGCATTTTGTTGATGTTTACTCTCCCGTCATTTTGAAAGTATTTGTCTTGCCGAACGACTTCCTCTTTAATGAAATCCTTGACTGCTTTAGTGCCGGCGTGTGATTTAAGCACGTTGCGGATGGCTATGATTCAAAAACTTGCTCCTGCCTTCGCGGCTGCACCTTATCTGAAAGCTCTTCATGCACAGTTGGCCAAATGACACTTTAATGGCCCACTGTAAAGGCTACTTATTTGATACCTGTATCCATAGGGCTAATGATGATAAGAAGGGATGGGGGGGGAGTGGTTGAGAAGGAAGGTAGTGGCTCGAAATATGTGCTCTAAATGGAGCCGGTATTTTCTATTTTGTTTTCTACTTAATTATATTACTTTTGTGCTGACTTTGAGGACGGGCTTGTACATCCGTTACTATTGTTTCTTTCAGTATATGCTTCGAAAGGTGAGGCTTTATAGGAATGCCGATCGCTGAATTAGGTGCAAAAACAATCACAGGACTTATTTTTTTAAGACGTATTTTCATGGCATATTTCAGTCTCAAATCTTGGAAGTCCATTTTGCACCAATGGTTCATGTTTAAAATAAAAAAAACTTCTGCAGTTCAATCTACTGAAACAATCCAAATAAAAATCTAGGGTATATAGACAAGCATCTCTCTAGGTCAGCAAAAAATAAATAAATAAATGAAATAGCAACCCAGCCCCCCCTCCCCCCACTACATTGCTTGCCTTCTGTCTTGTCCTCGGCGAGGTGAACTTGTAGGAGAGCCGACAGCGATTCATGAGCTATAAGAATAGTGTACGTATTATTTAGAGTCATTAACAATTTCAAAAAGTCACAAAAACATTTACTCCAAAAACAAATGCTCAGTTTCATTTGCAAGTAAGACTGATAATAGTATGATAGTAGTATGATAACTGAAAATAATAGGAATAATAGTGTAACCCACACTCACTGATTACTTTAATAAGAACAACTGTGCAGCCAATCATGTGACAGCAATGCGATGCAAAAAAAAAAACATGTGCAGATACAAATCAAGTTAAAATCTAGTAAAGGTATGCTTTCTGTGACTTTGATTGCAATATGGATTTTGGTTCGAAAAGGGATGGTAATTTTATATATAATAATAAAAATAATAAGAATCTATTTCCTAAACAGAAACAGTTTTGCCAGTTGATTAGCATGGGGGAAAAAATAAATCACTCTTTGCCACCGTGATCAGCTGAAAAGCAACTCAGCACGCAGAAAACACCAGGGCTTGAAGTGGCCCGGTTACACCAGAAGAAGTCCACGTTTGATTTGACTCCTGACAGCCAAGAACAGGAACCTGAGGCTATCATGAGGACACACTCGGAGAGAAGATTGGAAAAAAAAATCACCTGGTTTTGTTCCAGTCTACAGCTGTCTTTATTTTGATGAATCTGTACCCATGATAGTCTCAGACTCTTGTTCTTGGCTGACAGGAGTGGACCCTGATGTAGCCCATTCGCTACCTAGCAATAGTTAAAATCACATTAATCTATTCACCTTTCTTGACTGGTATCTGTCTCAGGTTTTGAGATGACATAACATCAGGTTTTGAGATGACAATGACATAATAAGTAATCTGATATTAATTGATATTTGGTCCGTTTTTCTGAGAACAGAATCATAAAAGCCTGTGGGTTGCAGGACATAATACGAATTTTGATATTATGTTTATCAATATATTAAAACTTATGGTGGATCAGTTTTTAAATAACAAACAGAAGTTACCGTACACAGTGGAGCGTTTGTGAGGCTTTTATGTGGCGTCTAAAAGCAAGCGATAAATGAGCTCAGGTCAAGGACAGTCTCAGCATGTGCACCTTTCAGTGAATTTTACCAAGCCCTTTCCAATATCACGGTGTCCTTAACATGCTCTCTGCGAGTGAACTGACAGAAACAAGCTGCACGCCAAGACATTAATGGTCCCGGTATGGCGTGGCTCCCCTGGTGCAAACCTAAGTGATCTTCACATCATTGGTCAGCTCTGCTATTCAGCCCCAGGTCAGTGACTCTTTGCACTGACCTCATGCGGCACTGTGGCGAGACTCGGCCTGCAGTGGAAGCCCGGTGGTCACCTCATCAGTGTCTAATGCGTTCGCTCACCTTCAGAGAAAGGAGGCCGAAAAGTCTATGAATTATTACAATCCCAGTCAATCTTGGCATGCTGGCAGTGAGCTCTGAAGTGTGAAGGCTTTTGTCTGCTGTTTAAGTTACCATGGAAGATGAAATAGTCACAGCGCCACGGTGACTTGGCCTGACACTCCCTTATCGGGCTCCGGCTTGTATCTTCTATCTTCAGAAAATGTTTTGTCTTTTTATGTGCTATCACCATTGTATAAATGGAAAAATAGGAATCTCATTTCTCTAGCTTGGGTTTTTTTTTTTTTTTTTTTTTTTTGGCCTGCCTTGTTTTATATCTTATTTATATATTTATTTTTGCTCACGATGGAAGTGATGCCAGCGAGCGGGTGGCTATGTGCCAGACTATAACAGAGCATCGCTCTGGTGCCAGTCAACTGGGTGCCATGCCATTGCAGACACGGAAAATGAACTGAGACACTATTTTATTCCCGGTACTCTTGACGACAGTACTTTACTGTTTACCGTGTTGCATTGCACATCCTAGGTTTGTCAAGCATGAATAATGTAGGAACAATGTTCACATATAAAATTGACAGGCGTCCCAGTATTAATTGCAATACTGTTCTCACAGTACACACTGAAGTCATCCGACTCTGCTATTCCTTTTAGTGAATAATCTCTAGCTGGATCTTTTTTAAATTATCTGTAAAGCCTGGTCATTTTGAGGAAAATAATTCAATAGTTATGAAGCAGAAATAATAGTCCCCCGTGGCCTGTGAGGTTCTATATCTATATATATATGGTTTTAACTTTATCTCTATCTAGTAAGAGCTCAGTGCATCCTGATCTGTAGTATAAGAGGAGAAAGTTTGCCATTAATCTAAGTCTGCCCGAGGCACAGTTTGCATGCACCCACTGCTGGAAGATTCATCACACTGATTTGTGTCATAGTGGAAACAAGGAGTTTCTTTCTTTTAGTCGCCAGGTGATGATCATGGAAGATATATGTGTATCATATAATTTACTTAGAATTCACCATACAGTAGTGTTTCGGTGGTTCAGATAGTAGATTTTAGATAACATTTGGGATTTTTTTTTTAGTTGCAATCTTTGCTGAAAAAAATAGGTCCAGAATCAAGCATTTGTTACATCATTATAAATGATTAAATTCTACTAATAATAAATATTTAGTAGATAAATTATATAATAATAATATCTAAATAAATATTTAGTAAAAAAAACTCTCTCTCTCTCTCTCTCTCTCTCTCTCTCTCTCTCTCTATATATATATATATATATATATATATATATATATATAGATATATTGCAGGAATTATGGCAATATAAAAGTCTGATGATGTACACACATTTAGTCACTGCTATTTTCTTTTATTTTAAATTGTAAGGAAAATATATTTTTTCTTCATGCCGCAGCATATTCACATAACATTAAACAAGTATAGATTTACCCAGAGGGCACTATTCCATAGCCATGACTGGAGGCAGTAAGTTTAGTGATTTCATAAAAATTGATTCTTTGCTCAGATTACCGCATGATACAGGGGCACACGGCGGGTGGTGTTGCTGCCTCACAGCTCCAGGGTGCCTGAGTCAATCTTCGGCTCGAGTTACTGTATGCGTGGAGTTTCACATTTTCGTAGGTACTTTTCCTTCTAGCTTGTAAAAAGAACAAAAAAACACACCAGTAAGAAGACTAATATTCCAATAAGTGAACATGCAAATGTGGTGCAAATGTTGCCCTGCAAAGTGACCCATAGAGGGTGTCTTCCCGCTTTAGTGGAGCACACACAAACATACCTTTGTGTTAAAAAAACCATGTGCATAATGGTATAGGACTGTCTTTATCTTGTAAAGTTACTTCTGAGAGTCTGCTTCTTTATATAACACCTGTTTATATAACTATAAGCTACAGTGCTTATCAAGAGGACCTGTGTTTAATGATATCTTTCTTACCCTGTTTAATCTCTAAGAGTAGCCTAATCAAATCCCTGCAAACATTAGAGTCCCACTGCTGATAAAACCATTAACAGTTCACTTAGCTTAACACTTCAATATTTTTCCTTAATACACCATTTGAAATTTAGGGTACATTATCATTAAAAGCTCTTTAGGCTCCTATTAAGTATGAATTGCTCTTGAGTACTCATATGAACATGGAATTGCAAAGGCAGTGTTTTCATGCCTTCTCATGAGTGGGAAATTACAGCCAGTGTATTTATATTAATATGTATATATTGACGATGGGACTCAAAACAGACAAAAAAAGACCAGATTGAATGAATGTTTTTTTAATATAAATGTTTCTGATTAAATGTTTCCCTTTGAGTCTATATGTCCCAAAATGATCTTGACTTGCTGTTTACAATACCCAAGATGTGGATCATTTCATAAACTGAGCTTGTGCATCTTCCCAGATCCTTAGCGCTAAGTCTTCCCTCAATTCCTTCCCTGCATTTTTTATTTAATGCGCTACGTGCAAAACCCTCAAGTCCTTTCAGCTCATCACATGTTCAAATGATCCGTGATATCGGCAGCTTTATGCCTGCTGTGTACCGAGCCTTCTTATCTCCATATAGGGTTTTTAGTCAATAAGCAATTAGCATTTTATGACAAACTGCTCGCTAACATCAAGGGAGTTTGGCAGGTTGCCATCAGAGATGGTTTTTATAGTGCGATTCCAGTCAGGTTTGGGAGACAGAGGTCGATGTTTATTGCCATTGCAATTACATGCCCTCTAAATGCCCATAAAAAATAATTTAACATGAGAGGCAATTAAGCTCCTGTTTACTCACTAACAAAGGGGGGGCTAAATGACCAGGTAAACGCTAAAATCAAGAAAGCATGTCCTTTACTAGCATTGTTCAGACCATACGACGATATACTGAGAATCGGGGTGTATTTGTAGTCAAACGCATATTCCTTTACATATGCATTTCTCTTTATTTATTGTAAATAGTTTCAGCAAAAAAAAATAAAATAAAGGAATATGGATTAATAGTCACCGCAAAAGCATGTGATCACTATCAACAATTACAAATGCGTATTCATCAGATCTTTTCCACCCGGCACCTTTTTTTTCCTTCTCTGTACGAGGGATGCAGGATGCAGTTGCTAAGACCACCTTATTTTCTCTCTCTCTCTCTCTCTCTCTCTCTCTCTCCTGGACGGAGCTTGGAGCTCGGCTTTCCGAGCTGCTTAATAGCACACTGACAGCAAAGGAATAATTCACAAGTGGAGCTAATCAAAGGTGAAAAGGGAGAATCAGTAAACGTCGTATCCTTTTGCCACTTTCATCAATCCGGCTAACTGAATTTGAACTAAAGCTGAGCAAATTTTACGGGGGAAGGAAATTAATATGTAACACATCTGAGGTCTGGCCAGAGGCGGCAGAATTGGAAAAGTCTGCATTATATCAGAGGGGCAGATTATTGGAAAGACAATTGGGGCCGTCGGTGTAATCAGAAAACAGTGAGGTGTGTCTATCTTATGATGACACTGTGACCTAGTGGGCTCATGGCGAAGGAAATTTTTTCTCCCTTTTTTTTCCAATTCAATCACTCGGGCCATCCGCCCCGCCGTGCGAATCTGTTGGCCCCCCGCACATGACAGTACCAATTCAATTACCCTGAAAATGGATACATATTCAGGGTCTAAGAGCGAGCCGCGGACAATGCCGAGAGAGAGAGAGAGAGAGAGAGAGAGAGAGAGAGAGAGAGAGAGAGATGGAGAGAGAGAGGGGAGAGAAGACAAAGAAATCCACATTTACCCTGTAATAAGTTTCATTTGGAGTCGGTTTGAAAACAATTCGCCTGTGCATTTGTCCCTGTCAGATCACATTATCCGCAAATGAAGTTTACAAAATATCAATTCGATTTCTATAACAGGAGCCTGTGGCAAAACACATTGGGAGTTGAATTGACCATATCATAACATCTGAGGGGCCCCTGGTGGCTTTCAAATATTTTCAGTCAGAGGCAATCAAAAGCAGAGCGGCTCATGCTAATCTGTTCAATTTCATCCTTTAGACTGGTGTCTTTTCCCCCATAAACACATACCATTTCACTCAGGAAAAAGCTCAGCACCGTGGCTCACAGGGGCCAACCAGAGGCGACCTTGCAACTATTCCGACTTTTTTTTTTTTTTTTTTTTTTTGCTCCTTTGCTCCAGACACATTTTAAAGGCAGTGTATTTCCTCCTCATGCTTTTTGTCTTTTTCTTTTTTTTTCTATTATCAGTTTCGGGGCGGGAAGAACCCGAAGATTAGATTCAGTGGGTAATACTATCTTTTCGTTTTCTTTACACTTTACTTAGAGAATTTATTTTTCTTTAAAGGCGAGAGGGTTCATGGTATTCATTTTGCTGTGGCGTTAAACAGTTCAGATATATCAGTGTATCTCGCGACTATTGAAATACTTTGGTAATTGTTATTGTTATCCTGTTTCCTTAGGTTAAAATCTCTCAAGTGGGATGAATGCAATTAACCACTATCAGGAGATATAGCGGTATACTTTTTTTAATAAATGACCCTGTCACTAATGCGGACCAGGAATAAATTGAAAGTCGTAATTAGGCAATTTATCCAAAGAATAAATGGCTTCAAATGCGCACACCTGATAATATACCATGTGATTATTTGAATGTTTAGACTCCTGAATTACATGGAAATTGTTTAATCACTAACATGGATGTTTATTATCCAATAGGATCAGGGATTGGGTATCTCTGTATTTAGTCTGTCCTATTTGCTCTCCGTTGGAGGTCTTCGTGGAGCGTGTTGAGCAAATATTCGTCCCGACGCCGGCAGACAACAGCTTCTGTTGTTATTAGGAATTATTCACACTTTGTTTTTTTTCCCCCAGCCGCTAATGTGTCGGACCGAATGTCCCGAAGATTACAAATTAAAGATCTGAAACTTCCTTGATGTGTCTCAGTGGGAAACACAAAATGCTCTTGCCTCTGAATACTGTCAAAATAGCTCGCTGCATTATGAAATTCTTCACAGATACAGGCTGTAATTACCGCCGCCTCAGCCCTGTCCTCCGCCAGAGCATTAAAAATGGTGTTTAACAAATCAATTTGAGAATGCTTACCTTGTAAACTCTGCGATTGTTCCAGTCACTCCTGATCAGACACTGCTGAGTGTTCATCTATTACAGTTCTAACAAACAGGCCTTACAGAGCAGCAGTGTGGAAATGTGTAATTGGGAAAATATCAGAGACAGCATGCTTGTAGCTGTTTTTTTCTTATTGATTCTGGTGCTGTCTTTTAGCCCGCTAGCAAACCTTCTCAGCATGTATCATTAATTGTCCTGCTTGTGTATGAATATGCCATCATTCAAAGACACTTTGTAATTCTGGAGTGAAAAAAATCTTATATATGTATATAGTGTGTGCATATATATATATATATATTAGATATATATATATATATATATATATATATATATATATATATATAGTGTGTGTGTGTGTGTGTATATATATATATATATATATATATATATATATATATATATATATACACAATACTGAGCTAAAGTGCTAATGTGTTAAAGTTTTAGGAAATGCTGTATGCTGTAAACAAGACAACAAGAAGAACAAGAGGTACTAGAAGTGATGGCACGACCCCCCACACAACATGATTGAGTGTGTGTGGGATTCCATGAAGAGACAGAAGGATGTGAGAACGTCTGCATCCACAGAAGATCTGTGTTTACTTCTCCAAGATGGAACAACCTACCAGCCGAGTTCCTTCATAAACACTGTGTGCACGTGTACCTAGAAGAATTGCCGCTGTTTTGAAGGTAAATGGTGTAATATTTATTCATATTCATATTCATATAAGAATGAAAGAAACACCATCTTCATGAAACACAATCACATTAGTAACTTTTCATTGCCTCTGGATAATTTAGCTGATAACTCCTTGCTCATCTGTATCCCTCCCTTAACATTTTTTTTCATACTACATAATGAGCATCTCCTTGAACAGCTCGTTATATGCTCTGATACAATAAAGGGAGGCTTTAGTTTTAAATGAACATGTTGATCTATAATCAAGGGCGCAAGTGCACCATATAGCAGTTCGGAACACGCTTCAATATATGAAAGCTTAGCAAAGACCACACTCGTATTGAAAGAGGTCCAGGACTGCAGCCAAACCGCCGAAAAAAGTGCAGATTTGACCCGAGAAGCATTTGCATGTTAAGTGCAGTCAATCTGAATTGATCAGAGCCAAATTAAATGCAATGGGTTTCAATATTTTCCCTGTTCGCACATTAGCCTTCTATGTGCAACATATGGATGTATTGAATTCAGATTAGTAACCTAAGCATGGACTTAGACAAAGAGGAACTTATCTTTAATTAAAATCATGCAGGTAGACCCTAAGTCCTATTCTGGGGAGGTTGTTAAAGGGTGTTCGTGGCATGTCTTGTACTCATGTTGTTCTTGATACTCGTTTAACACCAGTTTTGTAACCTGTACTTACGCACAAATGGCACAAATGTGTGAATAGTAGAAAACATTACATGGGGAATGTAGGTTTGTGGGTTTTAACTTTAATGATAGCATCCTCCATCCTGACACACACACACACACACACACACACACACACACACATATCATATATATATATATATATATATATATATATATATATATATATATATGGCTTTGTCAAAGTCAGCGAACAGGAAATGAGGGAAAATGAGGAGAAAGAGAATGAATGCGAGTGCAGCTCCAAATATGGAAAGATACATACTGTCTCAGTCGGCGGGAAATCGCTGAATTGAGAAATGTCTTCCGTGATGAAAATGATGAGAGAAGTAAATGTAGCATACACAGCTCTGATCAGAGACATTTCGCAAACACCGTTTTCTGTCACCTGGATATATATTCCTCTGTCTCATGCCATATCATTTAACCGGCTTACTGGAGAAGCATCGAAGTTGGAGGTATCATTCATTATAACATCGATTTTTCATCATGTACCTCCGATGCTCTCATTATGCTAACTGTCTCAGGTAATGCTATTTGTTTGTTTTATTCCCCGCTCATTTCTTTTGACTTTGCTTTCTCCATTGACGCGTTGGATCCACCGTGTACAAGAGCTATAAAGAAATCTGGTTGCCGGTAGACCCTTAACCAAAGGTTCAGTAGATTAATCAGCTAAACGCCTGCTTTACTGCCACAGACACACACATATTCCAAACAAAAACCTCTTGAATCTTTTAAACCATTTCCCACTGGGACAGGAACATGACTGAACGTATTTAAGAGCATTCAGCACCGCATTATGCTTTATTGGCATGTCTGTAAATAGGATAATTTCTGAAATTTAGTCTCAATGAGCCGCCATCGCTTTCCCTGATTTATTGACAAGCGAGCATTGCCTCCCTGCTCGAGATAATTGGAGAAGCCATCTCATTAGATGGGGGAGAGTCTGTGATCTGGAGCAAATCTTGCATGAGAAGATAATTAATTATGAGCGCCGGTGCCACTGTCGCAAGGAACGCTGCCCAAATCAGAGTCAGTGGAGCTCGGTCTCCAGCGCTTCTTCTCATCAGCGCCAAGCCGGTTCAAGGAAGTGCAGTCAGGAGAAGCTGATTACTGACAAGTAATTAACAATGTCAACCGAACGGAGAGATGGAATTTATAATAATTATTTCATCAACATGGCGATGATCTTGTAGCGAATACCCATTGCCGGAGAAAGGTTAATTACTTGCCATTGCGCAACATCAGAGCAGCTGCTGCGCTACAGCACAAGGCTTGTTTTAACTGTTAGCAAGCTAATTAATTACCGACACAATTGTGCTTCTTTTGGCAATGAAATATTTAATCGTTCGCCTTAGTTTTGAAAACTAAGGGTGAAACTTGTGTCCATGATAGATATTTTGGTACCTTTGTGGAGTCAAATGTCTTGCATTTCGTTGATGTTCCTCTGTCTCTATCTTTAAACGGTCACAACACTTAGCATTCTAATTAGTAACAGTGTTTATATGCATAAAGAGGAAGCTTAATTTGACCTATACTCAGAGTACTGGGTTACAAATACTTCATTACTGTACTTAAGTAGATTTTTCAGGTATCAGTACTTTATTTCACTATTTATTTCTTGGACAACTTTTCACTTTTTTCCTTATTACATTTAGAAGAAGAAGAATAGCCTTTATTTGTCACATATACATTACAGAACATTATTTCTTCGCATATCCCAGGTTTTTGTTTAGAAGCCGGGATTAGAGCGCAGGGTCCGCCATGAGACGGCGCCCTTGGAGCATACAGGGTTAAGGGCCTTGCTCAAGGACCCAAGGGCAGCATCTTCGCAATACTGGGGCTTGAACGCCCCGATCTTCCAATCAGTAGCCCATCTACTTAAAGCACTGAGCTTCCGCCTCCCTTTTATACACAAATATCCCAACTTTCTACTTTTTTACATTTTTAAATCATGCTCGTTACTCTTGTTTTAATCTATTTGGTAAAATTTTTTCTCTTTAATTTGCGATCAAAATGTTTCCTGTTTGACCAAACACTCTTATTTCCTGTTTATCGCGCACCACAGACATAGGCTAGTGCCGGCTAGACGTAGGCTAATGTACAAAGCAGAAGGCAACAAAAAGTCTGGCTGATGCTGGCATCAGCATCAGTCATTGCTGTAAACATGACTGACGACAGAGAAGTTCCTGGTCACATGATCATCATCATCATCTTTTCTCTCATTGGGTTAGAAAATTTGAAATTCGCTTCGCATTTATGTATCAATCAGGGCTCACAAAACTCTTATTTCTTATTATAACTCTTATTTCTTAAACTCTTATTATGTTAACTCTTATTTTTTTAAAGGCACGATTAATTCCATGTACCATTTTTGTCTGACCTTTTTTTATATTAAATAAAAATACAAATAAATACATATACATTGTATTATCAATGCAACACATAGTCCTTAATTGGGTATAAAAATAAATAAACATGAAAAAATAATCAGCAAATATTTGTTTTATTGATGCGTAAAGCCATAATGCACACATCTGGAAATGAACCCTTTGGTGTTGACAAACGCACCAGAGTGTTTTGTAAGGATTTCCCTCATAACCCAAAAACGAATCTTAAAGTAATTATTTTTGATTATTCAGAATAGGATTCAGGATTGAATCAGGTGTGCCAAATGATCTTTTGTGACTGCTGAACCGAATGTACTTAGAAAACATACTGCGAGGAAAACACCCCGACTACAAACATCTAAACACAATTCTGTAGTTAAACTAATGCATGATGTTAATGAATAAATATCTGTACTGATCCTTTTGTGCGAATAATATTAATTGCATCCCTTATACTCCAGTCCCTGTTTCCTATAATATTAGTATGGTTATGTTACGCTTCTTCAGCCACTTATTTGTAGAACAATACGTGAACTGCTTTTGAAAAGGTTCAATAAAGTGATATTTAGATATTAAGGGTTTACAGTTAATTAGTCTTTCCTATTGTGCCTATTTGCTGATAACGGCAGTGTTGCGTGTATGGTGGTTGGGTGAGGGGGGCGGGGGATAGGTTATGGCTTAAAGGAGAAGTACGAAGGCTTATACCATATATACATATATATATATATATATATATATATATATATATATATATATATTCTTTATCTTTCTTAATTCTTTATATTTCCTTGATAGCTTGTATGAGAAACAGGCCAAAAATAACAAATCTGGGAAAATTGTATAGAAGATATAGAAGCGGAGTGGTTCAGTGAAAAAAAAGGAAAAAATTAAATCAATAATGAGGAGACTTGGAAATCCAGCCCTCTTAACATTAACAATTACTGTGATTAACAATGATACTCACAACTCATTTTTCATTACAGAGCAGAAGAGATAAGCTTGTTTATATAGACTAGCTTTTCAACCAATGAGCAATTTATCATGGTGGAGCTCATGAAAGCACATAGCAGCCCACAGCAATTAAAACCCTTCCCTTTGACCTTGTGACAGCCAAGGACCTGAGAGTCTACAAGAAAGTGGAAAGCGTTTTTGTGCCTATGTTCAAGGATGGAAAAAAAAAAATATGCATATTTACAATTCCCTTAATGTTTTTTTTATTTTAGGAACACATTAACGCCATCAACTCATTTTCTTGAGGTTTCTTTTGGTGGACTGAGGGGGGAAAAAAATCCTTTGTATTTTTCATTCATGCCTGAGAGACACTGAGAGAACAGCTCGGACTAATTCTCTCATTCGTTTTTTTTTTTGTTTTGTTTTCGCTACCCACACGTCGTAACGTCTCGAAACCCGGGCTTCGTTTTCGTTGAACCTGTGCTCGTAAGACCACCTGGGAAGAAAAGACATTTCGTGTACTGAATTATGAATCCCGCAAAGCTGAGACATGAATTGTCATCCTAATAGAGTCCCTTTACAACCGTTCACTGCGGTGAGTCGAGGCCGAACTGGATCTAGAAAAGGTCATCATGTTCCTAGAATGGGTTCAATTTAAAATCCATAAGACGGACTTGGGAGAAAAATTAATCTTAAGGGACTCGCGCAGTTCTCTTGTTCACAAAAGTTATCTGTGAAGAGAGAGAGAGAGAGAGAGGGAGCACAACTTTGGTACTCGCTGTGCTATCTGGATGACTGACCATCGTGATCCAGTAAGTGAGGCTGGAATAGACTGAGCACTCGATGGATAAAAATCATTGTGCAGTCGAAGTGTGTAGGGCAAAAGCTATTTTATAGCGCAACAAACAATTTGCTATAAGCCGTGTCCTGCCACAACAACCGGCATTAAAGGGTTAGAAGGTTGGAAAGTGATCCAAATGATGCTTGTTTATGCTTCTTTTTTTATAGCCTTTTTGTAATAGTAAAATACTGGAGAAAACAAGCAGACTATTCAGATTTGTACTCCTAAACTCCTAAAAACATTGCGGGGGTTTTCATTTAAGCAGCATTTTTATGTGGCTTGTCCCAGTTTGATTTATTTTTTCATGCATTCATTTGTTTGTTTCTTGAAGATGTTTTGAGTAGCAATTAATTTTCTCTTCACTTTAACTAGGACAACCAATCAGAATGACAATGTCCCTTTGTACAAAGTGATGTACATGCAGATATGATTTACATGGTTTGGTGGAAGCGGACGATATTTAATGGCCTGTTATAGAGCTTTGACCTCGACCCTATGGAACATCTTAGGGATGAATTGACTCACCCCAGGCCACCTTACATCACTATCTGACTAACACGCCTGTGGTTGAATGAAAAGCTCCAAAATTCAAATCTTCCCATGAGTGGAGGGTATTATATGAGCCTTGGGGTCACAAACTATGTCCATGTTTATTTATGATCTGAATACTAATAACAACATTAATTAGATTGACTCTAATTATAGCATGATGGCTGTTTGTGCTATAGGGATTCGTGTGCAATGAATAACCTCTTTATTACACTATTGAATTATGCCATAAAGAACAAATCCCATCCGGCCAAAACATGTTTTTTTTTTTTGCGAACACTTTTTTCGGTATTTGTACTGTCTCTGTAACGATTACCTGGAGATAATTGCTATTATCAGCCGCTTTTGATGCTTATTACTGAAGCAAGTGTTCTATTAGGACGTCATTAAGAATCCCTCGGCTAAACGGTGATTGACTCTTCATATGTAAATACCACAGGCGAGAGCGAGAGGATATTATTATCGGACAATTAGAAATAAATAACGCCTTAGCGCCGTAGCCCTGGCACAAAGCCTCCGCCGTACCTACTTTAGATTCAACTTACAGGCTGTCTGTCAGGGGAAGTAATGAGCCATAAAATTTAATTCAGAAATGATATTACCAAAAAATGATGGAGTGATAGCAGGACACAAAAGCGTCCTCGGCGTCCTCATCTTTACGTTTGGCTCCGTGGTCTCCTATTGATCGCACAGAATCGCTTAATATTGCCAAGGAATAACACTTCCTGGTGCACTTTTCCCTGCCTCCTCCCGCGGCGAGGCTGGAGAGCTCAGGTACTTATAGTGCGGAATTGACCAATGTGTCTCCATGTAATTACAGGGATTTCCTTATCTCGCTCTATTTGCTGGAGCCATCCCGCCAAAGAAAGGCTGCTGTTAATGCAGGGCCCTTCTCATATCTCATTTACATTGGTCACGAATCCAGGCTCCATCTTGGTGTTGAGATAATGGCATTAGCGCTCTTTCTCTCTGTCTCTCTCTTTCTCTCTTTCTCTCTCGCTCGCTTGTTCTATACCTATGTGTTCTTTTTTAAATTAATTTTTTATTAGGTTTATATTGGAAGTCATAGCAAAAGCAAAGGCGTGATATATGAAAAAAAAATATATTTTTAGATATACATATACTTTATATATATATATATATATATATATATAATAATTTTTTTTTTTTTTTAAAGGATCTCTACTCCTGAGTGCTTCACTAAATATAAGATTTTATATGCAGTCTTATTCAAATGGTATCAGACACATCTTCAACGGCGTGATATATGAGAAATCGTATATTTTTAGATATACATATGTTTATTATA
Organism: Kryptopterus vitreolus; assembly: GCA_030449085.1. Classification (NCBI taxonomy): domain Eukaryota; kingdom Metazoa; phylum Chordata; class Actinopteri; order Siluriformes; family Siluridae; genus Kryptopterus; species Kryptopterus vitreolus. The sequence goes on from JACRUU010000004.1 coordinate 4,891,464, forward strand.
TATATATATATATATATATATATATATATATATATATATATATATATATATATATATATATATCAGACACATATTCTGCCAAACAAAAGGTCTAGTCAAGTACAAAAGTAGCTGACAGTTTGAAAAACAGGAAACATCTTCTCTGGCAAATAGCATACAAAGAGGTTAGAGCCCCCAGTGCCAGAGTGAAATGCAAACTTATATTAATTTCATAGATTAATGCTTCAGAAAATGCGCTGACTTTAGGAGGCAAGGGTTAACGTAACTCACTGAGGCCTGCTAAGTTTGCCTCTAAGGATGCATAACCAGGATGAGCATTTGTGAACCCTGCGCTTTGTCAAGTTCAGCATGTCTGAAAATGGTAAAATATAAATGCAAATGGTTCTCTTTTGGTTTCCTTTTTTTCTTTTTTTTAAAGGAAAATGGATGTAAATGAGAAAGCGTCGTTTTATCATTTTGGAGATTTCGCCTGGTTATGCACTAAGGAAAAAAGTCCTTCTGCATCTTTAAAAGACTTCATTTCTATTTTAAAAAAAAGTGTCCCGAGTAGTGATGAGCACTGTCACATTGGAATATTACTCCACATTAATAATGTTGAGCTAAATGACTGCTCGAACGATTAAAAATCTCAGCAGCACAATGCAGTTTAAAAACGGTGACGTGAAATTCCAGCAATGAAAGTGCGTGCTGGGGGGGTTAGCGTTCATTTCTGCATTTCAGCAGAGCGCTGATGCAGAGGAAGGCTGACCCTTGAAAATTAGATAGATGCACCAGAGGCCCGCTATCATTGCTCAGCCGGCGACCGGCTCTTCTTATCAGTAGAGTGGCGCTCGTTTGTTATTTCGCGCAGAGATAGACCCCTACGCTCATCCTATTGGATGCCCGAGCCCCCCGAAAAAACCAAGAGCCGGACCACTAATGAAAGCTGCTTTTCTCTAAAGGGATTGTCATGATCCACTGCAGATTAACACCACGTTTTTCTGTTGAGTACACGTGTCATTTTATAATTGAATCCTAAGCTGGTATTTATAATTAAATAGAGCTCTCGGAATGGTTTTTGAGTAGAATTGATTGCCAACTTTCTTACAAAGTGTCAGTACATATTTAAGCCTCCACATTATTCTCCTTTCCCTTTAACAACTACACGCTTACAATTCAATTCGTTAACACTTAACTAATGAGAACAAATAAACCTCTCATTGTATTGCAGATTCAATGTGTGCATTGACCAGAACGAAGGCCCTGGGGTGTCCGCGCAACCTTCCAGTGACCTACAGGACAGGACTCCTGTTGTATTCATGCTAGCGGCATGTAGATCCTTGCGTTTTTGGAAAGCGGCACGGTAAAAATCGGCGCGAAATGTGGAACGTTCAAACGAATCTAGATTAATGAGCGCTCCTAAAGACGTGGACAAAGGAGCGGCTAACGGTGCCTTTTGATCGCGGCGTCGTTTTCATAAAAGTCCGACCAGGCGGAACGAACGCGCGTTCGTCACCTGCGCGTGCGCCTATTCAACGCTCGCCGCTCGAGTGTAATGCATTAAAACCCCTTTCTTTCAAAATCGAGCCTGTTTCCACCCAGATGAGCTCTAAGAAGCAGACATCACCAAGAATGATCATAGTTCTGCTCGCGAAATAGCGTTCTGCTCCTCCATGGTTTGAGTTAATAACTTCAGGGTCTTTTCAGAAGGTAAAAAAAAGAAGAAAGAAAGTTAGCTATTGTTAGCCGTATCTGCGTGTCACTGACTGTAGTTATAGGCACACAATGAGATGAACTGGATTCTCTTCAAGCAGCTATCAGCTTCGGAAATTGAACCTCGCTATTAAGAAACTTTATTTAAGACATTTTCCGTCTACTTTAACGGAATATATGCATTTAGCGGCAGCACTTATCTATCAGCAGATATCGCTATAGTGTACAAATGCATACTGTAGGCTGTAATGATCAATTTTTTTATGACACCTTGATACAAAATAAGTGGAAAATGGATGTATTGATCCATGTCGGGACGCTCGGCCCGACTCTGTTTTGCCGTAACCTCTATTTCCTTTTACTGCTGGCTGTAAGGGTCTTTTCTGGATTCCCTTCTCAGCTGTGGTGAGTCACTGAATATCCACAGCCATTAATTTCAGACGTCTTCAAAAGAAGGGTCCAATTTCCAAGGATAAAATAATAAAGTATGCATTGAATACTTTTTGTGTGTGTGTGCGTGTGCAGGAAAGGCATTTATCATTTAATCTTAATAACCCTGACCATCATTTAGGCCAAATAAGTCGCTTTACCTCACCTTTTTCTCCACTCTAAAGGCATGCCTCTAGCTTTAATTATGACATATTGATTTTGTAGTTAAGCCTTGTTTGGCTTAATGAAATCTTTTGTTGGCCCTAATTCTGTCTTCCATTGTCCTCCCTGAAGCGCTTTGATTTTTGTCCTCGCCTCTTTTTTTTCCTCTTTTTTTTGTGCCGTTTGAAATATTTAATCTCTCTTTGGTCATCGTCAACGTCAATGGGCTCCCTTAAAATGGCCACTGTTGTCGTTTATCTTCAGTTTCCGAAAGCTCTTGCATTGACTCCACAGCAATCAATTTCCTAAATGATGTAATTATCTGCTAGTCTTTTCTTTTTCTTTTTTCTTTTTTGCACATTTAAAGTTGAGGGTTTATTTTAGATCAATTCAGACCACTTTGTGTGCAAATTGTGCAATTGTATTGCCTTCAGATTCCTCACCAATCCAATTGGGATTAAAGCCCTAGGAGTGGAATCCCTAATGAATGTTTTTTTTTTTTACCCCCCCCGCTTTCTTATTTCATTTTGCAGCTTGATGGTGAATTGGTCGTCCTCTGCGTGCTGGTGATATGGGTGCATGTTACAGTTTTACTGCACATTATGAAGACAGGAAGTAGAAAATCGTAACCTTGGCCCAATATACGACCTATAAATATCTGTTGTTTAATTAACCTATATTTCACAACATCAAAATTGCAACCTCTAGTATTGGACATACCGTGTTAAAGTTTAAGGAGGAGTTAAGCAGGTATGCAAAGGGTTGATAAGCAGTTATATTATTATTAATATTATTGGTATTAGTTTTGTTTTGCACACAACGAGCTCTAGGAAGCTCTACTAATAATCTAGGATGTAGTTGTGTTCTTCCTTTTGTATTTCTTTTTTTTTTTTTAGCGTGGGGGAGAGCAATGCGTTCGTCCCACAGGGAGTGTCAGTCTCTGGCTCAGGTCTGGTTCAGCTCTGGCTGGCGGCGGCGGTGGTGGTGGTGGTGGGGGGGCAGAAGCCGTCGGGGAGGAGGGGTCTGCAGGCCACTAAATCAGTGCACGCTTGTCAACATCCTCAGGCCGCGGGAATTACTCGAGTGAAAATAACAAATGGCTGTCATTGCCAAGCCAAAAACCTGTGATTATAATTATCACATCCCCAGTGACCTTGCATAAACTTTAATCTCTCTCCAATGGAGCATTTAAATAGCCTGTATCTACTGGCAGTCCTGCGCCACTGGAACACAGAGGATCACTGATTCACGAAAGAGCTATCGCAGGGGGGCTTTGCGGCGTGAGGGATTGCACGCGCAGTGAGAGAGGCACGGTCTGGGAGCTGGACTTTTGCTGAAACGTATTATTAATAAAGTTGCTTTTAGATGTGGACACTTGTTTCTGTCTTGTTGACACCTGATTATAAATGATGGAAATGCTGTTTGCAGGTATTAATATTGCATTATTGTAGTTATTGCAAATGCCAAGGAAGGACACAGGTGTTTCTGAGGCCTTGATGCTTTTAACTAATGTCACATGAGGCTATTTCATGTATCTTCAGTAACTAAACATATGAAATAAAAAAGAAGAAGAAAAAAAAACAAACACCATGAAGACAAGTACCCAACAAGGCAAAAAGCAGACGAGCCTGTGTTATTCATTCTTTGCTGATTTGACAGTAAGCTAATGACTCTCCGCAGCTCCAGCACGGGGCCTCTTGTCCCAGCCGGGTCTCCGCAGCACGTCCGCCTAATTGGTGGGAATTCCATCTGTTCTCAGCAGTCATAATTATTGCCTGATTAACTCTGATTAGCATTGTAACGACGGCTCTAAACAAGCGACAAAGCTTGCCAAGGCATGACGAGGACTGGCACCGAGCCCATAATCCGCACCAAAGTCAGTTATTACTTGTAATACGATGCATTTTATTAGCAGACTTGCAGCACGTGGCACCAAAATGTTACAATGGGAATGCAATCGCTGATAGCATTGATTCATGATGACATGAGAACATTTGAACCATTATTTGCATTTCTTGTTCATATTTACATTCACTGTTATTTTTATCGGTGCTCTTGAAATAAGCTCAATATTTGTTCTAATTAAGAGTTTCATTTGTGTTTAAGCACACTACAGAAACTGCATTTTATATATATATATATATATATATATATATATATATATATATATATATATATATATATTAACTAATTTTAAAAAAAATCACTTGTTCTACATTTTGTTGCTACATCTCTATACGGGTTTCTCTAAGCAGCTGAATCGGACAAAATGACACTGACATTGATATTGTCCACTAGAGGGCAATAGATGGAGAAGTAATGTAGTCTGAATGTAAACCTTACCCACCCAAACTTTTTTTTTTTTTTTAATGTGAAGTTTAAATTAAAGGGTGTCATAGTGCTTATATTTTCATCATAATATTTAGAAATAACAAAGATGACTAATTTGACCCATTTTTTTTTTATTTTATTTAAATGTGCAATACCTGTGAATTATAAATATATAATATATATATATATATATATATATATATATATATATATATATCATATATATATATATATATATATCTATATATATATATATAGATATATGATATATATATATATGATATATATAAAGAGAGAGAGAGAGAGAGAGAGCAAAGAAATGAATGCAAATCTTTGAAATGCATTCTTGTCCATCAATTATATATAAATATATAAATTATATATAAATTATATATATAGTAATGTATTATTTCGTTGATGCAAATGAAATCTTTTCGCGTTTGTGCTTCACCAATGAATCCATTTAAACGTGTAAAAAACTAAAATTGCTATGTACACTACTGATTCCATTTTTACTAGTTTTTTCTTATATATAAATATATATGTTTCTCTCTCTCTCTCTCTCTCTCTCTCTCTCTCTCTCTCTCCCAGGAAATCATTACAGAGGGGAGCTGTAGGGATCAGCACACACATTTGAAAGCCAGCCCCGCTGAGCCTGACCCCACTGGCTCTCAAGACGACAACCATGGCCACATTAATCTCCCTCTTATACCGGACTCCTGCAAAGATATATTAAAAACACAATGTAATACATTCTGATATTGCCTTTGATCACCTCAGTATGAAACGCAGTACATGGTATTAATTTTAGAATTGGCTGCATTCTCTGACCTGGACAGCAGATAGATCAAGGAAGCGCGGTATCTCAGAAGCAGACTGAGCGAGAGATAGTGTTGCGCTCGGTCTGCATGAAAAGCCACAGCGTCAACACTGCTTCTGTGTTTATATCACTTTTGGTTTCAGAAAATCCCCTTTCAATTAATAGCACCATCATCTTAATAGCAGTGCACGTCTTTATTCTTATCAGTTTTGTGTCAAGCGTGATTCTTTTGCAAGTATATTGCATGTACATGTCACTGTTTCGGACGGCTCATCTGAGTGCAAGCCTGAGGGAGCCGGGGTCAAGTGATTTGCCCCCAGGTCAATTGACTGCAGCTACTTTAACTTCCAGCCATTAGCTCGTGTCCCCTGGCAGCAAAGACTCTGACACTCGTGTGAGATTTAGCAGGATTCAATCTTAATGTGATATGAAGACCCTAAAATTTGTTTGTTGCCAAAAAATTCGCTTTTCTAATGAGAATGTATTATCTCTCTGAACACGCTGCCTTTCAGGCCTCTTGCCTGAAAAAGCTCTGGGATATAGATTTTCATTTCTGATGCGTCTTCCCATTAGCCTATCGGTCAGCAATTGTTTTGTTTCGGATCGTATGTGTAGATGTGTGTATTTTCTAAATTCTCACAGTTCGCATCTTTCGTGTCAGTGTCTTTAATAGTCTTTCAACCTTTATAGCAATGATTAGCTCCGAACGAGCTTGTTTCCATGAGATGGAAAAAAAAATCTGTATTTACACTTTTTTTTTTTTTTTTGCACTTTGTTGTGAATGAACGTTAAACATGAACATATTCGGTATTTAATGTAATGAAATTTCAGTTTGCAATTGCATTACTGAAAATGGATTAGCTAATGTCGCTATCTATATCACTAAGCCCCTGCTAGAGAATTTACTATTCACTACACACACGCACGCAAGCACGCGCGCAAATACACATACAGGAAGACCTGTTTGCACACAAACAGCACAGACGTATATTACAAATACATAAATCATAATGTTTCAGCAAAAGCTGAATTTCATTTCCCCACTCAGCTGTTATCGGGATTCGCTGGTGTATATAGCATGCTTTAGCCAAGTAATTTATTACTCATGCTGAATGGATAATGGCAGGCTCAGTCTATTATGCCCAGCTTTGTTGCAGCCTTGAATGGCTTTTTTTTTAACCAACACTCTTCCAAATGTCCCGCCGTGTGTAATACTTAAACAACCAGGTAATATTTTTTTCAGACGAAATTAGATCATTCTAAAAGGTGGCAGCTACGATTACACTCAGCATTCTCAAGTTTATTTTCTGTTTTGTGTACAAATGGTACCTCTTCCACATGTATTCCTGTATCTTCATTAAGTGCTTCATCCTGGTCAGGGCTGCAGTGAATCTCTGGAGCCAAGGATTTTAATGAACAGATGATGTATTCATTCGAAAAGCTACCAGGAATAAAATGGAAACAACGGCCTTAAACGGATTTGACATTTATTATTTATTTTTATTTTCGGAAATATAACAGATTAGCAACTGATTGTAATTACAAAAAGGTTATATATTACTATCTATTATCGTTTGATTGCTATCATGAATGGTCAAAGGGAAAGATTATGCTTTAAATAGTCTTCCGATATGTGATGATCATTTGAAAACGAACAGAAGGCTTACTCGGGATACAAATTGAAACGCACAGGGCAATGGGAGAATAAACTCTGAACGCACTATTCACACTCTCAGGCACATATTAGGGGAGTTTTAGCATAGCCAGTTCACCCTACTGTCATGTTTTGGGACATGGTCACCTGAGCTCAAGACTGGACCAGAGACAATGTTTTAAGCTTTTTTAGCAATGTGTATTTTTCGTTCAGGGGGAAAAAAACAGACTTATTCACTGACAAAAAAGTCCGTCTATAAGCTCCACTAATAGTATCTTAGCATTAGTAGCATTGTTCCTTTTTTGCGAAGGGTACATCTATTTGACTCGAAAAAATGTTTTAATGCATGTCTGGTCATGTTTTTGCGCTACCGCAGCAATGGCTTTGGTGTGTTTGATTGGAGTGAATTGGAGTAGACTGAGCTGTGGAGGTCATCACAGGGCTCTGACAGGACACAGAGTCCTCCACTGACCACTGCCCACATCACTGATGGAGATTTTGGCTTCGTGTCACCCTTTCCAGTTCAGAGGCTGAGCTAAAATGAATCCAACCAAGGCTAGCTGTTTCTTGCAATTCCACTGTAATATTGTAGCTTCACAAAAGAGAGAGAGAGAGAGAGAGAGAGAGTGTGTGTGTGAGAAAGAGAGAGACTAGGCATGCACTAGGCTTCTTTTTGTTAGTAATATCATTCCGGCATACTTAGAGTAGGCTTTTAAAGTCCCGTGCTTGGTTGGAGAAATCCTTTTAAATGCAGATATGTAATTAATTCTTCATGTTTAGTGAATTAAACATATCTAAGAACGCAGGGGGCTCGCAGATGAAGCTGGTAATTTTATTATGTAGCAGATAAGAGGGAGTCAGTGACCCACCACCTCCTGTCCTGTAGGCAAACCTCATCACAATACACAACGCGCTGCTACAAATTTATTTCCGAGCATGAAAAAAAAACACGCACGGGCCCTATGATAATAGAAAATCATCAGGGCTACTTTCGTATTCTCCAGGGTACATTCTGCAGTCAGCATAATACACACTGCTGGGTAGACAGAACATAAAGTGATTTTTCAGAAACAAAGAAGAGGAGCCCGGATGCATGCTATTACTTCTATATGTATGGGATCATAGTATTAACCTCTGGTCCACACTACAATGGGAGGGGGGGGTTCGGTTCGCTACAAAAAAAAAAAAAGAAAGATGTAGTCGGATGGCAGCTTTCTAGAACAAAGTGCATCATTTATTCATGCTATAATCCCAGCTGTAATTGTGTAATTAGAAGAACAGGAAGGGCCTGAGCGAGGCAGAAGCCTATTAAGATTATTGCAGCATATCGTATGACGATGTAGCCCGTTCTCTGTCCTGTGTCCTTTGTAAATTAATAAAGAGCAAATGAAACATTTTCTCCCCTTGCTCCTAACTCTGGCTAATTTCGTTGTAATTGACTCGCCCATTTTCTAATTGTGATTGCCATTTTAATTTTACTCTTGACTGTGCAACTAACAGTGTATAGTAATTAAAATGGATTGTGTATGGTGTACCTGTAGGAATCAACCAAGCCTGTACTCGAACCGTACGTTAACTATTAGGGGTGGAAAAGGGAATGGGGCTGGCGATTTTTCTAGTGTTCCGTTTAAAAAAAAACAAACACGTAAAATGGGTTTTATTCTGTACGTCTTTTTCTTTCAGGTTGAATATCACACTATCACACGCATATATGTTGTGTTCTACTGCAGTGGCGTTTCAGTGTTTTGGTCAAATCCCAGGGGGAAGTGTTCCACGGTAATGAGAAAGATTCCCTCTCAGCCTTTTAAGTACTTGGTGAGAGTGGGGCAGACACTTTCTAATTTAGAGGAAATTTGGGGAAATAGCTCAATTCCTTTTTCTCTTCTGCTCTTGACATGTCTTGTTTGGGGTTGGGATTTTTGGCCCTCAAGTGCAGACAAATGCAGGTCATTTACAGCCCAACTGTAGGAATTAGCTGATAGACATCGGGTGAGATAACTGAGAGCTGCAGCATTAGGACGGGGAAGCACATTAATCTTTCGAAAATTAAAATCCGCACTGTTGTGTTTAGGATTGAGGCCACCGCCAAGCGCCAAGTCGCCTGATTGCCAGATTTGATAAAACTGTTTAAGGAGATTTAGATAAATTGCCCATGGTGCTACTATAAGTGCAGTGGAATGGAGAAGGTGGATAGGAAGGGTCCGTGTTAACCGGCAACACATGGGCACAACCAAGCTGTTTACAGGGACCCCGGTGAGACCGTCAAGAGCACCAAACTGATAACCCGGAATTATTGATGCCGGCAACCAGAAAGTCGGCATTATCTGCATGCGTTGCATAAAAGCTCTTGTTTGTGAATGATGGTGCGGGTAAATGCTCCGGGTTGAGAGGTGTGTAAGTGGGATTCTTGTTTTTACAGCCCGTGGCTGACGGATGATACATATAGCTCTGCGGCTAAGCGTCGTAATATTATCAGATCCTGTGAGGGCCGGAGCACAGAAACATGGAGAGCCATGGGTGAAGCGCCTTAGGAGTGTTCCGTGCAGATGACGTCCCATGATCTGTAAGCTTATCCTGCAAGAGTGCAGTATATGGGTTATCATGCCGCACTATACCAGACACAAATGACTAGTGTCTGTATTTATAATGCTGGCCTGCTGTTATTTCCCTGTCTGTATTCTCTCTCTCTCTCTCTCTCTCTCTCTCTCTCCTCTCTCTCTCTCTACTATACTATATATATATATATATATATATATATATATATATATATATATATATATATATATATATATATATATATATATATATGGGGAGGGAGTACCTTAGTGTTTAAGGCGCTGGGCTGCGGATTGGAAGGTCAGAGCCCTGGTATCACCAAGCTGCCACAGCAATGTCCTTAACCCTCTCTGCTCCAGGCGGCGTCTGACTCTCTGCTCTGACACCAGCTTCCAAACAAACTGGGATATGTTTCACTGTGCTGTAATGTATATCTGACAAATAAAGACTATTTTATGTTGTAAATACTGACATGTTGTATAGAATAACCTTTATCGGTCACGTTTTTTTTTTTGGAAGCTGGGGTCAGAATACAGGGTCGGGCATGGCACGGCACCCCTGGAGCACAGAGGGTTAAGGGCCTTGCTCAAGGACCCAAAGGTGGCCACTTGGCAATACCAGGGCTTGAACCAACCTTCCGATCAGTAGCCCAGCACCACTGAGTAACACTCTCCCGCTTGGAAATAAGCTCAGGTAAAAAAATGAATGCGTAAAACTTGTTTTGTTGCACTTGTTACTTCAACATCTTCTATACTAGCATTTCTAGTAGTGCATATGTGAATGAAACCAACAAATATGACAATACCGGTTAACTTTGACTGGTGCTTCAGTTGCATACCCTGGTTGTTCCCACTCCATGGAATCTTATTCCCATACAAGAGGAACATGGAGGTCTGACCAGTGCTCTGTAATTGTAATCTCTCCAACTGACTGCCATGAAATTGACATTTGAGAGTAATTGTACAAGTGGAAAATAATCAAATTGTACAAGGTACATGTCAGCTGTACGGCCAGTAATATTCTCAGGCCTGTTTGCAGTTTGTGTGTGTGCGCGTGTGTTAGGATGCCTATGGCAAAAAAGAGGGCAGATTACCAGCTCCTCGGCTGTGAGATAGAGCCCCTGCAGCCCATCTGAATGGCTTATCTCTGGCGACCAGTGCTGGTCCAGGACCTGTCTTTTAGCCACCGTGCCTGTCCTCAGCCCACCATTGACCAGCTTCCCTCTCGCCCAATAAGCAAGCAATTACTGACCCAAACAACTGTCAGGGCCTATGATCAAATAATTTAGCCAGAGTGAGGGGGGCTTAATACAGGTCAATTTCACTCTGTTAGGCATGGTGGCTGACTCAAACTGAAGGACAGGGCTTCTTGTCTGACAGGGGATTGCTTTTGCCACTGTCGAATTTAAAGGGTAAAGGCTACTATCCTAAAATGTCTTGTTTCTCTGCTCGCGCTGGGCTATCCCCTGATTCAAGAGGGCACTGCACGATTCCGATGGCAGGCAACGTAAAATGAAAATAAACACATCGACTTATTATATAGATTCAATTCAAATAATTAACGTATTATTTGTATTTTATATATCCAGTCATGTATGTGGTGCAGTTACTCTCGAAATTCATCCAATACTCTTCCAATAGTTCCATCTGTAAATGTTAGCAAATTCAACGTAATTCTCCGGTAGTCTAAATTTGGGGTAATTTAGTGCTCAGCATTCTCTGAAGTGCAATCGTAGCCACCATCTGACCTTGGCCCATACTATTATAAGATCTTGATCTAATTGAACCTCCATGGAATAAACCTTGTCCAGTCATAGGGCACAGAAATCTTGATATACTCTGCAAGAGGCATCAATGACACGAAGGTTCTCACCAACCAGCCTGTGTTCATTTACACACTTTGCACCTTATCTGTAGTGTCTTTTGTTCCCAGGTTTGTAAAATCACATCTGGAAGAATACTTGAAGTTACGTTTATAGAGATGCCACGAGAACGCAAACACCGGATGTTTTTTGCACGAATGCCACGGTTTGCAGTCTACGTGTACAAAATACCCCACAAGCTGTCCGTTCATGGCTATTTTGACAACTCTATCTTTTTATTCTTGTCAATGCTTTGTCTTTAAATAGAAAGGACAAGGCCTGGAGCCTTTCTCTAGCTTATTATGGTAATAATTAGGAGGTTGATTTTATCTCAGCCGGTACAATCACAGCGAGAAGCAATGGCTAAATAAACAGCCAAAGTCCTTGTGTCCCCAAGGGCTGTTCGGTGTAATTAAAATCAATAGGTTCCTCCTCACAGGGCCTCTTTAACCCACTGAGCTAAGCCAAAGCTCCTCTATTGTTAAGCAGCTCTTATCCTGCCCTTACTCCACGCCACAGTGCCTTCTGATTGCTACGCTCCCTTACAGGTAAAGAGGGTCATTTAGGCTAATATGCTGTTTTAAAAGAGTCGAGGTTCATTTGCGGATCTTTTGCTAGGAATCTCATTTAGCTAAGCAGAGGATCGTCAAGTTTATCCAGTCCGTAGTCATGTCCTGGGAATTGTACAAGATGATCGCAACCTTGACCTGGACAAATCACTTTCACAGGCTTTCCTAAGGAACAATGGAGCTCAGTGAATATTTAGGATGAATAATATTGCTTGTTTTAATATTGTTAGATATTTATTGCTTCTCATCAGAGGTGGGAAGTGACAACATAGACATATTTCATTACTGTAGAGTGCATAAGTTGATTTTTCTGGTATAAGTACCTCACTATTTATTTTTGGAAAAACTTTTTAATTCCACTACATTTTCACAAATATCAGTACCATAAATTTATTTATTATTATTTTTTTTTAAATCCAGGCTTGTTACTTTTTAATCTATTTGGTAAAATGTCAATATTTTTTGTTCGTTTTCAGCTTATCAAACTATTTCTGGTCAACCTATCACTGTTGTAACATTTGGTTATCATGCATTATTCCTGAATAATTAATCCTGAAGGAAATTGTTGAATATAAAAATTATATTCTATAATTTCTTAATATAGTCAGTCACTGATGTAAACATGAGACAACAGAATCATTCATGATCACCTTCATCATCTTTTCTATCATTAGTTAGTTATCAATTTCATACTTATTAGGGTTGTCAAAATTTTTTTTTATTAACGTGTGTTTAATGCAGTGCTGGTTTCAGTCTGCCTTTTTTAAAAATAAAAAATACAAAATAAACAAATATAAGAAGTGAAACGCAACACACATTTATTCACAAAGTTCTTTACAAAGGTATAAAAAAACTAACACCAGAAAAGTAATTTGTAATTAGTAAATATTGTAATCGGTAAAAACTGATGCGCCAAATCACACATCAAGCACCAAAGTCCACAACTTGAACAGAAATAATAAATATATGAATAGAAAGATCAAAATGCCTCATGTTACACACAAATGTTCTCTGATTATGTTATCTGTATAAAAGAAGAGCTTTTCTCTTGCATCACCTCATTGGCGGTCTGTGTGGAAACAATGGATTCGTATGGTGTCCTGAAGATTTGCATATTTTAAATAATTACTTTAAAGCATTTACAAATGTATTTTTGCTTTCATGCTCTATGTTGAGTTTGGTTTCACAAATATTAAACATTCATTTGAATAAAACATAGTCATGCACATGCACTGATTAGTATTAAAAACATGAAGTTTAATTTTTAAAGTGAGGGATCTGTGTACTTTTGTCCACCTCTGCTTATCATCCATTTCTTATTAGTATTTGGATTCCCCCCCTACATTTCTCCGATAGAAAAAAGTTGTTGCTTGAATAATTTGGGGTAACACTAACATATATTTTTGTTATGGAGGTGTGCTTTCGCAGTAAAAGGTATGCTACTTGTGAATGAAAGCCACTTGAAAAAAAAAATAAATAAAAATAAATAAAATATATATATATATATATATATATATATATATTGGATATATATATATATATAATTGGATGGGTTTTTTTTACTACCGTCGCCCGTTGGATCTTTGTCGTCTAATGAGATACATCATATGAAATAGCCATCCGTGTTTAACATGACACTGAATTTAATTTTCAAAGGCTACTGGATGTATCCTGCACTTCTTTCATCAGCAATCCCTGTAGATAGAGATGTTCACCAGCCAATTTGACGAATGAGACAGTTGCGGTTGTCGTATGGTGGCACACAACTGTGTCAATGCCAGCCGTCCCATACCATCATGGCTTAGTAGGCGCATCAGTTTCAGATGCAGCCACTGCACAGATGACAACATGGCAACCATGCAGCGTGAGTTCCTCTAATAGCCCTCTGCCCGACAGAGTCTGTCATGATGAATCGCATGGCTCTTCCCTGGCTTTTCAGACTTAATTTTCTGAAGATTGCTTGCCCATTCAAGAGGAGAGAGCCCTGATTCGCACTCCTCTCCCCGAGCCGCAGAGCTGTGATGAGATGTCAGTATTGTTCAGCCAAGCCTTTGGCATGGAAGCCTAACTACTAGTGGCTGCTTTTAAGAGATTGGGCTGAATTACTTGACTGGTGAAACTAAGTAGCAATTAGACAGCTCACCCACCAAACGGAAATTAGAAATTTTCCAGTGGGCTTAAGATGAGACCAAGCTTTCCAGGCTGTGCAAAGATGTTCAGTCTTTATACAGGAGCTACAATGAAGCAGGAGGTGCTGTTACAGGCCCTTTTGGCACAATCTCACTAAGTACTCACCCAATATAAAGTCTACAACGCTTTTGCAAGGATTTTCGACTTTTAGTAAATCATCCCCACGCATTGGCCATTGGATTTCTGGGGATACAAAATTCACAGGGGATATGAGCAAAATTACAAAGTTAAAAAGCGCCAGAAAATAAACTTTTGTCACAAAGCATATCTTTGTTTGTCACTCAAATATTTAGACTGATATACTCCCTAGACTGGCCCTCGATCTACCTATTATATTAATCATGGCTGACTGATGGAAATTCCCATCTGAGACAGAGGCAATGTTTGATAAACAGCTTTGCTACAGCAAGGGCAGTTTAGTCAGACTGATTGACTGAGATGTAGCAGCATCCTGTCACCTGCAATGAACTCTCTCAGTGTCATCTGCCCAGCACTTCTGCATTAGTGATTATGCGAGTTGGACACTATTTTGCATGAACAAATTCACAATTCCACATGTGGTATTTGAAACGTTTGGTATTCTGTTGTGATCTATTGGTTCATACTTGATTCTGAGTTCTATTTATGTTTTTTTTTTTTCAGTTTAATAAGTGTATTTGCAAAGATTAAGTTAAGATGCTGGAAAATTATATTAGAAATGGAAATAATATATAAATTAGAAATTTATAATTTATAGAATGAACATTAACAAAAGGTTTACAACACAACATATTGCCCTTATAATAAAGTGTATATATTGATCAGTAACTTCTAATGATGCCCTGGACATATTTTAAACATATAAAAAAAACATGGTGGATTTTCCTTTCATTTCAACTGATAAAACCTGTAAGAAAAAAATTATTAAAATTAAAGAATGATCACAATATGGTCAAGTGACATCCTGTCTCATTTTCAAGTATTTGGATACTGTAAAACAAACAAACAAGTGTATTTTGCAAAAGAAAAATTCTTCTTTAGTCTTAGAATGTAAAAGGAGTAAACCAAGAAATGAAATATTTAATTTGGGTAAATATACACTGTTCTTTATTTTTAAGTAATATGCAATGTACAATTATAGCACTGTTATATTTATTATGATATGTATTTATGAAATCATTCATTTAATTTCAGTAGATTTCTGCATAATTACTATCTTTGCAGGTTAATCGTTAGAATATTTTGGGTCAGCACCTTATTAACAATTTCATAAGGGTTAGCTAGCTACTTCAACATAAACAAACTTACTTAGCTTTGATCAGTGATTAAAATTGTTGGACGTCACAATATTTTCATTCATTATCTATAACATCTAAGTTTTTCGGTCAGTTCTAATTTTGTATTAATTAATTTACTTTGAAATAGTTGGATATGGATGTACTAGTCTGCTACTTGGTAGTACGTGCTTAAACTAGCGGGCTAGCAGGCTAACTGTTACTTGGAAGTAAACATCATTGTATCTTTTTGCACTTTAGCAAGGTTTGCTAAGCTTACTGAAGCACGACTAAACAGAGTAATATGTACTATTAGCAATTTTCTTTTCACAAACTTTCTCTAATAATAAAGTAAACAACACAAATACTATATTATAGTTGTTTTACCATGTGATCATTTGCAAGTTTGAGATGAACAGGCTTGTAGCAAAACAGTTAGCTTTGTCACATTTACTTTGATAAACTCAGAAGTTTGGCCAAAATAAGCATAGCTGGATTTAATATGCACATTTGATATACAACCTTTTGATTTGTGAATTAACATGATGCACTTTTTTAATATATCCGAAGATAATATGTCTTGTGCTGAAGGTAAAGAAAGATCCAGTTGTACACAGTTATCTTGTGCGACAGCCTGGCTTTCATTTGCACAACTTTTTCCGGCCTGTCTTTTCCAGGCAGATCTCTGCTCTCCTGAAAAATTATTGAATGTTTTCAAGACAAACAGTTTACCACAGAGAGATAGAGATTTTGTCAACATATGAATGCTGACTGTCAGGCACACTGCATTCCTAGACTTCGTGCAACTGATTTCTCCCTGAAACAGACCCTTAAATCTTGATTTGGTACCACTGCTACTACCATCTGTGAGCATCAAATTGTCCTATCATTTTATTTGAACAGAAAGGCTCTTGAGGATGGAAGTGGGTCGTGGGGGGGTTGGGGGTTGCCTTAACTAAAATGTGTTCAGCAAAGCCTTTGATAGAGTATAAAATTTAAGAAGCGAGACGCTCCTTAAATGTAATTTTGCAAGAATGGTATGTAGTTGCATTTTGTAGCACAATGTTGTTGCGTTCTCAATTGTAATTGGACCATATATGATGATATTTAGTCCAATTTCGAACCATATGCAGGGTTTATAGTAATGCAGTCATTGTAATAAAGGACTTGTATTGTGGACGCTTAATTAAATCTTTTTTTAAAATCTTTAAAATCTTATATGTTGTATATTTTAGTTGGAAAATTTTGCACATTGGAAAGGGAGTAGCTCAGTGGGTAACCCTTGGCTCCAGGGGTGGCGTACCAGGGCTGCGCTTTGACCCCAGCTTCCAAGACAAGCTGGGATATGGAAGGAAAAAGAATTTCCCTCACGGGATCAATAAAGTATGTAAAAAATAATAATAATTTATTCTTAGCATAACAGTTAGAATGTGGGAATCTGCAATAGGGAAAAGTCTGCTGGGGACATTTTTTCTATGTAACTTGAAAAGCAGTGCAAAAATTGAGGGAATGACTGGTTATAGTTGCAGACAATGGGAAATGATTCCACCATCCATGGATCAGTGTATCAACTCGAGTAATAATGGTTCCATATTTCTATAGTTAGGAAATGATGATGATGGCTCTTCGAAGCTATGTTTGACTTTTTTTGTTAGAGTTTGTAGTTTGTGATTATTATTTTATGCAGACTGTTGTCAGAGCTGGTGTGTGTTGTTGTTCTATTGTGACAGCCCCATCACAGTTCACAGTGTCGCTAAGCAAAGAGCACACTGTCACTGTCCTGCTGTGACAAAGTGCTGCTATTATGCAAGTGTGTCAGAATTTCTCCAAGGGCAATTTCTAAAAAAAAAAATTCAACAGTGTAACAAGTGAAATGTCACTGCTCACTAATTATGTTTATGTTAATTGTTAATTAGGCTCTTAATGGGGGTGATCTCAATTAACAATAGCAATGAAAACCTGTGAAGGGCAGAAGAACCATAAATGAGGCTAGTAATCATAAACTTACAGTGATTAAAATGGATTTATTGGTCTTTCTCCTTTCTCATAGATCTGTTGAATTTGCATTAAATATAGCACATGTATTTCATATAATGTGCAATAAGCTTTAGGGAAGCCACATATTCAGATCATGAGCAAACTCTATAAAACTAATTTATTTGTTTAAAGGATTTGGTATTGACGCAGTACAGGTTACAGTGTGCCATCAGAAATGTTATAAATAAGATGAGTTTGTAAGTGGAAAGTTATCCGTCCGATGAAGATGTCATTTCCCAGTTCAGAATATTTTATAATTATATGAGCATTGAACATCTTGTCTTAATTATCTATGCTAAGGCTCACGGTCAGAACGTTTCAGTGGCTTGATTAAATTTGACATGGACAAGGGAGCCGTTTGTAAAATGAGCTGATTACCGCACAGTTTCAAATCTCGAGGATGGTGTACTTGTATACAGGCTTTGAGTATACTAAACTGAAATTGATGTTCTAATGTACTTGCATCTAAATTATAAAGTCTGTAAAACCTCTGTAAACTGATTTAGTGGCTAAGAAAATAGCTAGTTATATTTTCTGTTTTCTGGCTAACTATAACTTTTAATTCCAAGCATGCTTTGCTAATACAGAGAGCAAATGAAAAAAAAGGAATTATTGTTGTTTTATTTGAATAAACCCAATAAAAGAAGAATCCAATTTTTAGGGTGCCAGATACTAAATATGTGATTTTTTTTTTATATTGGGACTGTTATATCAATAGTTGTAAATACAGACACTGAACGGATAATGAGAGCAGATAATGCTTGCTTAATATCATAATGGATAGATGAAGTAGACTATGGATAGATGTACAAACATGGATAGATGATACCAGAAAGACTTTTTCTATCTTTAAAAATCTATTTATATTTTTTGAAAGTGTATTGGTTTTATCTGCACATAAAAATGACAAGTGATTGTACATGAAACATGATAATATAGCTTTTTTATTATTATTATTAATGTATCTTAAATGTTATTATTTTGTCTTTATTAACATTCATATGGTATTAGAGACAATATCTTATATATTAGCTCAAACATAACTCCAATATAGCTTACTTGATATATATAAAGTGCTTACATTACTCACCCAGCAAATATATCAGCAAAAGGAATAGTTTTAGTGCCTCCATATGAAAGTGTACATTGTTGTGTATTGTATACAGGACTGTATAACTGTAATGTGCTATAAGTAAAAGCACAATGAAAGAAAATTTGTATGTTTTTAAAAATAAAGAAAGTAACAAGAATCAATACACAGAAAAAAATACATCCTATTGCAATTCACTCCCAGCACTGGTCTTATCCCAGGCCTTAACCACTACGTTTTATGATGTTGTTGCACAATTTGTTGTCTTATTTGGCAATTATTGTGCATGTTGATAGCATGAGAAATTTTTATCTTTCCTGATCTTTGAATTTAGTGTAGTGTGAAGCAATTGTTCCCTCCAAACGGTGCTGCCCCAAATGAATATTGACTGATTGATCAGATGAACGTTGCTCTTCTGTGAACTTCCCAGCACCCCAGAGCCAGTGTCCTCTCACATTTCTCCCATAAAAGTGCGATTCGTCAGCAGATTTACAGCATGCGATCTGTCTGTTAATTAAGCTTATAGGGCTCCCGGTTCCAATGCATTTAAACTACTCCTGTCTGGCACAAGGCAAAATTTAAAGCCACAAGTGCAGCTGGAGATACCATCACACGCTGTGCATAAATACTCACAAATGGTGGAGAAATCTGGCGAGAAAACAAATTCCGCTTGTCATCAAGATGTCCGTTTGCCTCAACATGCCTGGGAATGTTTATCACTGGGGCAAATAACGGTACTGCATATTGACCGAGACACTGTAATCACACGCCGACACAATAACCAAGAGCCACAAACTGTAATCAGAATGATCTCCCTGAGGCCACACATTTTTCCTCATCTCTATAAAGGCTCTTGTGCTTATAGAGTAGGAAGATATTCATGTTGGCCACTTGCAGAAAGGCCTCCTGTGTGTACCGAAAATCAATGTGACACTTCAGGAAACAGATCATTTAATAACTATCAAGCTCAAAGACTAGCCGTACAACTTTTTATGTAAAGGAATTAATACTGGGACAGAGAATCAAGCAAAAAAGCTGATCATTCAATAACAAGGTGCATCATTTTCACATTAAAAAAAAACATTTCTGTGTGTGTGTTCTTTTGTAACAAAAAGCAAAGCATGTCAGAAATCCCAGACATATGCATATCCATATTCATATGGAGCAATGCAAAGTAATTACCCCCTTGGGTATGTCCTGTATATTGACTGGGTTTCAAGATTAGAACAAAGGGAAGCATGCCCCCAGCTGGCATATCTTGGCATCAAACCGCAGTGGTGGGATTTCTTTTATTAAACTCCTATTATAATATCATTAAAGCAATCAAATAGATAATAAGAATTGAATACAATCCTCATTATATATATATATATATATATATATATATATATATATATATATATATATATATATATATATATATATATATATATATGTTAGAACAGACTTTTCTCCTTCCATTTGCCCAGCTTGCTGTGTGTTTGATGTCACTGGTTGTATATTTGTTCCTTCACAGCCCCATCATCCCTTAGATTAGATTTCTCCTTTCTCATTACCAGCCTTAATAGACCCCTCCGACCTCATCCCAGCTTGAGATATTATCTGAGCCCTATAATTAATTAACTATAGCACAAATATTATAGATTATTAAAAATAGCATAACTAATAGTGTAATATCTCATGCTGTCGAATTTAATAGTCAACATTGTCTTGGCCTCCCTTATCAGTAGAAGACACCCGGTCAGAATATTGATTTCTGGTCATTTTAACCGTCATCTGCCACCGTGATGGGGAATTGTCAGGTTTTTTTTTTTTTTACCACTCTGAGCTCATTTAAAATCGTTAGATTGTGCCCGCTGCCTTGACTAAAGGCTGTCTCTTCTCAAACTCCTTTAAAAGCACGAATATTTTATCTACAGGGTAAAATGACAGGGGATGTTACAGTGGAAATGTCCCCGGAAAGAAAGAATGGTAGCGTTCCTCTAAAGAGGTGCTGCTTTCAGGACTCTTTGCATGACAGGGCTCTTTTTTGCTGCTCCAGATGTGCTTGAAAACGTATAGAAAAACAGCGTGCCTAATCTGCGATACCACTCATAATCATGGATTTTGAAAGCCTTTAATGGTATCTTTTCTTGCTGCCTTCTAATCAGCGTCATTAGGAACAAATGCCTTTTTTTTACCTAAAGCTTCTCAGTCCTGTGAAGCAGAAGCGAATCCTCCTTTTAGATGGACAGTATTTGAGCTTCTGATTGTAATTATGATTCATTTGCGTGAACAGATTAATTCAATAATCGGGGGGTTCAGCGTAGCACATTAACCTTAATTAAGATCATTAATGGTGCACACACTTCTCCCTAGTGATTCAAGTCCTACAGTCTGGCCCAGGTCCAAGCCTTCCCACAGTGATGTAAAGAGGGATTAGGTTTTTAAAATGTTGTTTATTTTATTAAAAAAAAAAATATCCAAGTACGTGTGTGTGTGCGCCGGTGCTGTTTTAGAGGATTTGTTTTATTATTTGTATGCAATTAAAGATTTGATTAATTTATTGCTACTGTTATTTGCATGTAACTTTCAGTGGGTACTCCCAATGTAATTTCATTCATTTGGGAACAATACGCACAGGAAAAAGCGCACAGGAAACAAGATGAAAATGTTTGTGTTGTCAAAATTATAATTGTTAAACAGTCTAAATTATATAACACGCATATTAGGAAATTATTGAAGGGGTGGGGTGGGAGTGGTTGCAACAGTGTCATTTGCAAAAACACATTGGAGGTTGATATTTATAGAACTCAGTCCTAATTGTTCACAATGCAATTAATGAAATGCATTCACAATGCAAATAAGATTTCTTGTCATCTTTGATCATTTTTAAGACATCGATATGGTGAATTTCAGGAACTTTTTTTGCGTATGTTTTTCCTTGTTTATTTCTTTGACTGCTACTTCAACAAAGCAAAAGTTGATAGATCGTAATTGGGGTAACGCGGTGTAAAGTGATTGTCTAACTGCTCTGAAGATCTGATTAAGAGCTAATCGGTGTTGAATTAAAGCTTGGACGCGGCTGCATGTCGCTGTGGCTCAGCCCCCGTAGGTCTGCTCATGATGGGATAATCATGTCCATCCCCACTAAAATTACAGCTGATTGTTTTACCCATTATTTTGCCTAACTTTTAATTTCTTCCTCCCACGGGATCATTGCACCCGATAATTGCAAAGAACTGACCTTGTATGTGTCACCCACTCGACCTAGAAATCCAATTTTGTTAAACTTTGCATGGCGATTTTACCATATTAGACTATAGTCTTTGCAGATTTGTGGCTTGGAAGTTAATGAGCAAACATGCAGCATTTTGAAGGGCTTTTTCCTATATTTAGTGGCGCGTTTACAGAAGTGACAACAAAACTTTGGTCTAATTCTGTTAATTATTGTATTATTTAGATTTAACGCAGATTTAATTGTTAAAAGCGCTCAGTTGATTTGAATGGTATAAAAAAATTAATTGCCTAAATATTATATTTTGATTTATTCAGATCAGTGTATTGTTTTTTAGGAGCAAACATTTTAGTTTTACGTGGAGCAATCATTATCCTAAACCCCAATCCCGATCCAGAGGCGAGGGAGGAAGGAAGGAAGGAAGGGAAAAATAAGCCTATTTAGTGACTTTCCACTCCGATGGTCTTAACGTTGAAAGTGAGCTGACAGCTGCGTATATCAACGGCCCACATCATCGCTCACACGCCGCTCGCCGCCGCCGCTTCTCCCGGCCGCAGACGGAGATAATAGGCTATTAGAGGCGCGGGATTAATTTGTAGCCAATTACGGGCTCACGCTAGAATATGAATACATAAATAAGGCGTAGCGCTTGTGCGTGGGTTTCGGCTGGGTGAGAGAAGGATAGGGGAGGGTTGAGAGAGCAAACGGGTGCACAGGCGGGACGTAAACGTGGGGGGTGGGTGAACTCAGGGAGAGGGTGGCGGGGTGGTTAAAACCCCCCCTTCAAAAAAGAACCGGAGCAAGGGAGATCAACATCCAGCGGGGGCATCTGTCCACTCCAACACCCAGTGCTGAACAGGATACAGAGAGCGCTGTGCATGCAAGACCGCGAGGGTGAGGAATCTATAGCGCTCCGAACGTCTTTTCTAACCGGGTATGCTTTAAGCCGAACACGTTTATAGTGGGACAAAACTATGAATAGGGATAAAGTGCAGGTGGGCGACATTTCCATCGAACCGCCTGCGACTGGCGTCGCTGCTCAAACACCAGTGATCGTGGTCGCGTCTCCGGAAAGCGTGGACATGGAGGCTCACGGGGAGAAGCGCATCGCTTCCGGGGAGATGGCGGTGTTTTCCAGCACCGCGGCCAGAGACGTGCTTCAGGTGGAGAACCGAGAAAACTCCGGGCGTCCGGATGCACCTGCGCTTCCGCCGCCCAGCGCTCCACGGACCACCTCGTTCTCGGTGCTGGACATTTTGGACCCGAATAAGTTCACAAGCAAAAGACAGCCGCACAACAGGACAGGCTGCGAGTCCGGCTGTGGGTTCGGGTCAGAAAACAGAGGCGAAGATTCGAACCATGCAGCTGATCAGAAAGTATATCCCGAAGAGTACGAGTGCAAGAAATCGTCCGGAATGCTCTGTAAGTGTTTTAAATGAATAAACATAGACGATTTACAAAAGCTTTAATACAAAGCGCAAAAGAGGTCTGCACTTGGTTTTATTCGGCAGCGACTACATGGCGAAACTTTGGTTGTTTTGTTGTATCTATGAACAACTTTTGTAAAATATTAATACTTAGAACATGTGCTTAAAATAGGGTTAAAAACTTTGTAGAGCTTCTCTGAATTGACTCAGAACTTCTCCCATCTTAATATAATAATATATATATATATATATATATATATATATATATATAATCATATTTTTTTATGAGCCAATAATTTCAAAGAAACATTTTAGACGTACAAGTTTGGCCTGTGTGTAAACCTCACGACTGCACGCGTGTTGTTATTTAGCGCTAAGGGCTGTTCCTCTAGCTTGTGTATCGTTTTGGAGTTTTAGAGCGTCGTGATCAATATCTGTCTTAATAAGTATAACAGGTTTAAATCGCGTAATTATCCGAAATTTGACCCTATAATTTAGACGTCGAGGAGGAGTTTGCAAGCTGCCTGAAAGAGATATACTCGATTCGATAATAGGATATCGACCTGTCCGTTGCACATGCCACTCTGGGGCGATCTTCCCCATTATCCTGCGTCCTTAACGCGCCAATCAGCGCTGAATTAAGTGATTGAAGGAGTTTAATTGTTTTTTTTCCCCTTTCACTGTTGCACAGCTTTGTCTCAAGCCTGAATAGAGAAAACGGATAGAGGGATCCTTCGTATGAGTTGCAGTCAAATCCTGATTTGACACGTGCTGCTCAAACAGTCTTATATTTATTACCGTTTTTGCAAATAAACCTGTAGATGTGATCAGAAACTCAAATAAATAGTTTATACGGGATTAGAAGAATACATTAATACAGAATACAAATAACCTTACAGACTGAAAGCACGGTTCAACACGAAAGCATTTATCGCGTCGAGACGTGCAAAGGGATAATTTATTTTTTAAATATACATATCTGATTTTATTAAATAGAAATTCAGTGCAGTTTATCTATAATAACTACCAATATTTATTTTTAGAATTTAGGCAATGCGGTGGTAAATTATATATATGTAAATTATATTTAGTTTCAGACGTAAATACATATATATATATATATATATATATATATATATATATATATATATATATATATATATATATATATATATATATATATATATATATATATCTGTGTGTGTGTGTGTGTGTGTGTATATATATCATTGTTCGTTTAGTTTTATCAGAATATAAAATAAGTTCACATATTTTCATGTTTAAGTGTATATTTATTCATTCTTTTTTGTTATTATTTTGTTAATTGTTATTATTGCATCAGTTAAGCATGCTCCGCTTTTATGCCATCATTTTTGCTGAATTATTAATGCGTTATTTAACACAATTCGTGCAAATAAAAAAATACTAATGCATAATTACATTCTTTTTCAGCGGAGGATGGCTTCGTGTTCAGATCTTCAGAGTGTGAGAACGAGTTCACGCGTGGGAATCACACGGACAGCGAGATGCAGGATGACCTGTGCAGCGAGGGGAGCAGCGGCGCGCTCACCGGAAACGCCGACGGAGATGACGATGACCCCGCCATGAAAAGTCCGAATGGCGGGGGCGGCGGCCAGCAGAACCAGCAGTCCTCATCAAACGGACAGAACCAGGCGGGCAAGCCGAAAAGAAAACGCTCCGGCTCGGACTCGAAGTCCGGAAAGCCGAGAAGAGCTCGGACTGCGTTCACGTACGAGCAGCTCGTGGCCCTCGAGAACAAGTTCAAGTCGACGCGCTACCTTTCCGTGTGCGAGCGCCTGAACCTGGCGCTGTCGCTGAGCTTAACGGAGACGCAGGTGAAAATCTGGTTTCAGAACCGCCGGACAAAGTGGAAGAAGCAGAACCCGGGTGCGGACACGAGCGCTCCGACGGGGGGTGGCGGTGGAGGACCAAACGGACCCAACGGCGGCTTGGGGAGCCTGAGTCCCCTCAGTCCGTCTCCACCCATGAGCGGTCATCTATCAATGCACACCAGCTACCCGAGTCACACACCTGGAGGACTAGTGTGCACTACTCAGTTACCCTTCCTTCCTAGTCACGCAGTACTCTCCCCGTTCATGCTGAGCTCGCAGACGTACGGAGCGCCCGCTTTTTACACACCGCACTTGTAGAAACACTCGTCTGTAAATACACTGGACTTGCCGAGACCTGGCACTTCTCCACGCAACGCACTTTCCCATCCTGTGATGGACAAAACACGGAGCGAGGAATGCGTATCATCCGAGGCACTTTCTCTAACTTCTCGAATACATTCGATGTATGGAGAGAAGACCTGCAAAAATGCTGAAATAATTGCTGTAGGACACCATGACACACACAAAAGACTAATCCACAATGATCCTCCTGTCCAAGTAGTTTATTCCAGATGTGTTATTTCGTTACATTTACTCTGGTTTTAAATCATGTGAGCATTTTTTCCCCCCTGGCTCAGACTGTAAATATGATCATGAATATATGTTAGGCACTAATTTTGAATGCAAATGCGAAAAGTTTAAGAAATCATCTGGAATAATAATAATAAAAAAAAAGAAGCTATGTATCTAAACGACGGACGAATCTGTCTAATTGTGAAATATTCGTGAAAGGTTTATCTAAAACTTTTTAATTGTTTAGGGTTATTTATTTCGAAATTTACATGCTATTTCTTTGTTTGGTTCGAAAAGAATTTAAATTAAAAAAAAGAACGTTTTTTAAAAGACCCGCTTTTCAGACGCCATTCCTCCAGTGTGTGTGTGGAGCACTGTTTATAAATATCAACGAGATTCATGTAAATTATTAGAATGATATATGAGTGTAACGTAATACAATAATATAAATTAATATTTGATACATTTGGCAACAACTTTGCGCGTATTACACAATATGTATAAATGTACACGTGACTTAAATATTAATTACAGATCATTTATAATTAAAGTCTTCTTTTCAATTCACTTTTACAAACTTGAGCACTGAAATCCCTTTTTAGATACTTGCAAGCTCTTTGTTGGCTTGTTGCGTATTTTAGATCTATATTATTGGAGCTTGAATCACGTGATTCTGAAACAAATTCTAATGGAAGTTTTTAAACTTTTCACCTCCAGCGTCGTTTATAATTAGATCGAAAATTGTCATTTCAAAATAAAACATATTTGAGATTTTTTTTTTTCACGGTAAAAAGAAATGATGAAATGTCCCATCAGGTGTCAAAACATTATTTACACGTCTTTGAAACTGCGAATTTATAAATTTGAATTTAATATAGTAATTTAGTTATGGTTTAAGATGGAATAAAAAACGCAGACCTTCACGCATCCGATTCCTTCTTTTGATTACATTAATAATGATAATAATTGTATTTAATTATAACGTTTGTTATTTATTATACGTACTACACTGTCAGTTTAGGGGAATGTCAGAACATTCTGAACTTTGTAACTTTGTTTTACTTAAATTACAAAGAGCAAATATATATATATATATATATATATATATATATAGAGAGAGAGAGAGAGAGCGAGGAGACCAGAGAGAGAGAGAGAGAGAGAGAGAGAGAGAGAGAGAGAGAGAGAGAGAGAGAGAGAGAGAGAGAGAGAGAGAGAGAGATAGATATCGATATATAAATATCTAAATCATTGTAACTGTGCCATACCTATATTAATAATTATACAGCTATGCTTTTAAAAGAAGGATAAATACAGTGTCAAATATTAAAAGTATACACTTCGTCGGATCAGTTCACCAACTCGGGTTTTTTATATATATTTTTTATTTTAGGGTTTAATCGCGAATGGAGCACAAGTACAGATTGGATCTACGACTCTACTGAAACCGTCACTGTTCTCAAGAATACAGTGCATTTTAATAAACCAGTCGAGTTTCCAACAGCAACCGGAAGAACACCAGTCTGAACGCAAAACAATAGCTATAATATCATAAAAAATTAAATAAAAACTTACAACAAAAGAAAATGATGACGTTATATTAATTGATAGATAGATAGATAGAGAAAAACATCGAACTGCTTTGCTTGTATTTTATTTTTACTTATTGAAAAAGTTACAAGTACACTTCCATAAAAAACATGAAAAAATAAATAAATATTTAAAAAAAAAAATCACAAACACTGCTACTCGAATAAAAAAAAAGTACTACAAAACATCTTTTTAAAAAAGTAATTTTCAGGATAACCTTTACTACATTGGTGGGATGGGTGGTTCCTATCAAGAGCACGGATATATATAGATATATATATATATATATATATATATATATATATATATATATATATATATATATATATATATATATACACATATACAACACACACGTTATGTAAAATAATATATATATATATATATATATATATATATATATATATATACAACAGACAATTACTAATGTAAATTATTACAATACAATTTTTTAAAATAAAATAGTTTAATTGCAAATTGTTAGGAAATAGAACCATGGAAATTATCTTATTATTTTCAGTTGTTTGGGGTTTTTTTTTTTTTTGGGACAGGGAACATCCTGGATCCTTATTTTAATGCATAGTTAAACTGGTTTGAAAATTTCTCATGCTTCCTTGTGTCCATCTTGTTCATTACCTCGGCTACTCGTCTCATGGAGCTCCTGCAGAGATACACATTAAGCATTTGATTATTCAAATACAATGCACCCGTGCAAATAAAACACAGCCAAAATAATTGACCGATTTACCATCAGGTTGTTGAATTGATTTGACATTAAAAGCCAAAAATACACAATAAAAGACTACACAATGAAGCAGTTGCTTACTTATTAAAGACTTTCTTTTCTAGCCTTGCGCGCGAAGTATTGGCAGTTTGCTTCAGGTCTGTGAGGTTGGGATATTTCCTTTTCTTTCCCTTCCCTTTTCTACCCTTTCCATATGTTTTCGAAGAGCCCAGATCTTCGCCCGTTGCTGCTTCAATCTCCCTCATGAGCTCTGGATCTCGCCAGTCTAAGCAGAAACAAAAGAGGAAATGATGTGTATTAATAATATAACGTGCACTAATATCAACCAAACACACAAGCAATTTAAACACAGGTTTCTGTTTACAGACGTTTGCTTATTGGTTTTCACTTAAGAGATGAAAAACCGTCCCTTTAGAAATGTGACATATAATTCAATAAAAAAATTCATTCTCATGTTGTTGCTCTAAGGGGTTTCCAAGTCTACAGGTCTGTGAAGATGAGAGAAGAGGCCACTTATTAAGTTACGCTGGTGAATGAAGTGCAGCAGGGTCGGCTGCTCTGTCAACAGTTCATGACTCCTCCAGCTGTGTTAGGAAGCCTGGGGCCCCACACACACACATGCATTTACACACACGAGCATTAAGAAGGTGACAGCTGCAGTCATTTCATCCCAAGTCTTGGTTCAATCACACCAGTATAACTGTACGGCATTGCCCCTTGTAATCTAATTGTCTTTAGTGAGTGAAAACGGCATTTGTAAGGAATGTCATTTTATGAGGGGAAAAAAATGACAGCATTTATGCCAGATCAATAACCAAACAGAGTAAATCAATTGCTACTAACCACACTATCTATTTCGTGCAAATCTACTTTTCCATACACATAGATGTAATATTTTCCATATATATATATATATATATATATATATATATATATATATATATATATATATATATACAATTATACAATTAATTATATTTTTACATTACATTTTTATATTTTATATATATATATTATTATATTATATATATTTTATTAATATTTTAATATTATATAATTCATTTATTTATTTTTACACACCTAAAGGTTTTCTTTTTGTTTGTATTCTGTCTATACACGGACGTGTACCAAACAAGCCCAAACATTGAATCTCCTCTTCATAAAAATGGCTTATGTTACATCTTCCCCAACAATTAGTGTTGAACAATAAAACATAGTGCTTGTAAAACACAACAAAAAGTGCAACAAAAAAATGGACCTTTCTGAAAAAAATATCAATTGAAATTCAGCATCTTAAAAAAAGGAAAAAAAGTGGTACACAGCCATCCAAAGGCTCCCATTTTAAGAAATCAATGGCCCAGCAGGGGAACTGTTGGTCAGTAAGGGAACTAATGGACCTCTGTTGGTGCCACAAGCTCTCTGGCATCATATGAGAGCGGGTAGGGTGGGGGGTTTGCCTGTGTGGATACCGTAACGACTGGTGTGAAGCTGGGCATCGGGCATGATGGAGTTGGGGCGGGGGATCGATAGTGTACTTAGTTACAAAAGATGCTATTTCACAAGCCAGTGGTCAGCCGGCATCAGAAGTCAGCTGTCCCAGATACCTGTTTGTTAACAAGTCAGTGCGGTCAGAGAAAAGCACATCCGACGCTCCACTGACAGCACGGAGCCGCCACTTAATTGGCTTTTAGCGCCCAACTCGGCCGAAGAGAAATAAGAGAGAGTGTCTGCCGGGGCGAAAGAGGGGCAGAGAGAGCAAGAGAGAGAGAGAGATGCTGCCTATCCTATTATCAGGGTATTGATGATTACTGGGATTTCATCAGTTCATCTTTTCCAGGAGTGGCCCTCCCCTTCAATGCCCTGTGATTTGTCTTTTATCTACTCAGTGCGTGCCATGAGGAAAAGGTGTGGAGGTAATAGGTGTTTAGGATTTGGCCTGGTTACAGGAGGATTTGAAGACACCGGAACAGTGGCCTACTCCAAACTCAATTGCTGAGTTGAAAATGACATCAGTTCTTCCAGACTGAGTCAATAAAGCATGCTTTGAGCAAAAGTATTTATTTTCACTCAACATGGCATTTTTTTTTTTACATTTTTCAATTAAATGCCTCATGCTTATTTTCTTACTATGGTAAGTCTGTCCAGGGCAAGAACCATTAAAACCAGTGGACTGACTGGTTTTTAAACCTCTGGAATTGGAAAAATATGTCTCACCTGGTTGCTCCTCTCTGCGTTTATACTCTTCCTCCGCCAGACGGGCTGCGTCTTCTGGATTAATTGGCCTCCCGATCTCATCCCGAGGAATAATCAAACCATGGAATGGACACTTGAAATGAAAATTTCACAACCTGTGTTATTTGTGGCACAAATATCGTTTTGCTATGTAACCGTGTCGGACGTAAACCTGTCTCATCCTCACCTTGACTCTGTCCTGGCGTTCACACAACGAGCCATTAGGCATCGGTGCTTTGCATTTGTGCTCTACAGGTTCGAAACGTCCAGCAAAGGTAATATACCTGGACTTCATCTGTGCAGAAAGCTCTTTGTTCTCAACTTCCTCCTCCACTTCATGCGGGACCCAGAACTGATGCTGAGATGTGTTCCTGGGGGGAAACAAAATCAATTATTTCCTTCCTACACAGAGTACATCAAGGTTCTAAAGGTTGTTTTTTTTTTTTTAAATAACTTTTATGCTTTTCATTTTTATGCACAGTGCAATTAGACTGAGGTTATGTAAACCCACCCAAACGCACAAGGGATTGAATGAGCTTGGACAACACTGCCCTCTAGTGGCCACTAGAAATGACATAAACCTGAATCTCACGCTGGAATTAAAAAAAAAGTTTTACTTACGTTTCAGTAAAATAATTTAATCATTATTCAGGGAATACATGAATGAATAAGAATTTGTCTTGTTTATTCTAACACTCCCTTTAAGATTTCCAAGTAATACATTTGAATCATTATACAGGAGATGTACAAGGAAAGTCTTTTTCTTGTTTATATGTACAAGGAAAGTCTTTTTCTTGTTTACTGCTATTTTAGCTCTGCTGTCGGTGATTGTAAGAATGAGTTGATGCTTTACTTGATGATCTTGCCGGCTGTAGGTTGCTCCTCTCCCCAGTAGTAAAGGTCCATACCGAACGGAATGACGGGAGCTCTTTCCTTCTCCTCCCCCTGTTCGGGGCAGCTGGTCGTGGGTTTAGCAGCGCCTCCAAACATACTTATTAAAAACAAAAATAGAATACCATTGGGTGCGCATTAAATCCATAGACGTCCCTTAAACGTCAATGAAAGCGCAAATTGCATTTATTAATGCTAGATATTCAATTCCAAATATAGGCATTCCTGTTTTCTCCTTGACCTGCATTAGGGTCTCGTCTCCTTAATTACCTTGCAGATGTGGCCGCTTTCTCTTTTAGGACACGAAGTGTAGCAGCTGCGCATGTAGGGTCCTGCTCTTCTTCATTTAACCTGCTACTAATCCGGCTGAGAGTCGAGGGCACGGGTGGAGACGCAAGACTCTCGGCTGGCTTTGAAGGCTTTAGTTTAGGCACTGATGTGGACGGGGAAGATATCGAAATCAAGGCCTGAAACCAGAAATCCTCCCATCAGCTCTAGATACATCAGATATTAGTGGTATTTCCCCCCCCTCCAGTTGAACGTTTGAAACATCATATAAATGATTTGTTAATATACAACAGATTAAAAGGTGCTGAACTGCATGAACGTCTCCAGACAAAACCTTTAACCCGGTGTTGACGGCACTGCATGCACTGCTTATCTCTCCTGGGTGGGCAGGAGGACTAACAGGGCATGCAGGGGCTTAAGCCAAGCTTAAGAGCGACATTGAGATCCAAGACGGCGACTCCGAGCGCGCACACTTCCACAAAGCCGAATTAGAACTTGAAAAGGGAAGTGGAAATCTCGCTCCACCAGTCTGATTAGGGAACACCTGACCACCCTGTCTGTGGATAATAAACCAAGCAAAGTTAAGGACAAGGCCTGGCGTGTCATGCAATCCGAGTGTATCCAAAGAACCTTCGCAGTATCACTTCGCTTCTGTAAAACAAATAAAGTCCACTAATGTGCAGTTGAATCAGAACCAGAAACTTCTTCCGCGTACCATGGACGAGCGGTCAAAAACAAAATGTTTAGCGAAGGTTTTCACTTTTTCCTGAGCCTGTTCCCCGGGGCATACAGTTAATCCCGGGCTTATTGACGCGCCGCGACTTATGGCATCATAGAAAGCCTCTGGCCCACGCAATCATGAAATACGACTAAATCCGCTCTTTTTCTGTTCAAATTGACCAAAATGGTAGCTATTTGTCTGAAGCAATAAAGTTGCAGGTGTTAAAGAGATAAATCAATAAGAGGAAATAGAGAGGCCCAGCAGTAGACACAGAGTGGTGCTGCCAATGGTGGCATTATTGATTTTCCTGAGTTCAGCAGGCCTTGTAATTAAAATGTAAATTTGAGAAAGAGATAGCGTCCTGACAGAAAACCCGGGATAAAGGGGGGGTAAGATAAAAGATCGGCAGAGAAAGGAGCAGGGATGTACACGCTGTCCAGAATAAAACAATATTTCTCCGAATGAGACAAACTTATTAGCGGAGTTAAAGCAATTGATGGGCGGGAAATGAGGTCATCTTCACGTTTAATATCCCCTTACATAAAATCCAATTATTAACACGTACGTGTTTCTCTTCCTGTACCTACCTCAGCTGTGCGTCGGTGTGTATGTGTGTGTGTGTGAAGGAATAGACGCTCCCAGAGGTTCAAGAGCCGCCCCCCCCAACCCAACCCTGCAGTAAAGGCAGGTGGATGTTGTAAATTACAACCCTGAGCTAATGGGAGCTCATTAACACCACTGCATTGTTAATTTGGCATGGCCGACACACTGATCATTACATACTTTACTAATCAAAGCAGCTTGGCTCCACGGAAATTACAGCCTAATGAGTCTTTAGTTAATACTGCCGGAGCGACAGCCCCCCCCCCTCCAACACCGTTATGTAACAAATAATAGAATTATATCTCGCTATGCACGACTGCTGCGGGGCTCATCATATCTAATCACCATGAAGGGTTGCGAACAAATATTATCGACAACAATCAGAACGTTAAATATATGTACATACCGCCTTTACAAGCCGTGTTCTTTAACATAGTTCCATGGCATACGGAGTTTTCTATTAGCTCCCGTGGCCATAAATTTCCCCGTTATACAAGATTTCATGTCAAATATCTCGTCTTTGGCGTTTAGGTTATGTGCTTGACCCCTGGCTTTCTGCGCGCAGCTTCTTGTCGATATGGTTGTCCTTGCACAGATGGAGTCGTTCGCTCGTCCAAATAGTAGGCTGTCAAAACGGATTTATACGGCCAAAAGACCCCCGGGGTGATTTCTGGGATTTAATTGATTTTTAAAACAGATGGAAACGAATTCTTTACTCTATTCTCTACTGTCTGTTCAGGACTCATCCTTAAAGACTCATCCTTAGTAGTAGTTTCGCAAAATAAACCATCAATACTTGTGCCTTTTAAAATAACTAAGGCCACACATCACATGCAAAATATCGTACATTACAGGAAATATTAAATAAACGTGATCGAATACATTTTTATGGTGCCTATAAGGATTTAGCTTATTTATCTCCGAATAAGGCGGTGTGCAGAATGCTGTAAATGCAAATAAATTTAAGTTTAAAATTAAGGTTCTTTTGAAGCCTAAAATTTACCCCCGCATTAATTGATTTTGAGGCTGTTGTGACAATAATTAGAGATTACTGGGCCCTCCGACATCTGCACCTGAACAAACTCACCGTACTCAGCCCGCAGATGCTCGGGGATATGAGGCTCATAACCCTCCTTCTCGGGCACCTCCTCAAAATCGTCATCGTCATCATCATCATCCTCGGCCTTTAACTGAAAGACAATAAAACGCTGATTAATAATGACTCATCAACAAATACAATTGAAAAAATGTGATGGAATTTACCACAACACCGCAAAGACAAAGCTGTTTATATCCAATTAACGCATAACTCAGAACCGTAACACCCCCCCCCACCCTTTCCCAGTTAACGCTTAAGCGGGATCGACTATGGCTTCAGGGGGTTCCGGTAAAAATTGATAGCGCCTCGAACGGTAAACTACGCAGTAACAACGGACCTCTTTACATTTAACTTCCAGCACATAATAGAATTTCCAGTTGACCACATCCAATTTTTCCCCCCAGCCGTAGACCATCTGACCTTGTTTCGTCTAATTACGGTTACATAATGCGGCGCGCCCGTTTCGCCGCGTCCCTCGGAACGCGGAGCACATAAACAGTTCAGAAATTTAATGATCACGATGCAAAATGAACAAGAGAATGCACGATTTATTTCCATTTTATATAAAAGGAAATAAAATGATTTTATTGCAATTTTTTAATACTGTTAGTTTGTTTCCTTTTTTCTTTTATTAATTAAATATGTCAGCTTATGCTTATGTATGCAACACGTTTTTTATTGAAAAATACCTGCATGGAACATGCAGCTGAAGGCAAGAGCTATACAAATCTCTGGTCAAAATCCAAACCGTGTGTTAAGGCAGCATGAGTTCAGGGGTGGGGGGTGGGGGGGGGGCTGAGGTTGTTGGGGGAGAAATTGAACAAAGAGATTGACAGATATGTAGGTAATATTGGGTTATCTTAGCTAGCCCAGGTGGAGGTGCACCTGATAACGGCTCTGTGTAAGGCTACTGAGAAAGAAAAGAGCTCACTGGGTGATATGAGAGTTCTCACCTCGCCGTCGGAGCGCCGTGTTAGAATCATGCAATCACTTTAAGGAGCTCAACCCCAAACGCCAGGCACCAGATAAGGCCATCTAAGAGCTGCTCGGAAGCAGATCCAGGTTGTAAGGCTCTGACTGGCTGTAAGCCTTTGTTCGAAACGGGGTGAAGGTTCCTGGGAAGTTGGCAACTCCTCCAATGCCATGGGTCTCCATACAATCGAGATTTGAGATATGTAGACCCGACAAGCTGATTGTAATGTATATGAACGAATGCTATACTTCTGAGAGGCTTAAGTGCAATGGGAGCCATTTGTTATAATTTGTCACATTTTCCTGACAAAGCAAAAACATACTTCCAAAAGTAAATGTATTCTATTCAGGACAGCAGAGGTTGTGTAAACTGCTTGTATTGGTGTGAAATTTGAATCTCAACACATCAATGTGCTTAATGAATCATGTCCAAAGATAGAGGGACCCCCCCCCCCCCCCCCCCCCCCCCCCCCCCAACACACAAAAAAAGTGCAGCAAAATTGTGTTTAAAAAAAAGGTATTTGAAACAATACTGAAAAGTAATAAAAATAAACATTTTCTTCAGATATAATGTTATACATCAACTTGGAGAGAAAAAAAAAGAAACAGATATATTTATTTTGATTTAATGCGAGACTTGTGCTAAGAGGACGTGCTTGTAGATAAACAAGATAATTATATGAGCACAAAGTTTTAATGGGAAGTGAAAAAACGATGTTTTTAAATACCGAATTAGATGCTCGATATTACAAGAGGTCGATTTTTGAATCACGTATGAAATATTTGTGCGTAGATAAATCAAGAGATGTTCATTGCCCAAATAGGCAGGAAAAATTGCCCTGTATATAGAATCCCTATGTGTCATTTACATTCGGCTTCCTCTCAGAATGGGTTCCTAGTGGAAATATAACTGATTTGGTTGTTCTTTTGGTGCTCGTTTTCATGCCAGATGCCAATAATTCCGCACTGTATCCGAGAACTGTAATTCATATGCCTGGCTGAGACAAATGGTGGCTTGCCGCTACTTTAAGGTGGCAGGTGAGCTTCTGTGTCTTAACCTCGCGCGCCTGGAGCTTCGCACGTGCTCATCCATCACGCCGCCTGTAAGTTTTGTTATCACTCCAACACTAATCAAAAGAGAAAACTGTCACCGCGGCTGACCTGTGGAACCTCCCAATTATGCTCTTCAGGAATGACAGGAGCGCTTAACTTCCCAAGCTGGATAAATGACCGCCATCAATCTACACAGAATAACAATGAGCTGCCAACCTGCAAATTATTAGTTTTTTTTTTTTTTTTTTTTCAAAAGCTATAGAAAATCCCCAGGCTGGAATTTATGAAAGGTGAAAAGCAACCCAAGGCTCTCTTACCATCCGCCAATCACCCCCCCCCCCCCCCCTCCTCTTTCTTTCTTCTCCTCCACGCCAACGAGCTCGGGGAGGGCAGTGGCGTCGGCGCTAAACAGAATTTATGCCTTTTAATTTACTCAAAAGGTACTTAACCGTTCCCTGCGCTACAATGCATAACAGAATGCCAGTTTTTAAATATGGGGGTCGTTTTCATAAAACAGTATACATAATGTGTGTGCCCTTCCCCTTTTGAGGGCATTGCACGAGATGTGGTTCCCGAGCGTGCTCCCCCCCCCCCCCATTTATTCTGCTTAATTGCCTCCATGATTACCTCCACCTCCATATATCAGGCACTAAAGGGTGATCAGACTGACTGCGCTTTTGCCTATTCCCCCCCTATATATATATATATATATATATATATATATATATAGATATATATATATATATATATATATATATATATATGCTTTTTTTTTTTATTTTGTTTTTCATTACTGCAGGCGGCCGGTGTTGACAATTGCAGATTAAGGTATAAACTGTCTTTGAATGGGGTCTCAATGACTCGTGGTGGCGGCGGCGGCGGTACTTGGCGAGCGAGGCAACGCACCGAAAGCTGTTCTTTTACTGGGGCTGTGCGAGGAAAATGCGTCCGTACCCGGATATACTTATTCAACACGCCTGTTTAATGTTATTTATTAAGCTCTTTTTATGCTTCTGTACCGAAAACGCCACAGGACAAGTTTGTTTTTACATCCCTGGCCTTATTATTTAAGTTTTGTCAGTTTAATGTGGCTGAGCAAACGGAAAAAAAATAATTCCCCTAGTGTATTCTATAATTGGGACATTGTAGATTGGTGCTAATTTGTCGTAAGCGCCTAGAACTTGTAGATGTTATTTTAACTAATTTTCTAAAAACAATTTTTAAAAAAAGGAAAGTCTGCAAAAGTGTGAAACAAGTGTCACAATTTATCTATTGAGACATATTTCTTCAAAATAACTACGGTATATAGTTCTAAACACACTTATTACTGCTCTCAGGAATATCCCCATGTCTTGTACCAACCCTACAATCTTACACAATACAACTACGACCAAAAAAGTAAACACCGATTCTGGAAACGAAGAAAAAGCCTCGACACCCATTAATTCCCACTGTAGTAGTGCTTCTGATTTCTGCTTCCTCCCAGCCAGGAGAAAAGGAGATTACAGTTTTGTTTATAAGTGTGTTGTTCTTTTAATCCAAAACACCCCCTCATCTTGATGGATTAAAAAGTTGTGGTTACAAGCTCACCGGCGCAGTTGAAATTCTTAGCCGGTCGACATTATTTTATTTTTAATTCACTTTAATTTTGCCCCGATAACATCTGCAGTGCCAGCTAGCGATGGCAGCGCTGTAAGTCTTCCGCAGGAGACCCGAGTGCTGCGGCGAATCGCTCTCCTTACGGTGGCTTTTTTTTGCTGACAAAGACCTGGCTAACATATGGAGTCCACCTTTTAGTGTCCCCGTTGCATTTAAAACACACAATCTGTCCGGCTGCCTCTATAACTTTTATAGAATAAACACTTCGTTTCCCGTCCTCATCCACTTGTTTCTTTGTTGCACCATTATAACTAAACTATAAACCATATTGATGTGCGACTTAACGTGCTAATGCGGAAGTGCGACATAAAAAAAGGAGGAAAGAAAAAAGAGGCAACAAAAACAATCCAATATAATCCGATGCGCTTTTACAATTGCATGCAGATGTAACTTGGATGAGGCTAATAACATTTCGAAATATGTTCATCTCTGATAATTACCTTTTTTTTACCTCCACACAAACTTTTTCAAGTTATTAAAATAAAGTCCCTGAATAAAGTTTTTTTTTGTAAAGCTTAAAAGTATTTTAAGAAATCAATAAAATAAATGTTTAATGGGGAAAAAAAGGTGAGACGTTATCTCGAAGCCTTTCGAGCGTTCCCTGAATGGCCACATTAGAATAAAAGTGAATATTAAACAGTACAGGTGCTGTAAAATAGAGCGTTTAAAGACATTTGCAGTGAACTCTATTGATTGTGCGGTGGCTGTGTCAACCTCCATCTCCTTGGCAGGAAGAAGAGCAGATAATGAGGTTCCGGTTAAATATCCACCACTTATGAGGAAAAACACATTCCAGCAGGGCCGAAAGCACTCTCCGTGCCCCTCCAATATATTTTGTATGGTCTAATTAACCCTGTAAGCAATCTCAATTACTACAGGGCCCAGGGAAGCACTCTTTTAAGCGAGTCGGTTATCCTTTTAGAAAAAGATCCGAGGAGGCAGCCTCGGACAACTGAACTCTCGACTTCATTTGTCTTTGGCCAAGTTTGATGGCTGCGCATTTAAAAACCCATTCAATCTTATAAACCAAAAATTAAATGTACTCAGCTGTGATGGTCCTCTGTGCATCTGCTATTTATATGCTAATTTCCTCTCTTACCGGGAAGGTCTTGCAAATTATTACAGCAAACCAATAACTCAGGTGTACGGGACTGGCAGACTCGGCCAGCTACCGAATGGAATGAAATGCTCGGCGGCTCACGAACCGGGCCCATCAGAAAAACGAAAAATAAATAAATAAAAAGCTCGCCAAGCCGACCCAGCATTGTCTCTAGAGATAATTCAACATTCCTTCGCCACAAAGCAGCTCTCCGAAAAAGAAAAAGAAAAAAACAGCACTCAATTTAAGAGCACACGACTTTGCATACATTACCCTAGTAAAAATGCCGAAGCCTATGCTGAGATGCATGTCGGCCTTTAATCGAAATAACCCTTAGCTCTGGACTAGGAAAAGTAAAAACGAATGAAAGGTAAACTTCCGGGTAAATTACACTCGTGTTTTTTTTTGCTGTGTTTAAATGAAACTGAAAATACTTACGGTATGAATAGAACGACTGCTTTTTACTGTCAAATGAAGGTGAAATAGTGATTAAAGGTAAGCAAAAGTGACGGCTGCGTGACGGTTGCTGAAAATGTGTGCGATGTAGATAAACAGTAGTTGATGGATGGAGGTCTCTTAATTTACCACAGTTTAATAGGCCCTTTCAGAGCCTCCTGCCACCCGGGGATTGCAGCAAATGAGACCTCAAAGCCCCGGGAACCCCAACACTTTTCCCCTGGGGTTATATTCAGGGGAGGTAAATGTACCAATAACTGGGGCCTTCAAAATGATTCACGATACCTTATGCATTACAATAAATATCTCTTTTGAGTGAGAATTTTTTGGAAAGTTCTAGAGGATAACCCAGTCACGGATACTTACATCCAACTAAATAAGGTATTACCCATCGCCAAAGTGCGGCACAACACATTGTAAAGAATCCCTGATAGGTCTGGAATGAAGAAAGAATTCTAGATAGACATGGTTAATCTTATGTTCGCCAATTGAGGGGGGGGGGGTACTACGACCCATCAATTATTGCTCTTCCGCACCTTCCTGATAAGATGCCTTATCGGTGTAAACAATGCAGTATTTCCCCTGGCCGAATGGTAAATGTTCACCTCCTTTTGCGAAGTTGAAAAGGTGGCTGCTCTACAAATTCAGGGTGCTCAACACGAAACCCGGTGGAGGATGTGCAATCACAGGAGTGCAGTACGTCTGAAATGAAACCCTGCCTGAAATGATGCTAGATTTATTTGATGAGTGATAATGTAGTACTGAATGACAATATATATGATATATATATATATATATATATATATATATATATATATATATATATATATATATATATATAGATAGATAGATAGATAGATAGATAGATAGATAGATAGATAGACACACATACACATATACTGTAGATAGATAGATAGATAGATAGATAGATAGATAGATAGATAAATAGAAAATACAATGCTTCTAATCACAAACATGGAAAAGGAAAACAGAGGAAAAGAACCAGCCACATTCATTTTTATTCATTTCATTTTGCATCCATGTCACCAATCAGCAAGAGTTTACAGAGCTGGGAAAAAAATCCCATGTCGGGGCCACGCAAAAGGGAATAAAGTAATCGGATGCTTTTAAGGGTAAAAAAAGGGGGAAAAAACTAATTATGATAAAGGACTTTAAGTTGTTGCTTTATCACAACGCTTTGGCTTTTTGCATTGGAAATGGCCGCTGACGGTGATAAACCGTTACAGGGTGCAGTAAGGCGCTTTGTCACTGTCACTCCCCTGCGTTCACTCTCGCTCGCTTGCTCCTTTTTTGCTCCGTTAAAGGCTGATATCATGTGTCATAATGATGTGTCTCCTAGCTGCTAGGTGTGTCCCACTCGGCCCCGCAGCGCGCTGATCTCCATTAACAGCCCAGCCTCCCGCCTCACTCGCCGAGCTAATCTCGGTTCTGATGCATTGTGCTTCAGCAATACACTCGGCACATTTGCAGATGTCCCGTGTTCAATTTGTTCATTGCCGTGGAACTATAGGGGTGTGCTTTGAATTATAGTGGTATTTAAATGCGTTCGAGTGAAATGTAATACATCGGGCATCTGAAGCATTTGTCAAACACTGCCTTTCCAGAATCAATTACCAATTCGGATTCGGTGAGAACTGTAATATTTTCTCTTTTTTTTTAAAATCAAGATATGAAAATAGAATTGCATTATAGAATTGTTTCCCTAAAAGAAAACTCTCTCTATGTGTTGCGTAACTCCACAGAGCCTCAAAGCATCAGTCGGATGTGTTGGGAAATAGCGCCCTCGCTTGGCAAAGTCACCGAACAGCATGTCTTCCTGAGAAAACCAGTTTGCATAAAAGAATGAACACCATGAAGAGACTCACCACTCGTCTCTGCCTCGTTTTGTAGTCTATATGAAGCTCGTCGTTGTTTCCTTAAAACAATCTCAAGGGACATTTTTGAGGTCAGTGGCTCGTCTCATCAGCTGCTCCCCCACACCAACTTTGGTGAAAACCTGGAGATCAAACCCGAGTCATATTAGATAAAGACTTAGGATTTGTTTGTGTGTGTAACAATTTTAAACATGGGCTTTATAAATATGAAATATATGACAAAGTTAGTTGCAAATATTTGGACACAAATATCCTCCATCACTAAGCTACTTTAATAATCTGTTAAAATGTTCACATACAGTCAATTTAGAACTTAAAACAGGATAAGAAAAGATCATTGTGAATTATATAAACAATATGTTATTTATATTATATATACATTTTTTCATTCAGTCATTCATGTTCTACTGCTATATCTGATCTTCCCTCGGGTCACGGGGAGCCTGTGCCTATCTCAGGCGACTATGGGCAGGATACACCCTGGATGGAATGCCAACCCATAGCAGGGCGCGCACACACACACACACACACACACACACACACACACACACAACACACACACACACACACACACACTCAAACACACATTCATACACTAGGGACAATTTTCCAAGGTGCCAATCAACCTACCGTGCATGTTTTTGGACCAGGAGGAAACCGGAGAACCCGGAGAAAATAAAAAAAACCCTGAGGCACGGGGAGAACATGCAAAACTCCACATACACGTGGCCGAGACGAGAATCGAACGCGGACACTGGCAGTGTGAGGCGAACGTGCTAACCACTAAACCACCGTGCCCCCTATATACATTTATATCAAACTTATTTTCATAGGTACAGTTATATTTTAATGCATCTTTTTAATCACCCTCTAGTCATTCACCAGGCTCAGTGTTTGACCAAATCAACATTTATAGACGGTTGTTAACGTAGGAAACTCTTCATGCTGATCTATTTAAAAACACAGGCAATACCTATGATCTACAAGAACACGCTTCTACTATTTTAGTGTCACCGCTGTACTGAGACTCCATTCCTCTATTAATATCTACTGTGATGGTCCTATTGTGTGCACTGTCCATATATGGATGAAGACACATGCTATACTGCTACTCTTTGTTAAAGAGAATTAAATAAGCGGAGTAGAATTTGGTCAACATCATTTAAAATATACCAGTATAATTCCTTTATTTGAAGGAATTTAATTAAAGCTATTTATTATTACCTGAATCCAGGACTGGACAGCAGGGAGGTATCTTGTAGTGATTAGTCGGTGCTGATCTCTCATCGTGCTCACTAATGCTTCATTCTCCTCCGTCTCTTTCACACTGAGATCTGCGAACAAGAGCGCGTTTTCAGCGAGACAATGCGATCCATTTGCGAATAACATTCACCATGAGTCATTTGACCAACCCGAGGAAAGGCTCAGATCCAGCTGGTAAGTGTAGGACATCAGGCCAGTGCTGCGAATAAACACATCCTCATCCACGCCCTCCTCCGTGTCACTCTGTACATTATTGTCGTCTGTTTCCTCTTCTCCTTTATATGTCTCTTCCATCCTTCCACCTTCATCGTTAAGGTGTTTGCTGCAGCAAGGCTTTTCGTCCCACACATCCGTGCCCTGCTGGCGATCGGTGCTCACTTCAGAGTTTCTCCCGCTGCCTGATGGGCTAAAAAAATCCAAAGCGTCTGGCATGATCAAGGTCATGCAGTTCTTCATCTCAGTCAGAGATTCTTCAATCTCCGATGTCATTTCTGTTAAAAGACAGGCCAAACAGTCACTTGTGAGTTTTCGTCAGGTAAGAAAAAGCTACTTCTGATCAGTTTGGGTACAAAAGTGTAAAAACTGGTTGACCTTCCATTTCCTGTTTGGCCTTTTCTAGCTTTTCCTTGTAAATTCGCTCCAGTCTTCGCTGCTTCTCCTCGTGTCTCCGTCGCTCAGCCAGTGTCCTCGCTTCAACATCCTGAAAGTTGACCTGGAAAAAGTGAAAGAGAAACACATAAAATAACAATAACCTGTAGTCAGATGTACAGTAAATTTGGCACAGTGTAAAGATCTACAAAAAAAAAACATTATATATGAAAAAATCAGCTATTATATTATTCACAGCTATTTTTAATTTAATTGGACATACTGATATAATGGATGCCATAATTTATACCAAATTCTCTCCCTTGCTTCCGAGAATAATCTCACCTGTATAGACGGCTCACAATATTACCAAAAGCCTGAACCGTATGACCATTAACATGGTCATAAGCATGTGTGCTTTTTTTTTTACCATTGTATTCCCCGGTTCAGTTTGGGTTCGGTTCGGTTCAGACATTCAACATGCCAAAGCCCGCTGTAGAATTTGTCTAAAGTCTGTGGCAACTAAAGGAAGCAGAACGACTAATTTATTCTAGAACCTCACGTTTCTGAAAGGGGAGACGTGTGTGGGGCAGTGAGCTAAACACGTTTATGGTTTACGTTTATAGCATTTGGCAGACGCCCTTATCCAGAGCGACTTACAACTGAGCAGTTGAGGGATAAGGGCCTTGCTCAAGGGCCCACTCGGTGGTGGTGGGATTTGAACCTGCAATCTTCTGGTCCAGAGGCCAGTGCCTAACACATTGAGCTACCACTTAAACACGACAATGGCAGCCCCAAAACACCAGCTAAAACATGTATTTAAAAAAAAATAATAATAAATAAAAAAATATATTATTTAATTAAAACAAAT
The DNA here is from genome assembly GCA_030449085.1 of Kryptopterus vitreolus. NCBI lineage: Eukaryota > Metazoa > Chordata > Actinopteri > Siluriformes > Siluridae > Kryptopterus > Kryptopterus vitreolus. The sequence goes on from JACRUU010000004.1 coordinate 4,935,200, forward strand.
AATAGATGACATTTTTCCCACTGAAACAAAAATAAAAAAAAATATTCTGTCTTTAAAAATAAATAAATAAATAATCGGAGATGCAATTTATGACATATCGCCCAACTCTACAGGAAAGATGATCTTAATCGAGGTCACAGAGTGCACATGGGCACTGTGGTAATGGAACATTATACCACCCCTATATAACTGTGCACCTCCAGCATTGGGGTTTGGAGAAGATACGAGTCCATATATAAATCCATATAGTGGTCCATATATGAGTCCATATTTGTTTCACTAGTATCTGGTGTCATATAAAACTAACTTTAAATGTTTCTTCTTCATTTCGTCTTACACCTGGACAAAAAGTGAAAGAAAAAAACAAACAAAAAACCTTTCAATGCTATAGAGGAAAGACTACATAGACACCCCGAAATGACCTATGAATGGTATCATATCCTTGCTACAAAGAGAATTTCCTAAATAAGGAACATAGGTATTCATCTACTATTTCGTTTTACCTTTTTAACTTGCTTCAGGAAATGATAACCCACAGACAGCTTCTTGTAGGCCTCCCCATACATGGTCTGCCACGCCTGTACGGTCTGGATGGCTTGGGTCTTCAGCTTTCTGGCCACCTCTTTCGGCGGAGGCAATGGCTGTTCGAACATCCGTCTCCACCGTCAGCTCTAGGAACTCCTGCAGGTTAGCAACCAAGAGAACTCTGAAATGATGCGAACGGCTGAAAAGCTCCGTAGCCATCTGGAAGGCGGCGAAGCGGACCTCGGCATGGTCCAGATTGAGCTGGGTCATGATGAGGTGATAAAAGTGGTCGATGTAGCCATTGGAAAGCCTGTCCGGAGGAAGGAATCATAATGAAGGGCAGCGTTTAGGAAACGGCCTCACAGGAACAGGAGGCATTGGATAAACTCTCTAGAACAAAAACATTCATACTTGCAAATCTTCTTCACTTCCTTCATCTTGGCTTGGTTCAGCTGCAGTTCCCCAGAGGTCGTCAACTCCTCCACCAGATCGGACAATTTATCCCGCTTATCTTGATCCATCCTGTGCGAATAAGACCCCTGGCATTGAGCTCAGCAACCTGTAATATGATTAGCTTAATAGTTAATGTTGATATTTTTTTTTTACAATTCTCAGCTGACTATGTCAAAGTTGCAAAACTGTAACATTCCTGGACAGTCTATGCACAAATAGAGAAGTGCGACACTCGTTGTAGCTGAAATCTCAGCAAGGACCCAACCCCCACCCCACCCCCTCCAGGTGTAGAATCTGTAACGGACTCATTTTTTAGTGGTGACTAAACAAAACCCTTCAGTTAGTAAACAAAACAAAACAAAACTAAACTAAAAAACCCTTCAGTTAGTAAACAAAACAAAACTAAACTAAACAAAACTAAAAAAACCCTTCAGTTAGTAAAGAGTACAATTATAAGATTTTTACAGTATACAAGTCAGTATACTGTATACACGCTTAAAAGGGAGATGGATATATAACAGTATACACGCTTAAAAGCGAGACAAATGGGAAGTTTAACGATATATATATATATATATATTATATATTGAGTATATATATTCATATATATATATATATATTCATTCATTCATTCATCTTCTACCGCTATATCCGAATCTTCCCTCGGGTCACTGGGGAGCCTGTGCCTATCTCAGGCGTCTATGGGCATTAAGGCAGGTTACATCCTGGATGGAATGCCAACCCATCGCAGGACAGGACACACACACACACATATTCACACACATTCATACACCAGGGACAATTTTTTTTTTTTTTCCCAATCAACCTACCGTGCATGTTTTTGGACCGGGAGGGAGGAAACCGGAGAACCCGGAGAAAAACCACCCGAGGCACGGGGAGAACATGCAAACTCCACACACACATATGGCAGAGACGGGAATCGAACCTGGACCCTGG
>JACRUU010000004.1:4939634-4992134 GCA_030449085.1 Kryptopterus vitreolus
CTTTTTTTGATTACATGCATTATTGTTTGAGTTTATGTTTCATGGATTCATAGTTAAATATTTGCCAGTGGAATGATTTATAATGACTGACTGTAATGTAAAGGTTAAATCAACAATGGGTTGATTTTATAGTGGATCTTTACATTTACAGCTTTGACCAGAACAGCTGCTGTTCCAACTAATGCGCAGGCTTTTGAAGTGGGTAAATAACCAGTCATTTACCTATTACGGCTGATTTGATTTTTTTTCTCTTTATTGATTTATTTGTTTTAATTTATTATTAAATCACTTTGTCTAAACAGCCTGCGTGTGAAAAGTATGACCTGCCGATATGCACGCGCGAGTATCAGCCCGTGTGTGGATCCGACAGGGAAACGTATTCCAACGAGTGCATGCTCTGCTTTTACAACATGTGAGTTTGCACCGTTAAAACCCGCAATAGTTTGCACTGCTCTAAATCCGCAAGACCCATGATCAGCTGATTCAGTTGCATATACCACAGGAAGGGGGCGCTGATGAGCAAACGCATGCCCTAATTGGCTGCCTTTCAGAATTATTGATTTTGTTTTAGAATGATTGTGTACGTAAACACGCGCACATTTTATATTATAATGCGTATGTATGAGACATTAGTTTTGATGGATATACAATTACGTGCATAATTTTATTTTATTTTTTTATGTTTGCATTGCATCAGATTTAATCCCAGTATTCTCTCTTTTTACAGGATAAATCATAGCAACATTTACATAGTCAAACAAGGGCCATGTTCAAAAACCTCCCCTTCAGCTGTGTGAGTGTGTGTGTGTGTGTGTGTGTGTGTGTGAGAGAGAGAGGGAGAGAGAGAGAGAGCTGGTGTTATGCATGACCTAAATATAATCTGTGAACAGACAGTTCTTAATATGAAATGTGTCCCTCTCTTTCCTTTTTTTTTCTCCCCCATGTGTTTTTGGGTTTTAATTCTTTTTAATTATTAAAGGATTGAATCTGACAGATCAGGTGTGTAGAATAATGTCTTGACTAATCGGCACATTGTACATCATCTTCCTGGACATCTAGTTCAAGCTTAACACTGCTTAACCATGTTACCAAACATTTTAGGGACCCAGTTGGGACTTTTTTTTTTTTTTTTTTTTTTTTTTTTTTTTTTTTTAGGGTGGCTTTTACATGATCTAGTTTGTTGAATAAAGAAGTATGCTGGGCAGGCTATCGGATTCTTTATCCAGGCATGTTTCCTATAAAACTAATATTGCAGAATAAGCGTTTTTAATATGGGCAACACAAATATTCATAATATTCAGTGTTAGGAGTAAAATACATGAAATGCAGTTACAGGAGAAGAAACTATTCAAGTTATTTTCATTAAAAAGGTTTAACTATTTGTTACATATACTTGAAAAGGCTGCACTGTCCAGTGTGTGTGGGGGGGGTGGTTTTTGGTTTTTCCTCCTGAATTTGTTCCTCCTTTCTCATAGATGAGACACAAATGTGCAAATACTGTCTATTCTCCTTTCCTTTTTAAGACTTTCTCTTCCATTTACTTAAACAGATCATCCATTAAATATTACTGTTAAAGACTTTCTATAATTGATCACATTATTTTGGGGCTTGTCAAGACCGCTTTCATTCCAACCGTGTATGGGACAGCCCTCATGCGCCGGTCCAACAAATGTTACATAGTGTATATAATGTTTTTGCTAAAATAAAATCATGTGAACCTACAGCAGTGACCAGAAGACTGTGCAAATAAATTGTCTATATAATAAATAATTGGCATGTAAACTCCTCCAGATGTTAATGATTGGCCTATAAAATGAATGCATCTCATGTAACTATGGGCATGTGGCTTTTGTAGTGGAAAAAACATTATAATACATTACCTATTATTATTATTATTACCCTTTATGTATGTCTAACATTTTTATGTATTGACTCATGAGTCATAAGTTGTAGGTAGCATGGGACTGTAGTTACAGAGCTGCTTTTTGCAATACCATGCTTTGGTTGGGTAAATGGATAAGAGAATAAGTTGGTATTGTAGTAATATTAATCAGCCATTGCTTAATTCAACTAGTAAGTTCTGCATCATAACAGTTCCACAGTTCATAACAGTTCATGGTTTAATGAACCATCTGTATAAAAGGGGCACATTTTGGGGCTCCACCTACTGGTGGAGTTGATAAATGGGAGCACACCGGACCTGGCTCTCATTCCAGGCTTTTCACAGCTTCTGGTTCACTTCATCATGCGCGTTCAAGTTGTCCTCTTCATCCTTTTGGTGACTGGTGAGAACAGTGACGTCTTTGTCATTTTTATTTTTTCTCTTTCTTTTTTCTTAATATTTTAATTCCATAACAAGGCATGTATAGTATTTGGAATTATGTGTAGCCTATGATTAATTTTGGATTAACAAGTTAAACACACTTGGACTTGAATACAGCGTTTAGACATCTTTTCTAAAGAATAAAAAAAAAAAAACATGCATGAATAGATGCAATATAAATAGCTAACTTTATATTGCTTTTCTTCAGCTTTGACTGAAGCAGTTGCTGTTCCAGTCTACAGTAAATCCGTAGAGGTGGGTGGATAAGCAATTAGCCTCTTAGGCACAGGGTTCAGTGTTGTGTAATGAGTTTTTTTTTGTGTGTGTGTGTTGACAGGCTGCTTGCTTGCGATATGTCCTCCGAACCTGCACCCGCGATTATAACCCCGTGTGCGGGTCTGATGGGACAACGTATGGGAACCAGTGCATGTTTTGCTTTGACAAGAAGTAAGTTTCTAGTGCACAGCAATCCCAGCCCTGAGCTCGAGTGTTTGTTTTCCCATTCTGTAACGCACACCTCAATTGAATCTCTTCATTAGCTGATTAGATTCTATCAGGTTAGCCGGGAACAAGAAAAGCGCTCCTGCGCCGTACTAAGGTTGCTACAGGTCCAGGAATAAGAACCCGATTTGCGACTTTAATCCTCAAATTCACTTCTTGGATACTTTTTAACTAGAGCAGATCGTTCTTAAACCCATTGGTCGCCACCAGCTAGACCTGTTTTGTTCCGTCCCAGTTCCTGATGCATTTGAAGCGAGTAATCAAGAACTTTACAGGGCTCAGTTACTTGGCCATGGTGTGTTGGGAGTGGAACAAAAACCTGGTAGCGGTCTCTGAGGACCCCCCCCTCCCCCTCTAATGTGAAGGTCCTTTCTATAAACAAAGAACAGAGCAAAGAAGGGCATGTATAAGCATTATTCGTGATAAGCCAGTAAGCAAAACTAGCATTCATTGTTTTTTCTTTTCTCTCTCTCTTTTTTTTTTTTTTTTTTTTTTTTTTTTTTTTTTTTTAAAAAGCAAAAACAGGCAAAAACAAAAAACAACTCAACACTTACATAATCAAGAAAGGAAAGTGTTGAAACCCTACTCCAACTGTGGGCGTGCTGGCTTTGTATGTTTTTTCAAAAAAAAGATTTATTTTTAAATGTGTACGCTTGATATACTTAAATATATATTTCTGTACAAAATATTGGCAAAATGTTGTAGACACCTGGTTATAAGTATGATGTGTGTGTGTATGTGTGTGTGTGTGTGTGTGTGTGTGTGTGTGTGTGTGTGTGTGTGTGTGTGTGTGTGTGTGTGTGTATTCACAGAAATTTAGTCATAGGAGCCCTTCCATTCTTCTGGGATGTGTACTTATAGACATTATTCATTAGCAAGGTTATTAAAATTCGGACACTGTAGGGTCTGGAAACCTTGTTTTTGTGTGTGTATTAAATGTGTAAACATATTCCTTTTCTTTTTTTTCCATATTAAAGTTATGGCTTTATCTAAATATATCCAAGTTATCTAAAATACTTACTCATATGTGGTGTTTTCATGTACATGTTTCAGATTTTCAAACTGAATATTTTCTGTGCAAGGGTATAAAGATCACAAGCAAAAAAAAGTTTATTTGCTACTGGTTTTGCCAGGTACACGTGGCTCTCAAGTGATGTAAAAATGACACTTTACTCCAACACATGGTGTAAATGACCTATATTAAGCAGTGTCCATGTCAACACTTTCCTGAGAACAGATTTGAGTGTCTCTCTTTTTTTAATAGTGTCCATAGAATTGATTTCTAGTCAAGTCCAAGCCCTAATTTAACAAAACCTGATGAGCTGTAATCACAAGTAACAAATTTGGGGAAACTCCTAGAGGCAGTTGTCGCTAGGAGCAAGGCGAGACGCTCCCGTGTTTTGATTGTCGAGCGTATTTTAAAAAAAACAGAAAACACATTGTGGTGACAATCACACTTTTAAAATGAGCACATATTCAGCAAATGCACATATGTGGATTGTAATACTGCCCAAATGCAAAGTTTAAAAACTACAAGAATAAATCTCATGAACGGTCTGAATGCTTAAATATATAACCCTACTTTTTCTCCAAAGAATGTTGTTGACCAAGTGTATTAGTCTTTGTTTTGACTACTACTGAAAATACGGCGATAAACAATTTGTGCTCTGTGGTTAAAAAAAAAAAATCGTCATTTAACTAAGAATTTACTTTCTCAGTAGACGACTGCGTTTACCAGCTATGACATTCACAATCATACAGTTATAATAATGAAACTTTTACCAAAAAAAATGTATTTTCTTAAAACACAGTCTCTGTACAGAAATGCCTTCAGAAATGCTATCTATCTGCAGTTAAGTGCAATAAATGTCCTCATCTTTTACTATACATATGAATAGATTTTTTTTTAATTCTTACTTTGACAATTGGAAACAAATATATTTTACTTTTAAAATATCAAACCAAAATAACTCTTATCTGTTTATAAGCCTCTCGGTGGCCCTCTATATATCCAAATTTATCAAATATGATTGTCAGGTTGGTAGATGACGCTTCATCAAAGGCACTGTAATGTCTGAACGAGCTTCAGACGAACCTCGTGTTCCCAGATTATGTATCTTCCACTGCCTCTGGACTGGGCTAAGGTTTGTTTAGGGGGTTGGGGGATAAAGTTTGAGGTTACGCTACAGGAGTCTAAGCTACAGAACAGTCCAAAACAAAGTTCAGTATGGAAAGCTGCTTGAGGAGTTGTGTGTGTGTGTGTGTGTGTGTGTGCGCTCATGGCCTGTACGTTTTGATCACGTCCTTGATGGGTCTCCGACAAATGGGACAGCAAGCGTTGATCTGTTTTTTCAGCTTGAGTCCGCACTCGTGACAGAGACACATGTGTCCGCACGTGTAAATGACGGTGTCCACCTCCTGATCGAAGCACACCGTGCATTCGCCGCCCTTGCTGCTCAGTGGCGTCTCAGGAAAGGAGAGGCTGGGCGAGACGGGGGGGCTGAGGGGAGAGCTGGGAGCTGTCACTGTGGACAAACGGAGAAAGTTCAAAGCGAGGAATTCATTAAATTCATCATGCTGTAATGCAAATAGGTTGAGGATTTAAGAAACAACAGTCGGAGCCCCAATTGACTACATACTCTGCTTTCTAAAATATATTTGGATAATTACATTTTTGTAGATATTAGTAAAAACATTTCGATGATTAAGGGTGCAAAGGTGGCAGTTAGATCATAGTGAACTAAACCCTAAGAGCTGTGTACATTCACTCACCCAGTGAGGACTCGGAGGCAGATGAGGATCTATTGACACTAAAAGTCAGGTCAGAGTCACTGTCGTCGGATGCTGTGCCGTGGGATACAGAGGGGGAGGTGGAAGGACTTGCCTGCAGTGTTCCTGGAAAGTAGAGAGAGAGAGAGAGAGAGAGAGAGAGAGAGAGAGAGAGAGAGAGAGAGAGGAAGAGAGAGAGAAGAAAATTTTACTTCACATGGAAAAGCAGATGTTCAGTATAAATTTGTGCTTATTGTATATGCCTGGAAGGAAATATGGCACATTCTCAAAAGGTATTTTATACTATTGAAAATGTGCCATATTTCCTTCCAGGCATATACAATAAGCATATTGCTTTTTTTTTTTTTGCTTTTTTTTTTTTTTTTTTTTAAGATGCAATAAACCTCAGTTTCAAGAAAACTTTTTTCTCTCAGTGTGAAAGAGGAGCTGGCACAAATATTGTAATAAAAAATAAAAAATAACAAAGGATATGGCAAGTCTGTGCTCCTCATTGACACCCCAATTATAAAATATAGTAGCACATTATTAGCACCGGTACAGTAACGTTACAACTGTTGACCCATGCTAGATATTTAATCATACAATCAAGAGATGTTAGGTGTTTGCATTCTACGTGTTAATATCCATCTGTGACTATCCGGATTGGCAAATTCTAGGGTCAAATTTTATATCAGCAGCAGGGGCATTGTGTACTGTTTATGTACAGTGTACAGTACAATCTATAGTTCATTCACTTTCACTGCTCATTCATGTATTGATTTGCACTTATTATAGAAAACAATACTCAGCTTTCATATTCGACTCCATATTAGATTGCTGCACCTCAGAATTGTGTGTGATGATGATATATATATATATATATATATATATATATATATATATATATATATATATATATATATATATAAATAAAACTGTATATAACTGTGTGTCTCTACATATCCCAAAAATCCCCTTACTACCACAATTCAGATATCAAATCTACAGTACAGAAAAATAAACTGGCCTTGTGTCTACCAGCTACACATAATTACACAGTAAATATGGTCCAAACATATATAGGTATACCCTTTTTGTGTATTTTGACAATATTATTTGCAATGCATTGAATCTGAACACGCCGGGAACGCAATTATATTATGCACGACCTGCCGATTGTGCATAACTATAATTGTGCATAATATAATACATACACTCGTGACTTCTATGCACAAACCCAGCGTACAAAACATATAATTGTGCTCCGGGTCTTATTTCGGCGCAAAATGGAATCCCGTAATAAAGCAGACTGAAGGATGTGCTAGGAGCTATTTCTGGGGGCATAAAAAAAAAAAACCCTTGGAGAAAACCGGCTTAATGAGGCAGGGCAGCGTAGTATATTCTCCAGCGATAAGAGAGCCTGAATGACACGTACAAGCAAAGTCCGCTCTATTTTAGACCACTTAATAACCTGCCTAGCTAACCTAGACCACCCTGGACTGATTATTTTACATTATAGAGTAACACGAAAGAAAGACGAAAGAAATAAAATATAAATGAATACATTTCGAAATGGCCGACGATTAATAATCAGCTCGCTTGGGGACTTGCCTAATATCCTGAGTCGATTGATGGCGCCACGCAGCGCGAAGAAGGTCCAAAGAGCCTGAGAGGAGTCGACACACAGCAAACGGCCGCGTGCTATCCCGTTAATCCCATGATGCACTTCTCCGTCAGGCAGAAGCATGAAGCTGAGGACGTCGCCAGGCGCAGGTGCGGGGAGCCCGCGGTGAACCACCCAGTACTCCTTGCGATCCAGGAGAGCGTCGGGCTCAGCCGGCAACTCTGCGGTGTGTAACGTGCCTGGGTCACACGACGTCATGCCAAAAAGGAGCATGCCAAGGCACGGCGGGCCCATGTGACTCACCTCCACAAACAGAGTCTCGCCTAACCTCATGGGCCGGTCACTAAACACCAAAGTCCGAACGCCTTCGGGAGAGTGGACGCAGGCCGCCGCGCGGTCGCCGGACAGGAGCACGTCGGCGCCACGCACGGGGTGAAAGCGCAGGTCAGCGTCGAGCGTAGGGGGAAGGCCACGGGATAACCTCGGGACACCGAAAGGGGATGATGATGAGGACGACGAGGAGGAGCAGCAGGGGCTCAGCTGCGTGGCGGTGCTGCTGAGGTGCAACGCAGCCATCTTGGCAGCCTGGTTGCTCTCTAACTGGTTGTTGCTATAGTTTGCCGAGTCATGGTTGCTAGGAGGCAGGTAGGCACTGAGACGCGCCATGCTCAGGCAGCTTGTACTGTCAGCAAACGTGCTTTCTGGTAGAAGGGAAGGAATCATTAATACACATATAGTACAGTCATATAGACAATACACTACATAGATAGACACCGTACAGATACAGAGATTTACTAAGAATTCCACTTCAATAAACACACCATACATTTTGTGTTTCTCTAACGCACACTATTCTGTACACAGTGGCTGTCCAAACATTTTTGTTACATTCTAATTCACCTGAGAAATTGTATAACGCATCTTTAATTTCCCTGTGAAATAAATCAAAACGGGCAGAATCAAGGTGTAGGCTTTGACTGACAAGCTAGACACAACATCTGCACGGGTCTGGTTTTGCTCAGTTGGCAGACTAGTGGCCTCCCAGAATATCAGTCCCAGGGAGACTCTCGCACTCCCCGGGTGCACAGCGACTCTTACCAAATATGGCCACGCCGACCGACGAACCGAAGATAAATCGTGTAACATAGTGGAACGAGTGCTGTTTGGCCTCCTACAGGGTGTTTGTTTTTTGCCTCTGGCGTAGGATATGATCCAGCTCGCTACCACACACACAGTAAAACCATCCGTCTGTCAAGGTATGATAGTGACCATTGCCACCTCGTCGTGACGTTTGTTCCTCTGGCATTCTGCCTTCCTCGGGAGGGGGGGGGTTTACTTTAAAGCAGTTTAGCCTCGGTGATGAGTTTTATCCGTTCTCAAAAAGGCAACTTCTCAAACGGAACAAAGGGCAGCTGCTATTTTTTCTTTCCAACCGGAATTACCATAATATTACCATAATACAGGGGGTCTGACCTTTTTACAGACTTGCCATTAGAGCTGTTCAGCAATTACTGAATTCAGCAGGCATGGAAATTGGACGGATCAAATTAGACCAAATCTCGTCCTGTCAAACGCATCTCCAATCCATTTTCAGAATTCAATTCTGTTTAACGGGGGAGGGGGGCACGCTGGCTTAGTAGTTAGCATGTTCACCTCACACCACCAGGATCCAGGTTCGATTCCCGTCTCGGCCATGTGTTTGTGGAGTTTGCATCTTCTCCCAGTGCCTCAGGGGGTCCAAAAAACATGCATGGTAGGTTGATTGGCGCCTTGGAAAAATTGTCCCTAGTGTATGAATGTGTGTGAATGTGAGTGTGTGTATATGTGTGTGTGCCCTGCGATGGGTTGGCATTCCATCAAGGTGAATCCTGGCTTAATGCCCATAGACGCCTGAGATAGGCACAGACTCCCGGTGACCCGAGGGAAGATCGGATAAAGCGGAGAAAATGAATGAATGAATTAATTAATTCTATTTAACGATTAACGGTTTCTTTTCTATATTGCAGAAATTCTATCGAGGTCCTTCTGCATGAATACAAAATAGTCATTGGTAATGTAATATGTAGTGATCAAGACAACTATTCTATTGACGTTCTGCTTTTTAAATAGCAAACAAATATTTCTACACTGTCCATTGTATAAACATGCTAAGCAAATGTAAGAACGTGTATAAATATTATACTGTTGTACTGTGTGATGAAAACTCACCCAGCAACGTGACTTCCTGTGTGATTCCATAGATGTCTATGATGGCCCAGAGTGGACGGCCAGCACTCAGGCCGCAGTGAAATAGTACAGGTTCACCATCGTTCACTGTGTAAAAGACGCGGCCATGCCGGTCGGCCCAAAAAGCCAGAACGTTGTCCCTGGCGGCCAATCTCTCGGGAAGGGCTTTGGCCCAGTAGCCAGGCCGTGCCACCAGGTCTGGGCAGGCATATTTGGGAATGTCGGATGAAGCAAGCTCGCCCGGGTCTAGACTGGTGAAGCCGAAGCGAAGTGCACCGCTCCAGCCAGTATGAACCCCTGATAGACGTAAGCGGACCTGCTCGTAGAGGCGAATGGGCCGCTGGCTGAATGTCAGGCCGTGGCAGAAACTGTTCTTGCGCGTGGCACGTCGCAGCTGGGCATCCAGGCGAATATTCTTGCCCTTGGCGTGGGGGTGAAAGCGTGGAGACTCCAGACTAACGGCCAATGCAGAAGACCTTCTCTCCACCGTGCCGTGTGGAAGAATGTAATACTGGCGGGCAGCCACAGGGCGGTGCTGTAGGTTTGCATCTACTGGAGCAAAAAAAAAAAAAAGAACGAAAATTACACTCAATACAATCGTCTACAAAACATTTCAGTAGGTGATTTTGAAAGGATTACGGTGTTTTGTGATGCTGATGGACTGCTATTCAAACACTCGATGACGAGGAGCAAAATATAAAGTTGGATTAAGTAAATTCAAAAATTACAGTTACTACTACCGGACAATTCATCATGTCACTTGTCTTGCCAAATAGATAAATGAACTTACAATGGGAAATCTACGAGGAGCGCCACAGTTCATACGTGAACTCCCTGCTATTACCAGATTAAATGCTACATTTAATTCAACACTAGAATGACATCAGCCATTAAAAAAAAAACCCTTGCTCTTTAGAGAAAACATTGTGTTTATGAGTCAGACATCAATTATTGGAATCTCTTGAGACTCTGACCTCTTAGTCAAAATAGACTTTACCGTATTTATAAAGTATTATTTCTGTAGCCCTCTGATGGGGCAGGAGAAGGCAAAAACATTTTCCCATCCCTCCCTCTGACATCCCACACTTTTGCTAGAGCCGGCCAGATAAATATACCCTCCCAATCGCACATTAATGAACAACATGAGGAGAACATTTGCCTTTGGCTATGATCTCGCTTCTTAACAGCATGGAAAGGCTTTTGCGCCTAGAACAATAGCATACCATCAGCGACACCAAGGGCCACGGACATGACAGCATTGACAGATCTCCCAGCCGCCAAGGCAAATATAGCCGTTTGAAAAAAACAGAGCGAAGTCGACAGCAGCTAGGATTGCGCTTGTCCAATGTGAGCAACTGGTCTTGAGAAAAACACAGTGCACGCTACGAAATCCATGTTGGGTGTGTCTATATGAAGAAATGCACCTCAAGAGGACCAATGAAGCAATACTTCTTGCAGCAGCAGCAGTACGAAATCACATCAGTATGCTTTACGGAATATCCATGTAGTAATACAATCAAGGGGGGAAAAAAAAAAAAATATATATATATATATATATATATATATATAATATATTTTTATCCAGAAATATTTCTGCAAACATGATCACATTTCTTTGATAGAACATCCTGTGCACAATGTTCTAGACTAATGTTTACAATGTTCCTTAAACAGGGGGATAATAAAATTCACAGGCCTTCTCGGCCTACTTGCGACTATTGAACATGTTTTTAATGCATATTTTACGGTATAAAATCAGCATTGTGGCACTATATATATATATATATATATATATATATATATATATATATATATATATATATATATATATATATATATATATATCACACACACACACACACACAAACACATATGTGTATTTATTATTCAGGATTGTCAGATTTTTCTATTAGATTCCTCTGTTTTTTTTCTTCTTTTTACCTCAAGGAGAAAGTACATTGGTAAATAACTCAGACCAAAGGATTATTTCATAAATAGATCTGAGGTGCAAGGCAGGGAGAAAAAAAAAAAAAACACACCAGTCGCCTCCTCACAAGCTGTGTGATTTAGGGCCCTTTTTCTGCCACTCTGTGTACAGGCAAAAACGCGAAACGAGAGCCTTGAACTCCACTTGTGAAATGCAGCACGGTTTTGCACGCTTTCCAAATATAGATCTGCTTGATGTGATGGCAAAACCCGGCATTGTGGCAGACAGCGATGCTGCAGTCCGGCTCTAGAACCTCGCATCGAGTACATCCACTAAAGCCCTTCTGCGAATCTGTCACAGTCCGTCTACACAGTCGACCGCAGCTAACACAGCAAGCTTTAACCTGCCCTGTGTCAAAACCAGATTTCAAAACACATAGTGAACAAAGAAACCACACAATGGTTTCGCATACTGTAAATCAAATGTCAAAAATAATGTACTACTTCCTATGTTTACACTGGGTACAGTTGACCGAAATATCCGCACGTACCAAGGTAATCTAATTTCGACAACGGTACCTAAATATCCAATAGAGAATTTGTACGGGGAAAAAAATATGCGCCGCATTCACGCGTCCAAATTCTTATGGTTTTGATTTTATTGTTGCAATAAATGAAACTGATTTCACAAATGAAGGAAGTGAAATTGCTGATTGCTTCATAGATCGGATCTGGGAGGAGGTGACGGCCAGATTATTACAAAGAGCCTCACTGTAATGACAAAGGCTTACAGACTCAATAGAAAGTGCTCATAAAAATAGATTTGCCTTGCAACATATACAAAAGGGACATAGATTTTACGTGGTCGAAATAAAGGGTGGAAGAGAATGAAGAAGTTCATGGTATAATACCCAAGCAATCAAGATGTACAGTTTTCAATATATTACAATGTGTGCTCCTGATTTTTTCGGGGTAAAAAAAAAATCAATATATTAATTTAGATTCTTTTTCCAAATGCTGATCACCCATTCTGTTTCTTTAAAAATTAAACATAATAATATTATTTTATGCTGTTTGAAATATTATTAATATAATACCGACATGGATTTTTATACCGACAAGGCAAACTGTTCCAACAATATTGGATGCAACTAAATAAAATATGCCATGTTCCAGCTTAACAAGCTCTATGGACTTATGGTTTATAGGTGTTTGAGTGGCCTGATATAGACCTCTGACCTCAACCATCCTAAACACCTCTGAAGGTGAAATGGATCGCTGGCTGCCTTGCGAACCAACTCGTCCTTTACAAACGTACACGAATGAGCACAAGCCTCATCAAGCACAAGGTCCAATTTATAGTAAAACATCTGTCCAGAAGAGTTGTGATAAATACAACAGCAAATAGGGACTAAATGAGGAATGGGGAAATACACATGTTGGTTTTATGAAACAGACTTTTGCCCAAAAAAGTGTATTAAGACACACCTTTCTACTGATATGGACAACACCATTGTAAGATCCTTTACAGGGATTAAGAAGCACAAAGCCAAGAACGTTTTAGGCTCTACACTGAACTTCGTATATATTCCAATTTTTATGACACAGCTTGTTGAAATACTCAAAATAAAAACTCAGCACCTCAAAAAAAAAAAACCACTGAAATTAAATGAGCTTTCTTGTAACGCCTGGATCGTTAAGGAAAAAATAAACCTGGGGCATGATTAAAAAAAAAAAGACTTATCCTTATCCTGACACCGTCACACCCAGTCATATCTGAATTATAAAACATTCCGCAGACTACGCACATGTGAACCGTGACATGGTTGAAAGGTGTAGTCCAGTGTTTCCTGTATTTATGGCCTACGTTGAGTGCCTAGTGCCTGGCAATTACAGAAACAAGGGCACGTCATGGCAGAGCGAGCAGACAGCGCGAGATCTCGCCGAGCACACTTCAGGAGAGTGCCGCGTTCGTTTCTGTGATAAACTCCCATCTGGTAATTAATGCCCGTGATGTTGCCTCGTTCGTTTCGCCATTGTAGCACCGCCGAACACTACAAACTGGGAACAATTATCATTCAATCATAATTTGCGACTTCATTAAAATCATTGCCTGAGCTGCGTCTCAGTCATCCATTTTCATTTACGACCTATCAAAATGGCCACTTGAGACAATGCGGCGTATCCATAACCGAAAATCAATTACCCGTGAGCGATTCCGCCTGTTCGCTCCTCAAAAACAAAACCCGGTAACAGTCTTTTATTGTCATTCCCCAAATGCACATCCGCTTATCATTGCAAACGCAGCTTTGCCAGTCACATACGCAGTCAGTGACTTATTAGTCCTTTGTGTCTTGTGGAGTCATCAATCAAAGGTCATTGGGCACTATTAAATGCAATTTATCCGCGTACAATTCAGTACTGGGGAGTAAGAACAGAATGCAAGCGGTCCTAATGGACTCTCTTGGAGTTGTTCTCTATTCATGAACATGAAAACACAAAATGATATTCACAGTACATTCACTATATACCATCTGGTTATAGTGGCTACATAAGCACTGCACCTTGTGGTAGATACAGTTATAGTATGGTTCATGACAGACGGGTTCATTTTAAGTGGTGTATGAATGCTAAGCACAAACCTCGCTAGGTTTCGTTCCCCTTTCTGCTTTGTTTTTGATAATACTGAAACAATCATACCCGTGTTTAAAATCTGCATTCTGCAAGTCGCTTGAGTGTAGCTAAAATGATCCAGACCATTGCCATTAGGCTTTCTTTCCCATTATACAGCGTCTACACTATAATTAACACAGCGTTACTAGAGCCTATAGAAAATGGGCCTTATATGAGGCTATGTGCCACAAACAACATGAATCACAGAAGGCAGCAATGTACTTAGGGTGACAATAGCTCTTCTAAAAATACTTGCAAGGGTAATTTAAGTACTTTCAGTGGTGCATACTTTTTAATAACATAAATAGGCGAATGTACAAGCGCTGTCAGAATGCAAGGAAAAAGCAGTTGAAATAAATGAAATAGATGCATAATAATCCCTCATGTGTTTGGCTGTGCATCTAGACACCTCCTTTAAGGCCGGATATAATTTAAACCCTGTCGGTTCTTATTTCTGTAGGAAAAGACACTTTCATGTATGCTCTTCTACAGGAACAATACATTCCGGAAGCCGAATCACTGTGCAAAATCGTTTCCGAAAAGGACGAGATTACGGGGGCGTCGGACGTCTGTCAGTCACCAATCTGTAGCACAACAGAGCCTGGTTATTTTGAACAAGATCCAAGATCTTGTAAATATATATATATATTTTAAAAAAAACATCTTTCCCTTAATGGTTTCTTAACTATAGTTTCGAGCTGCTCAGTGGAAATTCGAAATCACCTGAATCCCTTATAGCAAACAGAATGCTGTCATGTCTTTCACGCAGGTGTTTATCTTAACCGAGCACACTGCTGTCGCAACAAGTTCATCGTTAGGAAGGCTTTCAAACACACGCTCATAAATCCACCATCTAACATAAACATTGTATATGCGGCTAAAGAAAAAACCCATCTTGAACACTATGTGCCGTTCCCTCCTGTCCAAAAGCAGGAGCGTGGAACTGAACATGAATAGCTGTAGTGCGAAAATGAGCTCCTGAAAGAACATCTACAGCATTCGTCTCCTATAAAACAGCAAGGCTCAACCTCCTGTTCTGAATCAACAACGATAAGATTGCACTGAGGTGATTAGACTCTGCTGGAGGGGTGTCCGGCTGGATACACACTGCTTTTGATTGCATTGACATCTGTACCACCTAGACCATTAGACTCTTCTAGGATCTTTAGGTGGAGGCAGAAACACTGCTGGAGACTGTCAGACTGGTTCAAAAACTATATGAACTGGTGAGGCTGAACGAACATCTATATGATTGCATTGACATCTGCAACACCTACAGCTTTGGTCTCTTCTAGGGTCTCCGGGATGGACACTACTGTGCACTGGTTCCACACGTTCACTAATATAACCAATGAGCCTCTTTATCATGGTCATAAACCATCGGCGTCAGCTCTCATCATTTCTCTTCCCACGCATGTACCTCCTCGAGCCCGCGCACACACGCGCCCGCGCACAACGCGATCAACCAAGAGAATTAGGGCAGACACGCGCTCTGCCGTTTCAACAGCGATACGTTCGGCGTTCTTCTGCGTCGCGGCTCGTGCGTTGCGCGTGTCTTACCTATAAGCGGTTTGGGCGCGCTATTCCCCATTACTCTGGGCGATCGGTTTCCTCTTGGGCCAAGTGGATCCTGACGCTTCCCCGCGCACCCATCTAGGAGTGAAGGTCACGAGCGGATCGGCGCGCCGTTGACGCCGAGCGCGTGTTCGTCAAGCTGAGGAGCGCCTCCGCTTTCCTTCCCATCTTCATGTGCCAGTGTGGAGAGAGCAGCGCTTCTCTCAGTTCACCCTTATTGGCGCACTGCCTTCTCCTCCTCTTCTCCGCCGCCCCCCCCTCCTCTTCCTCCTTCTCCTCCTCCCCCGCACCTTCCCTTCAAATCTTTATCACAACTTTAAAGCAATACGCACTGCACGCCACCCGCACTGAGCATTGTGGAGCTGCACAATGTCGGTCGCTAATGCATAATAATGGCAATAATAATAATAAAAGCAATGGATCAATACAGTAGTCGTGACGAACATTCCCAAATAACCATAAATAGCCTCATAGAGAACAGTGCAAAGACTAAGGCACTTGGATATTGGGCAAGAAAGTGAGCTAGTTCCAACACCAAGACAAGATCAGCTCCTGGATGCTTGGAATACAGGTAATAATAATACCAACAATAATAATAGGACAAGAGGACTCTTGCGACAATAAGTTGACTCGTTATAAAGTCTTTTTCGACGTACAGTTACATATAGTAGCTTCAAGCAGCACTCATGAATGGTTATTTCAACGGGTCAGTACACAGAAATAAATATGATACAAGCTGTTTCAAATATTTTAATGGTTTTAAGCAACCTGGAAGCCTCGCCGCACCAAGATAATTATCATCCCGAATGTGAGCTGGAATCACAGCTGTAATAGGTTGATTACTCTTTTGCTGTGACAACTAGGATATTTATTCATCTTCCGCGGAGTTACATAATAGCCAGGGTCGAGGTGGTTTTGGAGCCTATCCCAGGAACACTTGGTGCAAGGTGAAAGAATTCACCCTGTATGGAACACGAGAACACTGCACAGCACCAAAAGGAATAGATGCTTTTATTAACAACTACGGGCGAGTGAGATGAGTTAGTGTGAGGGGAAAAGTGGAAAATCTGGTTGAGGGGGGAACGAACGGACGGACACAGGTGAAAATGTGAGCATTTTCAACCAAGGATAAGGTCTGGAGCTTGGAGATTAGTGGTACCCACTACCACTAATCTCAAATCCAAATTAGTACTGAATTGTATTCCAACAGGTTTCCAGGAACAAAGAGCAAATGTCCAATACTTTGTTCCATACTTAGTTATTACCATTTGCATTCCCACCCTTGCACCGACCATGTCTAATGTATTGTTCTTTATAGGGTTTTTTTTTTGTTTTTATTAAAAATTTTATTTAAAAAAAATTGGAATCTGAACATCAGTTTAGTTGTTGTGAATTGCCAGGCTTTTGCGTATGCCCATGTCACAATTGTAAAAGTTACATCTGTCTGTGTCACGTTCACTATAACCAGCATGCGTTGGCTTTTTTGCTCCTTGCCCTGAAATTGCTAACAGCAGTGACTTTTAATAGTTGGATTTTTGGAATGGAGACAAACCCCTACTAAGATCTACAGACCAGCAGCCTTTCAAGCAGGCAGCTCTAAAACACAATAGCTAACAATAACTTAAAGGGCAGATCATGACCAAGGAACGTTTCACGTTTGATCTTTTATGCTCTCCAAAAGCTTGTTAACAACGGTGGCCATTTTTGGGAATTACACAAGGCCTTTATAAGGAAATTCCCTGCTCAGCCCTCCGCAACCCCACCCCAGCCCCCATCCCATCCTTCCTTGACTGCTGGGATCTTTTGCAAGCTGTTTCCTGTCTTCTAAGCTGAAGCCATCTCTGAGGAGCTCTGTCCAAGCGGGCCGAGCCCATCATTGCCGGCCACAGGCCAACGTCTGTCCAAAGTGTCTGCAGGGAGTCTACGCTCGCAATAAATCTAGCATGTCACCTTGCATGCATGCAGAGATGGTTCACTGTCCTTTTCCTATCCGCACACATGGAATCGCGTCTGGTGCCGTTGAATCCGTTCCACGCCAGTTGATTTAATGGAGAGATATATGACCTGTCTCGCCTGGGGACAAACCAGAGCAAAAAAAAAATAATAATAATAAAATAGGGGGGGGAGAGAGAGAGAGAGAGAGAGAGAGAGAGAGAGAGAGAGAGAGAGAGAGAGAGAGAGAGAGACGCAGAGGAAAATTTTAATTTCATGTATTCAAGCCTAGGGAAGTGTTGTCAGTAGTGCATGCAAATAGGTTGACGCCATTCTCTTTAGGCTTTCGCTGTATATATTGGCAGACCACACCGTTATAAATGAGGCAAACTTTCCATTAGCAAACATTTGACTTTCTGTAAATATGGCTCATCAGCCACACTTTCGGCATCTCAGCTGCTCCAAAATTCCCAGATGACGTTGATTCAGTTGTTCGAATGAAAAAACGGCTGAGGCAAATTTATCAACAGTTTTGTGCTTATCGCATTCAACAACAACAATAAAAAAAAAAAATTAACAGGGTTTGTCCAGAGCTTGGCCAGTAAAACACATTGAGCAGTAAAAATAAATAAATCCATACATTCATAAATAAAGTAATTCTTGACATCCCTATATTTTCTTAGCTTCCAAAAGAGAATTCCTCTTATAACCAGTCAATTCTTGGACATGTTTGTCACGGTGCGAAAAGAAAGGGCGGCAATATCCATAGGGATTAGACAGGAAGTGCACGTCGTCAGGCGGCGATTGTGACCGCAGTACTGGCCATAATGTAAACAATACAACACAAGCGTCTACAGCCATTTAGTGTGGTGCAATTCAGTATACCACGAGTGTAACAGGGATATATGATGCTGGTAAGCTGCCTTTAAGGATCCATGGCTGAAGTACGAGCTTTTTGGCATCCGGACTGTGAACGCAGCAGCGCATCCAAGTCTACTCATTAGACACACAGTAAAATCACTGGCGATAAATTAACTTCTGCCGAGTTGAGTGGTCTCCTACAGAGTTTCATTTGATGCTTTTCAACTTTCGTTATTATTTCGGCGCTGCGCATACCCAATCACCACACGATAATGAGAAAATGCTTTCCATTATCTTTGAATGGTACCATATTCCATGCTTGGTTGAGGCTTGAATTTTAAGCATCCACCCCGCCCCCCCTTAAAGTTCATTATTTGTCTGCTGTCCTCTCAGAACAGATCAAAATCCCCGCTGAAATAGGAGGGGTCATAATGTTCGTTAATGTTTAGTGTACAATCGGCGAGGATTTACATTTAAAAAACGTGGAAAATAGAATAAAGACGTTTCGTTGCTAATGAAGTACTGCTTTTCTGAGGGATGCCGCTGTCAGAACGTGCTCAAAACCTTGCCCTATCATATCATCGTCCTTGGACTGCAAAGTGTTAGATTCGCAGTCTTCCGATTTCTGCTCGGTTTCCAAGGCACTGCTGAAATGCTAAGCAGATGGCCGATTGGGAGGATTGCATGTGGTTGTCTGAGTGGTGGGGAACTTTTGTCCAAAACCCCAACTAGCAGATCTAATGGCAAAGTGAGTCATAAGCACCCTCTGAGAGGACCGTTTTCATTAGACACATGTGCAAAAACCTCAAGTAGAATTTATTTTCTAAATCTAATTAGCAAAAGAAATCCATGCAACATGACTTCATGGCGACTCGCTATTTGAGCCCGTTATTTTTTTTTTTTCGAAGACGTACTTACAGGACACGTTTGCTCACTGAGCAGGAGACTATGCGTTATCATTTTCATTATGTTGCTATCTATTGAAATCCTGTCTGTGGGAAATTCCAAACGGAATATACATCTAGTAAGAGTTTTGTAAAAATGATGTCCAGATCTCATTCTATCTCAGTTGTTTTTTTTTATATTTTTTATCTGAGCTCTGAATAGAATTTGGTTCCTTATAATGAGTTGATTCTGACATCCTCAGAGCAACCAAGGCACGTCTTCTTGGCTCCTGCTGACACTGGGGTGATGACATTACAAAAATACATTGCAAAAATGCCTTAGAAAAAAAAAATAGGCTCTGTTGTGTGTTTTATGTGCATTGATGCATAACAATGCTCCAAATCCGATTGATTTCGAATATGATTGCGCAGAATGCGAGTTCTTAGAAGTTGCACTCCAATTATTTGAAAAATAATAACTCTCAATGCAACTAGCAATAACCTCGCTGTTGTGTGATCTGCTTAGATGAATCAACATGAGATGACATTCTTGGCTCATTGGAGGTAAGTCCTGGCTTGTAACAGTATTTAAATAACTGAAAACAGCCAATAACACTACATGAAGCTTGACATAGTAAAAACAGAAATATGGGGAATAGTTTGCTCTGTGTGGTTAGTCTTTTCCCGTTCCATGGCTGCTCCTGCCAACAGGTCTCAGAACAGGGGGGGCTGTGTCTTTAACAGATGTAGACCACTGGCCTCATTTCCCCCAGCTGTGCTATTGTGCTTGCATTCTTTGGCAAGACAAAACGGATGCACAGCTACCTAAGCGTACGGAAATGCATGTAACCGTGTAAAAAGAGAACAACAAATGTGCTCTCCTTTTGTCCAAGGGCCCATGTACTGAGCAGGACTCTTATTTCGTTAATGATACTTCTGAAAGACACAAAAACTAACACAGATATTGCATCAAGAATGAGAATATGAGATGCACTGTTAGTATACAATATCTAGATAATCAGTAGGCTTACTGATAGTTAAATGCTAGCCATATGTTTCATTACAAAACCATAGAAAAAGGTTATACCGAAAACGGAAGAAATGTCCATAGTATTTGAACAATTCTAGAGAATATTTCTATAATGTTGTGTATTAACTAATACTGAATTAAACTGCCCATAGAGTCTCTGTTTATAATATGCATGCCCACTTTAACAAAAAATGCTTTGCCAATAATAAAGCCAATAAGCAAAAATATTTCTATTCATAAAAAAAATATATATATATATGTATTTATATATTCATTCATGCATTTATTTCAACATTGTACTATCCAAAAATATCTATGACATCATGTAGTGAAGAAAAATGTATGCTTTATATTTTAGATTGCCCAAAGCAGCTACTTTTAGCTTTGATTACTGCTTGGTACACTCATGGCGTTCTCTCACCAGATTCTCCAGATACGCACCTGAAATGTTAACACAACTCAACAAGTCTCCTTTCACTGTAGCCATAGGCTGCTCTGAATACATAATTTAGCAAGAGAATCAATATTGAACTAATTTTTGGCATTTTTGGCATTTATTGGCATTTTTTTCTGTGCATTACGGTAATGAAATGAAGGCAAATTGTGTGTTTTTGTACAAATTATACGGGAAAGAAAACACAAAAATGTAAATGGTTTATGAAAAAGCTTGACAACTCTATTAAACCGCTTTAGCTGACCTTTCTTCGCAATATCC
Source organism: Kryptopterus vitreolus (assembly GCA_030449085.1). Lineage (NCBI taxonomy): Eukaryota > Metazoa > Chordata > Actinopteri > Siluriformes > Siluridae > Kryptopterus > Kryptopterus vitreolus. The sequence continues at coordinate 4,960,674 of JACRUU010000004.1, forward strand.
AGTTTTTATTGAAATGTCCTTTTCTTTGAATTCCTTTTTTTTTGTGCCACTGAAGACGACTTTCTACTTAATGTATTTCAATGGGACATATTTTTCGGTGCCTCGGCCACACGTTTCTTTCTGCCAAAGATGCAATAACACATTTGTTATTGTTTTTTCCAATCTTCAAGCACTATTAATCAACATTTAAGCGGCAGATTTATTTCTTGCTTCTACCGCTTTATATTCGCTAAGCTACTCGCTAATATAAACCATGTCGTGAGACTGCGCTGGATGTGATGACTGAAATATGATTGGACAGAAACTCTAACAGATGCAGAAGCAGTGAAGAGAAGCGAATAGATTATTGGAAATTATTAAATACGGGCAAGAAATAAATAAAACAACAATAAGCAAATAATATGTGTCAGTGATTTTGGGGTGTGTAGAGGTATTTGTTTATACCTTTGTTTATGTTTCTCTAGGGTATTAATTTGTGAGCTAGTTGTGTATGGTTATTTTTGACGGACACGTTTCGGGAATTGGAAATGACCCATTGGTTTTTAATTATCTTTTTTTTTCATTACGTCCTCTCTAAACAAACGCAAATTTATATGATCTCTCAGAAGGGATCCTGTTGCCCAGGATGCCTATGAAGGTTTAGTTATACACACTAAACCAACTAACCAACTAAACACACTAACTAACCAACTAAACACACTAACCCACTAAACCACTAAATTAAAAATGCCACGGGATGCTAAAACCACGTCAGCAATAAAACAGGAATTAGAAAAAGAACAGAGCAGTCATAAAAGTTGGATTGTAAAATAATAAAAAAAAAATCCTTGCTTGAAATATCTCAGATATGTACACACATAAAAGTTGATCTAAATATGAGGCAAGTACAAAGATGTGCAGTTACACCATAATAAATCTAAAGTACTGTCGTGTTGGGGTGGTTCAGTGGTAAATATAAACTAATGAAACAGTTAAAAAGTGAACACAAGGCCATGAGACATCATTACTTTTTACAGCACGGTTCAGGAACTGGGCTTTTAAACTATTTTGGAGCAGTGAGATCCCGACATCAATGTTCAACTCTTAAAATGGGAATTTTCGAAATGGTTCCAAGGAGATGTGGTATGGGGTGACAATCCCAAAAGAGTTATGTCAGCGGTTAGAAGCAGGCCTGCAGGATTTCTTTTGGTTAACCATTTGGTGCTACCATTCTCTTTTGCTTCTTTATAAATCCCCTTTAACTCTCTAAGTCTTTTCCACCCTCAAATCAGTGTATTACTGCTTTATCTACCACAGTATTATACTGCAAACGAAAGGGTATGGCCAGAACACCGTGTAAGGACATTTTTGTTGCAAAAATATACTGTACGTATCTCCTACCCCGACACGAACAGAAAGAATATTATTTGGAATTTCATAAAAATGTCAAATTGCTATCATGCAGGGAACATACTTGGTTTATAACTCATTTTATTTGAATGCACTTATTATATTGTTTACTAATAAAAGCTCATTTGCATAGATTTGCCACACAATTGAAACCAAATAAACAGATTTTTTTTAAATGAGGGAGATGAAAAAAGTTCACAAGTGATGCTTTCTGGACATTCCATGTGATTATGAACAGAATGTGTTGCTTTAATTTGACTATTTTTTTAAGTGTCATATGTTGTAGTATAAGGGTACGGTGGCCTAGTGGTTAGCACATAGTGGTTAGCACGTTCGCCTCACACCGCCAGGGTCCGGGTTCGATTCCCGTCTCGGCCATGTGTGTGTGGAGTTTGCATGTTCTCCCCGTGTCTCAGGGTTTTTTTCTCCAGGTTCTCCGGTTTGCTCCCCGGTCCAAAAAACATGCATGGTAGGTTGATTGGCACGTTGGAAATTTGTCCCTAGTGTATGAATGTGTGTGAATGTGTGTGTGTGTGTGTGTGCCCTGCGATGGGTTGGCATTCCATCCAGGGTGTATCCTGCCTTAATGCCCATAGACGCCTGAGATAGGCACAGACTCCCCGTGACCCGAGGGAAGATCGGATATAGTGGTAGAAGATGAATGAATGAATGAATGAATGTTGTAGTACAAGTACAATAAAAAACTTTGGGATATGATGTTCTGAGAAACAGAGCAAATACACTTCACGGCGCACATTCCCAGTTCAATTCCCATCAATAAAAACAATTTGGTAACTTGCAGAAACTTTTTAGATAGGACCCTAACCCAGGCCACAAGTGTCCATCTAGAAGTGAATTTATGTTCAGTACACCGGTAGTTTAGGAGCAACTTTTTGGCCTAAAAAAAGCATAAAAAAATAAACACAGATTCACAGATAGGCCTACATTGCCAAATAAAACACTTCCAAACCATATCTTTTGTTGATATCAATCAAAGGTACCATCTCTTTAACATTTCTCATCATAAAAAGCTAAAAAAATAAAATAAATAAAAATAAAGAAGACTTGCCTATTTAACTTATAACCCTATTTTAACAGCTAAAAATAGAGTAAAACACTTCAACAGAATGCACTTAACATGCTGCGTGGAGTTTCTCATGTCATCTGTCTTCTGTTTTAACTTCTACCGCCCATGAACAATCACAAAATAGCATCAATGTTTCAGCTGCCTCGCAAAGCCCTTAGGTCAAATGCCGGCATACTAGCAAGGCAAACCTGGCTATTATTAACTACCGCTGCGATTATTACCTAATATCTACAAACTATGCTTATGATCAAAACTACTTCTAAAACAGCGCTGAGCGAGACGAAGCATTGCAGTGATGTTTGTTTTTTGAAGAGCACTTTCCTTCTAGCAAAAGTTGATGCGATTACGTAATGGAATGACTGATGAAAGTTGTCAGTCACTTAAAAAGGACTGCCGGTGCAAATATGCGCAGCGACCTGGAAGTATGTGAGGCCACGAATGTCCCTTTGACTGTGTGTTAAGTGTGGACGCGGTTCATCGCACTTTTTTTCCATTTTAAACATGATATCAATATTAGAGCTCGTTGCACAGGCTAATGCAGTCTAGCCAGCGCTGTTGAAAAAAAAAAAAAATCGCACGCCCACACGTATTCAAAGCATACAATGCGTCGGCACAGACAAGATGCCAAATATGCTGTAACGCCGGTCCAGCTTTTCAATCAGCCCTCGTGCTAAGTACAAAGCGAGACAAGCCAGCAAACGACGGTTCGTCACACAGTGCCGATTTGTTTCTGCAGTGCCATATCTACAATGCGCTTGATGAAGTTACTGTCCATAAGACTGTCAGCTGTACAACCTGGAGGCCAGTACGACTTGACCTCTTAAGATCAAGGGGCAAACCTGATGTACAACCTAACACAAACAACAAGTGGCAGGCAACAACTTAATACGACGCAAATCCCAGCGCTCCGATTAATGAATTATGTACTGCTAACTATCACGGCGTGGTGATATGGCGGAGGGCCGAGTCGAAAAACGGAACAAGGTTCCGAATGTGTGAACGGTGACTGGGTATGTCTGAGGGAGCTTAAACACAACAATATCAAGAAATGTTACACTGTTGTTTCAGGGTCCTCCGCTTCTGCAAACGAGTGGAATGTAGCCATGTGTTCTAAACAGGGCTTACGCATTGTAAGATTTAATGAGAGCCATATGAATTTGAGATTAATGAGAGGTGAATTCAATCTTTCAGTAATCCAGTCAGAGGCCAGGCAACCCTGCTTGCCATGTCTGCAACATCTCATCATACTGTGGGCTGTTTAATAAAAAAAAAAAAAAAAAAAAAAAAAAAGTGAGTCAGCCTTTATTGCCTAAAAACTCTATGCCCTGAATGGAGGAAAATACGGCAACTGTGCGAAGTCACACAAGAGTGAGCAGTAAGTTTCGGGAAAGATTCCATGAAGCGTACACTTTGGGTCATTTGGAAGATAGCGTCCCCTAAAGTGACTTAACAAAGATGGCAGATTTAAAACCCTGCCTGTAGCTGCGCAACTGAGAGTTAAATGCCCTATTTAATATCAGTGTTTTTGTGTTTTTTTTTCATGTTTTCAAGGTTTTCAGGATGTAAGCAACATTCCTGTTAATCATCAGATCTTCACTGCATCCTTCATGAAGACTAATGTACAATGTATAACTAATATAACTGATAGAATAAAGATCGAACATATGGTTATGGTGTCTAGTTTTATTTTCAAATAATATTTTCTTCTTTGGGGGCACGGTGGCGTAGTGGTTAGCACGTTCGCCTCACACCACCAACCGGTAGGTTGATTGGCACCTTGGAAAATTGTCCCTAGTGTATGAATGTGTGTGTGAATGTGTGTTTGTGCTCTGCGATGGGTTGGCATTCCATCCAGGGTGTATCCTGCCTTAATGCCCATAGACGCCTGAGATAGGCACAGGCTCCCCGTGACCCGAGGGAAGATCGGATAAAGCGGTAGAAGATGAATGAATGAATGAATGAATGAATGAATGAATGAATGAATGAATTTTCTTCTTTTTAAAAAAAATCGCATTATTGAATTTTTTCTGCAACATTTGTATAATTAATAGTCGGTAAAGCTTCATTGAACAGAATGGGAGCTCAAACAAGGCACTTTTTTTGATAGAGGTGGTATTTTCAAGTCAGACCACAGGTTTTCCAAAGGATTCAAACTGGAAGAGTAAAGCCCTCAAGTCAATGCATTTCTCCACACAAATGATGATGACTTAGATATGCCGTAGGATTAGGGTCGAATAGATGATTCGATTATTTAGGAGTCATATCGATGTGGCTCGAAGCAAATCAAATCACATTGTATCAGATACAGTACTACTGCCAAATCTGACATTGCTGTCTTAACAATATCAAAATTTAATATCTCATCTGAAAGGCAGAGGCAATACCCATAGCAGTCATCTTGCAATTGTTTATTTTACTTGTTTTTTGAGACAAAACACTATCTGCCAAATAAAGAAGCATTCGTCGAAATTGCCTTAGATGGAAGTGTCTTCAAATATCCGAAAACCTGTTATTGTGAGCTGTGCTGCTTTTATGCCTTCTCTTGAAGGGTGCCAATAATTCCGGGATTGACTACATGACTCGCTGTTCGCGTTTTAGTGAAGGTCAGATTGAAAAAGCCTATGTTAAATACGAGTTTTAAGGGATCCACTAGACTGATGTTACTTGTCACTCACACACATACACACACACACATGCAGCCATGCCCAGCTGCTCTGTCAAGTGCTATTTTCATACCCGCTTCAAACTAGCCCAGGGAGCCTCGTGGCATAGCTCCTGCACAAGGTTAGCAACACCCAGCGAGTTGTTGCCAAAGCAAATGGGCCCCCTGGAGAGAGTGGCTATAGGGCTCTTAGAGGGGTCAAGACATTATAGGCTGCTTTTGGCCTACTGTTCTGGACACTGATTATTTACAGGCTCAGGGAAGGACACGATGAAAGACATTCATCCCGTTTACGCGCAGATAAAACCGCCGAGTGACATCAATAACCACAAGTGCGATCTAGGACAGCGTACACATAAAGCATGAACTAGAATTTTCATTACAACATTGACCCCCCCCCCCGACCACCACCGCCCAAAACACCATATGCTGAAGTATGTCACATTAAAAATGTACAACTAGAGGACCCCACATGACAGTCTATAAAGAATCATGCTAAGTTCAGCGCCTGCCCTTTCCCCAGAAAAGCTTTTTCCAAGTATCATCTACTATAAACAGCATCACGGGTTAGATAACAATGGTATCTTGTTACTTCATAATACTCACTATATTTTGTTTGATTTTGAATAGCTCTATCGGAATATTTTTCCTCGGTTCGACTATGAAATTGGTCTCCTCGCGGGCCTTACCCATTGAAACACATGCGACAAGCATATAAATAAGACGCTCGTTCTACCCGAGAAGAAGAAGGGATGTTTTAGTTGCTGTGTTTTGATGTTCAATCTGCTTGTTCTTGTTCTTTTAACCTTTTAACCCTTGTTTAAAAAGAGAACTTCCTGGATCCTGTTCTAGTGCCACAGTATTCATATTTTAAGAAAATAGATCGGAGGTAAACATACAAATGTCAACCTCTTAAAGATATTACTACACTGCACTTAGGGAGTACAAATATTGTCCTATTCTTATACCATTTGCACAGCGACAACTACTAGGATTTACTTTTTATACACAGGACATAGAACAAGGAACTAATAGCGTTCTCATTTAGAAGTCTTTTTTTAATTGCTATTAATGTGATTAAAAGCCATGTATGGCTGCTCAATATATCATTTGTTAATCTTTTCCAGGTTATTGGCTTGTAGTCCAGTACAAAAGGTTAGTTCATACACGGGTCTTCCAAAAATAACGAATCCAAGAAGAGTGAGAACAATCTTTTTTTTCCTAGGACATTAGAAGAAACACAATGCCTATTGTGTAATTCGCCAGTATTAGCAAAGAGTGCGTCGTGCATTTTCTAGGGTAAATCCCGGGTAAATCCCGCACACCTTGCATGCTGGCAGATACGATCAGAAGCAAGGTCCCGAGCGCCAGTGGAAACCCCAAGGCAGCTCACTTATTTTTGTTCGATTAAATCTGATTATTTTGGCTTTCCTCGTCTTAGATCCAGTCCAACACAAACAGCATTGTGAAGCCACCTTTTTCAGATTGGATCAAAAAAAATGTCAGAGGAAGGTTCAGACATTTTTAGACAAAGCAAAAAAGGGATTTATTTATTTATTTAATTTAGACTGCTCTGTGGTTGATAGTCATGTTCATGATAGTAACACGTGTGAGCTCCTCCTTCTACCGCGATGGCAGGTATAGACAGCAGTGTATTGTTTGTTTTCTCCCTGACAAATCTAACCCGGAACGAATGACAGTTTGCCATTAGCTCTGGGTCACCTAACCTTTCCCCACTGGAGACTGATTTAACGGGAAACGTTTGGCCATTTTGCTTTTCACCTCCAGCCCCTGTGATTCTGCTGGCTTCCGTCCATCTGTGCCATTCTTTCCTTCTGCTTTCCACCCCTCGTTGTGCGCAGAGACACTTCCCATGGCCCCTCACTTCTGAAGAGGGCACTGATACAGTACGAGTGCCGGCTGAGGAGGCTATTTTGAGAGCTGTAAATATGGCAGTTTCCTCCCTGATAGTGGGACTAATAACCCAACGGATCCTTTTACATTATTACCAACCGGCGGTGAGCTCGGTATTCAGGCGCATAGTCCTGTCTACTTCAGCTGGACTTGTGTCTGATTTGGTTTACATTGAGACTGAAGAACTCAAGCACTATCCACAATGTTCGCATGCTTTTTATGGCACTTAGTGTCTCTTGTTTAAAGCATACATTCTCCAACACACCATGTGTCCTCCCTTTTTAGAATCACACAAATAAGAACAGAGACTTGTTTGAACATGAAATCGTTTTTTTTTTTTGTACTAAAAGGAAGTTTAGTTTGAGATAAGAGAAAAGTGCATGGCTTGTATGCTGGGACACTTCCTTTTGGAACTTCTCTCAGCCAAACTCGCACGCCATCACCTAGGACATGCGCTTTTGCATTACATTCTAGTGACGGTAACACCATGCGAACGACTCGGCGCTCGCGTCTTGAGATGCGTATCCAACATCACCGATCGTCAACAGAATAACTACTTGATCTGCTTGGCCAACACTCAAAGACTGTTGCAGATGTGAGTCACGTCTAGCTCGTCAAACAGGTCTGTTAGGAAAGCAGAGCCAAATCGTAGGCGCTCCCATATGAAGGCAAACAGAGCCATACTCGTGAAACTCACAGGCCCCTTTAAATATTTAAGTGTTGTCAGCAAAGTGGATGTGTTGGCTAAATTTGAACGGTGGGTTATGGTATAATGGCGGTGTGGTTTGCTCAAGATATTACAACACAATGCTGTAAAAAAAAAAGAAAGAAATGTTTTATATCGGCACCTTATTAGGTTTTGTACTCGTGTTTAGAGATTGTAGTGATATATACCTATATAATTCATACATTAGTACAAACCAGAGAAAGAGTACTAACTTCAATAGGTTTCACTGTTTAAAAAAAAACATCTACCAGGAATATACAAGGAAATATTAAACAATGTGGTCTGATCTATCTATCTATCTATCAAATTATATGATCTATCTATCAAATTAACACTCCTGTTATAGATGATATCTATCCATATTTAAAGGATTTAAAACAATGTGCTATCTATATATCTATCTATCGAATTATATGAACACTCCTGTTACTGTTTGAGTTTTGATTGGAATGAGAGGGGATGTTTATTTGATAAGTTATTAAGTATATGCAATATGCAATGTGTCAATGTCCCAAGCAATCAGATATTTAGCCATTAGCCATTTACAGGTTTACTGGATTCTATATACATGAACTATAAACACGAAATGAAATGTGCTAACTACATATACAATATAGCATTTATGATATTTCTAGTCTAACATCTTTTATAAGCAATTGTGGTGCTTATGCTCATATTCACCATATTACACAGATTATCCTATCCTTATCCTATTGTTGAAATAATTCCATCATTATATATATATATATATATATATATATATATATATATATTATAATTATTTATTTTTCCTATTTTTTTAATATATATATATTAGTAGAAAGTGGTCAATTTGTGCACAGTCAACAAATCGCAGACGCCATCTGGTGGATATTAGTGACAACACAAGTTGGACCGTTTTATTAATACTACTCAGATTAAAGTGTCGAAATCTGCTGGCACCAAACAAAAAGAACTGATAACACCAAAGCAGTGTGCACTTCCATAAACATGAGACATGAGAAAATACTAGAAGCTTACAAGTAATATGGCTACTTTCCATCTGTTCGCACTAAACTTTAAACCGTGTGTTGATGAAGTAAAAAAAAATATATAGTCGAGTGGTATTTCAAGGGTCAGATGTCACCCTAGTACATTATTAAAGTTTCTATTCTAGTGTTCCAACAAACTGGAAAGGTCCTGGGAATGGACATCTCCGGCAACTCAGAAGCCAGTAGGTTCAGTATCCTGGGAGTAATACTTCCTGTCCCATTCCAAAAATATCTGGTACAACATGCAGTGTCTGCACAAACATTCACATGAAAATGGGAACGACCTCATCTGGTTTTGTTCAGAAGAAAACACAGGAAAATTTTGTAACAAAAAAAAAGACTATACAGACAATATAGGATTATATGAGGAGTGTTTTATCATATTTGATTGTAATATTCTTACAAGATGTTTAATGTTTAGACAATACGGCACTATAGAACACTATAGAAGTGAAGTATATCAGCATATACTACCCCTATAGTACCCCTATATACTATAGTTTCCCTCGAGAAAGCCAAACTCTTGTTTGCTGTCAAAGTTATTTAATAAACTTACTGTTATCCTCTTTAAACCATGCTTCAAGAGCGAAGGACATTATATGGATTTACTGTACTATATATACATATATTCACTTTACTGTTATACACACACACGCACATGTATGTGTCTTTTCATTTTCAACCATCCAGAACATGTTACTTTATATGGAAATCTGAGATACACATGTCATTAAAATGCAACACACGACAGAAAGTGAAACTGTAGTACAAACCTGCAGTTTCCTTAGAATGTCCAGAACAACACAATACTAGACGGCCGTATAAATCATGTAAACAAAGCGGCTAGAGTTTCATAACAAGCTTTCTGGATGATGAAGTGTATGATCTTACGTGCAATGCTGTGGGAATTTGCAAAAGCAAAGTATGTGCTGCTGCTGTTTAAAGTCAACACTACCAGCTGGGTAGTGTTGACCAGGCTTTGCCAATACCCAATATACCATTATGAGCATAACCCATTCATTCATTCATTCATTCATCTTCTACCGCTTTATCCGATCTTCCCTCGGGTCACGGGGAGCCTGTGCCTATCTCAGGTGTCGTCTATGGGCATTAAGGCAGGATACACCCTGGATGGAATGCCAACCCATCGCAGGGCACACACACACACATTCATACACTAGAGACAATTTTCCAAGGTGCCAATCAACCTACCGTGCATGTTTTTGGACCGGGAGGAAACCGGAGAACCCGGAGAAAAACCTCCTTGAGGCACGGGGAGAACATGCAAACTCCACACCCACATGGCCGAGACGGGAATCGAACCCGGATCCTGGTGGTGTGAGGCGAACGTGCTAACCACTAAGCCACCGTGCCCCCCATAACCCATATGGATGGAAATCATATTCGGATATTCATGCAAAACTATATGCTCCCTATCCATGGGACTGACATTAGAAATGCATTAGTGAATGTCATTTTAAAAATCTAGTGCATGATTTACACTAGTTTACAGGTGCATTTCTTCGTATTTGGATTTTTTTTTTAATTATGTAATAAAGATCTCACCTTGCCGTATAGAGGCCTGCCACTCAGATCTGTGCATTTCACTCGCGGGGATGAGCTGGCTGGGGAATCAGAGAGGATGACTCGTTGTTCCCCATAGGAAAGCCTCGTCTCGCATGCAAACGATACAGATACGCGTCCTCCGGATGCTGTTTCAGAGCTGTCACATACCCGCACTCGCGCTCGGTGGAAAAGCACGCGACACGTGACTGGGAGAGCAAACAGGGAAAAGCCCGCCCGCGTTCCGTTTGAAATGGTACAACAGCCCCCACGTGCGCGCCGCGCGCTCCACCGCCCAATGACGTGCCAGAGCGCGAGAGGAGCGGCTGGCGGGAAACACGCTTCCGGTTTTCCAGGAGCGCGCTGGCATACGCACACACACTCACACACAACACACACAAACACACACGCACACACACACACAACACACGCACACACACTCACACACACACACACACACACACACACACAGCCGGAACAGGTACAGTACAGTTCTTACACCTCACTATAACGCTGACTCGCGAATGCGTGTAACGTAAATCCACGTCTTAAACAACCAATTAATTTAAGGTAGTATCGGAAATTAATATAACCAATTAATATCAAGGAATTGATGTGAATAACGAATATAAGAAACTAATACAATTAATTAATATAATGAATTCATATAAAGAATTAGTTGGAAGGAATTAATATGAATATTGCAAATTTGTATAAGGATGTTATATAAATAAATAATTCAAGGCATTAAACATGTGCCAAAGGGGAAAAAAACGGATCATGTGCTGAGGCGACCCCTAGCGGGAGCAACCGAAAGTAGGGATGATGAATTAAAGGCCTTAATATAAGGAATTATAATGACCAAATTTTATAAGCAATTAATATGATATTAAATCAACCAATATAATAAAATACCAATAATTCAAATAATAAGGTCTCGACGTGACTTCTCGATGTGTTTCATTTTACCTCGTAAAAACTATCTTGGGACAAGTCATGCCGACATCTTTTAAAAAAAAAGTACGAACATGTATACTTTCCATTTTAAATAAAAAATGTTTAATTGCTGTATAAAAATCTCTTATCAGCCAATAAATACAGTATAATAAAGTCCAGTTTGCCCAAATGAGAACGCAAAATTATTATTATTATTATTATTATTATTATTATTATTATTATTATTATTATTATTATTCTGAGTAATCCCAAGAAATCATACGTCTACCTTCATTCCAATTCAAATGTAAATGACAAAATGTATAACGATATGTATAACGACGTGCTTCCACTAGGGGTCGCTGTTCACTCATATTTCATCAGCACTTGCGCACTACAGCTATTAGTATCCTGCCATCTTTGTCTCTCTCCCTGTCTTTTCATCTCAGTCACGTATCTTTCTCTACTCAGCTTTTCTGTTACTTTAAAAATCATTTTGCTTCTCTTTCTATCTTTTTCTTGTTATTCGCAGCTCTCCAGATCATATCTCTCATAATTACTAGCTGTCTTCTTTTTTTGGCTTCTCTCTCTGTCTCTCTCTCTCTCTCTCTGTCTCTCTGTCTCTCTCTCTCTCTGTCTCTCTCTGCCTATATTTTCCTGATAAAAGATTCTACATGAATTAAATGGTACTTGTAATTAAACATTACATTTAACAATATCTAACAATACCGAACCACTTGTACACTAACATAATCTGTGTCCATTTCTTAAAACTGAGACACACACACACCACTCCAGTTATATAGTCCATATGTCAGGCAACCAATGTTAAACATATATTTGTCATTAAAGCCTGTCGTTGTATGAATACGAATGAATGAATTAGGTACTCTAAGTGTCTAAAAGTCAGTTATTCAGGTTTGATAGGGAAAGGAAAAAGACGTGTGACGGAATGATTCATAATAATGTGCTTTGGAATGAAGTCACACTTGGAAAGATTCATATGATATTTTCTTCCATATGTAGCACTATGAGGTTGTCACCACAATGAGGTTTATTTTTTAATCCACTCATGAAAGTCATTCTGTAAATGCTCTCCATCATTCTGATAAACAATTGATTCCAACTGAATTTAGGAACTTTTGCAATATAATCCCAATATTTAAGAAATCGCTATATATCGCTATATATACTATATATATATATATATATATATATATATATATATATATATATATATATATATACATATATATTGGTTCATGTTTTGTCCAAATGGTTGAAGACCATATGGTTGAGTAAAACAACATTGTGGAGCTCAATGGTTATTAAGGCCATTAAGGCATAGTGAAAGATCAAGTGTCTACATTTTAGGAACTGTGTTGTATCCGCAAATGGTCCCATACACACACACACTGACACTACAGTAATGTAAACCTCACACTGTTTAACTCATGCGTGTCACAGTGGCACAATCATACTGCAACCCTACACCTTGAACTTAACCAGGAAATATGATTACTGCACTGCCCGACTTAAATTACCATTATTTGCACGGCCTCATTTAACGTAACCTGAACAGACTGTATGGTTAGTATTTATTATCATTTTTATTATCTTGGTTTTTATATTATATTTTTTCACATTTCTTCTGTATATGTAACCAATAGATGGGAATGAGAATGATTTCAATTCTGTAAAGTTATTTATATTTAAATGACGAATAACATTGAAGTTGATGATGGTAAATGGTAATGAATTTAATGTGTCTATCATGATTTTATGTTCACTCAGCTCGTCACATGAAGTTAGAAGCAACTAAACTATAAAAATACTGATAACTGTGAAACAGTAAAAGAAAACATTTTGTTGAATTGTATGTTAAAATTTTCTTTGATTGTCAGACCATGAGTCACAGTGATTGTTGTTTTCTCACATGTGACCTGAAACTGACCATATTGTTTTTTGTTTTGCATATGATCACAAAATTTTTTTTAATAAATTAACCTTTGTATTTAAAAAAATGCTTTTTTTTCAGATAAAAGTAACAAAAAGGAGTATAGTGGGTTTGGTTTGGTGTTTAAAACACAGTTGAATTTAAGTAAGTTAAAATAACTATGCATATAACATAATACGTAGAATTATAAACAGGGCAAAAACCAAACACCTAAACACCTTCATTATAAATTTACATTACTATATTCGATGGGAAATTAGTTGACGTTGAGATCACTGACTTCTTCCTTCCTCTGGTGGGTGTGAACAGTGTTGCTTCATGCTGTTGAGTTGAGGAAATACACCGCCTATACTCGTAACGGCTGACCTTTTACTTTGAGACTTTAGGATGATTAATAGTCTATGTGTGACAGAGTGGATCTAGACGCATTTAGGATTATGTTAATATGTTAAAATCATTTCTTAGAGCAAGAATTGTGACCTGAACCTGGACCTTGTTCGACTTTTATAACAAGTTTTTATTTATTTAGCAGTCATACGCCATGAACTGAATAAATAAAGGCATAACTAGATCATACTATCTATTAGTTATATACTATTGACATACTGTTAATACTCAAAATATGAAATATATATATATATATATATTTCATATTTACAGTATTTACAATATGTCAATAGTATTGATATTTATCTGGTTTTGCTTGATTTGAGATGCAACACAGTAAAAATCAAACACTTCCTATACAACACCCAAACCTACGTCACATATCCACCATCCCTAATAATTCTTTGTTAAAACTCCTGGGGAAAAAGATCACTCATTTTATTTGATAGCTCATATTGTATATCTGGCAACAGTGCACACAGTACCCAAAAAAACCTGAAGCTGTGCACTGATGATATAAAGTAATCTCGCCCGATATGCGTAAAAATGCAAACCAGTTTGTGCAAAACAACACACATGGATACACACAGCAGCTGTGAAAATAGGCATTAAGCGCAGACATTTCCATGCGCAGAAGGTTTACTAAGTCATAATCAGCTGGCTGCTGTCATTGTCGGCCTTGGGCTAATTTGCAAAAAAAAAAAAAAAAAAAAAAAACAAGCATCTGAAGGCACTCCTCACTGCCACCCAAAGCAGGCTTTAGGAAAGATGTGTATGGTCAAACACTAAGTGCACTATAGTTGTCACACTTTTCCCAAACGCCTTGCAGCTGCTCCTTTTGTGCTCAGAGGAGTGCCAGGCCAAGTGTTCATCCCAGACCCGCTGACAGGGATCAGTGAAGCTCTCTGAGACCTTGTGCTCTCTGACAATGAAGGACATTGATAATGACTCTACACAGCACAACATTACCACTGTGAAATTCCAACGCACAATGTCACACAGGGTGGAGTGCCGCTACATATGTCCACGCCGGTTTGAATGTGAAAGGGTCAGTTTGTTTCCCACATACATTTCCCCATTGACTGCAACTTCATTTCTTCTGTCCATCTGAGAGAAATTTCTGTGCAGCTGGACCCAAAGAAAATGGGTCTTTGTAGTAAAAGATTAGACGCTGTTGATGCAAGATATTTATCCTTTTCTAATATGATAATGATACAAATTGTAAAAATCACAGTGAGATTCTTATTTTAACAAGACATACACCAGGTTATACAAATATATTCTTTATACCTATAGTGTTCGGATAATTTTGGGTACAAGTTTGAAAAGCATAATCGCTGATCAACACTGTTTATTTAGCACTGCGAAATAACTTCTTATTTACTATTAAAAATACTTTTATAGCAGGTAAGTTCCAAAGAATGAGAATACACCTAGATTTTACGCTCCCTTTGACTGCATGGTCTTCTTTAGGGTTCTCCTGTTTGTTTGTTTCTTGCCCTGTGTACACTTACATTTTTCTTTGTAAAGAAGAACTGCTGCATGAATCTGAGCTTGGCTTACTGCGCGAGGTTGCTTTAGATTCTCTCTCTTTGCATTTTTTAGGTGTGAATGAAGATTAACATAGATGTGATTTAAAGGGCATGCCATCTTGGGATAAATTGTACTACTAAATTATGTATACACGGTTTTGAGGGGGGGGGGCATTGAGACATAAGAAGATAAATATCATCGACGTTTGACGGCGTACGTTTTGCTACATGCTGTTTATTACTTGTAATAATGCTAACATATTAGCATAATTTAGCATTGAAAAACCACACAATAACCTTTAACTGTGATAAAAGTACCCATTATATTAATTTCCCTTTTTTAATTTAATAGCTTGATTCAGTTTTAAGTAATTACCCTGTTGAGACATTTGTTTAATTATCAGTCTTTGCGGATTGTATCACTTTTCGGGTTGAGTCAGTGTGTACCAAACTGATCTCTACATACATTCATAGCATTAGTTCTAGCTAATTTTTTAAAAAAACTGCTTCAACTAGAGCAGCAGCTGACATGTTAGTGACAGCGTCATCGCCACGCTTGCTTGACCCGTTTGTATTATTTCATGACACCATTTTATTGATTGTTATACTGTTATTGGTCAGTATGTGAAGTTATGATTATGCTTATAAAGAATATAAAATGGCAGACAAGTGATTTAGAGGTACAAAACTTTTTTATTTGTAAGTAGAAAAACATAGTGAAAAAATATATAATGTGGAATATATTAATCTAGGAAATAAATATCACATATCAATACAGTCTCCTGGAAGTCACTTCCATTGTCAATGGTTGTTGGTCTTACAGAACTGCTAAGATTACACATGTGAGGTATTTTGTGTTATTTTTTTTTTTTTACAAGAAAAACAAAAGTCCCGAAAGGCTGAATGGCACAGATGCCTTTAAAAAGAGACACACTTCATTTCACTTCATTGTCCAAAGTCAGAGAGGCTGGCCAATGATTATTAATACATTCATAATCCAAAAAAAAAAACAAGAGGGGACATTCTGCCATGTTAGCACCTTAAAGTCTGGCAACTTGCAGCCACTTCAGATTGTGTATGATAAATATGACTCTTCCTGAGAAAACCAACAGCCTGTGATTTATCCCCTACCAATTCAGAAAATCCGAAGGCCAATGATTATCAGTTGCAAAGGCTTAAATCGTGGTGACTGCAGCAAACAGACGACAGGCAGCAAACATTCACACCGACAGATGCCACCCTCTTCAGTTTAATCAACATGAGTGTTTTTTTAAACAAAGGCAACCCTGTGTATCAAACTAGTCTAGCCAACTATTCCTAACCAGAACTGCATGGAAATACAGTTTAGATTCAAAAGTCCAGCTATGAAAACCACCACAATAATCAATGGGTCAGAAAGACCTGAGGCCAGCCTGTCATTGTCAATTTGAAAAGTGGTGCTACTATTTTAAACCTTCTATTAGAGGTCATTTCAAAAATGACCCGTTTGTCTCAGAGTTGTGCAGCTCAGAAATAATCCAGGACGTCCATTCAGCAGGTTGGCGAAGGGGCAATGGGACTATGTATGGACAAAAAGCATAATGGACTGCCACCACCATGCACAGGAAAGGTGAACACCGATCCACTGTTTGAGAGTGCCGGACTGCTCGCCTCCGACGAGCACGTGGATGCGGAGAGGACCTGGGACTCAAACTGTAGCAGTTGACCCATGAAGCTGAAGTTGGGAGAGACGATACTGCGGCGCTGCTTGACGAACTCGAAGGCCTCGTCCAACCGGACACGGTTGGTACGTATGAGGTAGGCCATGCAGATGGTCGCCGAGCGCGAGATGCCCGCCTGGCAGTGTACGAAGACACGGCCGCCTTTGTTTTTCACAGAATCTGCATCAAAGAAAACACAAGAGGTCAGTACGAATCGAAAATGCGTTGAACACAGACATTACTAGTGGCCCGAATCTGGAAATGGCTAACAAGAACTCTTCCCTGGTCTCAGCTGCCATGATCTAATTTCAATTGCAAATTACAGCCTACAGCATTACTAATGGGGGTAGTAGAGCCATCTCATTACTAAAACAGGAAGAAGCAAATGGGGCTAAGGGTGGGTGATGGGGGCAACACTCCTTCTGTGACGGGTCCTAATACACAATAGGGGTGAACCCCCCGCGCTGTGGGGAATTGATCTGGGAGGAAGGCAACCTCTGCGGCAGAGAAGGCCGCTTTTGTTTGCGCAGAACAAAGGAAGACTAGAATGCCAAGTTGCCCCTAAAAGGAAGATTAAGCCACGGCCTGCTGCTTTCTATGAAAAGGTAGCACCCTCTTTAAATGAGATGAGAGGGGATGATGTAAGCCTTTGTGACTTGTCAAGCATGGTCCCATCCAGCTGGCCGTTTCGGAGGGAACTTTTGAAAATTCAAATTCGGAAAGGGGGGGGGTGTCTGTGTTTGGCCACCAATGGTGTGTACACACTAGCATCTGCTCTCCCTGACAAAGACTGACAAATCACAGAAAACTTCTCACCGATAAATTCGATCGCCTCATTGAACCAAGAGCTAATGTCTGCTTTGTGGTTGTCTTCGACTGGGATGCTCTTGTACTGATAATGGTCCTCGAAATAATTTGGGCAATTGGAGGCGACGTTGACTAGGGCTGTGATGCGCAACATATCCAGCAGGTCCCTACGGGATGCGTGGTAGGCGCTTCCAAGATACAGAAAAGGCAGGATTTCCACGGGGCCAGCCTAAACAATGGAGAAGAATCAACTCTGTTATAAAATAGACGAGTGATAGAAACGTTTTTCTAAGAGCAGGTACGAAGGGAAAAGCTTACCTTATCACAAGGAGGAGTATTTAAGTTGTTACAGGAGCTTCCTGGGGGGCGGTTGGGGCTGAGAGGCAGACTCCTTACAGGCCGGTCTTCTTTTGGCGGCGCTTTGGTGCACATATCAGGGAACTGGGATGAAAACGTCTCGAAGCCACCTAAGAGCGAAACAACGCGGACGTTTGATTATTAAATATTAATGAACCAGTGGTGCCCCTGACACAACATGGCTACGAGTCGAGATAAACACTCGGTTCACCATACAAGGACACGGCCATAAATAACCCCAAAGGAAGTTTGCGTACCTTTCAGGAAAAACACGTCCACTCCGCACGGGTTGTTACGACTCAAAGCGGTCACGGCCAGCATCACTATTCCGTTGTTCTTCACCTGGGTGAAGTCTAAACTCCGGTCGTCGACAAGCACCACGGTCTGGTACTGTCCGTTGAGCAGCTTGCTCCGCGTGTCCGCGTTGGGAATAATGTGTTGCACCCCGGGTCCGGCGACCGCTCTACGCCGCATTAGGTTGCTGTGGTGCACGTTAGTCGAGCCGGATATGTGAGAAGAGTTGAAGGAGAGGAACGAGCGGCAGTCCAGTACGAGACAGTCGGCTTCATTTCCCTCCAAAAGCCCCCGGAGAGAGGCGCAGTCGATGTTCGATATCTCCATTATGACCATAATAGGACGGCGCGATAGACGAGACGACTCGAAATACAGAGGAGGAAAGAGATTTCCGCGTACACACAAACACACACGGAAAATACAACTAGAATTAAAGGTCGAAATATAAAGCTCTCGCTAAGATCGGCAAAGTGGGTTCTTTCTTTCTTTCTTTCTTTCTTTCTTTCTTTTTCCTTCTCAAGACCTTCAAGTCCTCTCCCGTTCGTTGTTTCTTTCTGCTCTACAGCCGAGAGCAGCCCCCTTTTAACGCGCTCGGTTCTCTAAGCCCCGCCCCATGTTTCCTATCGATCAGAACTTAATGTTCAGAAAAGCAAACGCAGCCTGGAAAAGCGCAGGGACGATCATGCTCTGTCAGTATCATCGAAACATCTCAAATTAAATCTTAAAAAACGTAATTCATCAATACTTCTTCTTATTATTATGATTATTATAATTATTATTTTTTTAGAACGATCTCATCATAAGAACATAATGTTCTCATTTGATCAAATCAGTAAGGATAGTCTAGAAGAATCTAGAAGAATAATCACGATGATCTTTTTATTTCCCAAAACTTAGTCATGGTGATGATTATGATAATGATTATTATTATGATTATTATTATTATTATTATTATTATTATTATTATTAAGAGTAGTAGTAGAAGTAGTAGTAGTAAGTAGTAGTAGTAGTATGAAAAACAACAATTATAAGTATTTCAAAAGGAAAGCAGACAATCTGAT
Source organism: Kryptopterus vitreolus (assembly GCA_030449085.1). Taxonomy (NCBI): domain Eukaryota; kingdom Metazoa; phylum Chordata; class Actinopteri; order Siluriformes; family Siluridae; genus Kryptopterus; species Kryptopterus vitreolus. Next base: position 4,980,078 of record JACRUU010000004.1, read on the forward strand.
CATTGTACATTATACTTCCTTAATGTCTCGGTTTGATCAAATAAAAAATAAACTACGGATTTTTTGTATTATTATTATTAGTAGAAGTAGTAGTAGTTGTTGTTGTTGTTGTAGTAGTATGAACAACATCAGCAATAATTATGTTTAATAACAACGATTTTTTCAAAAAACTTTCCAAATCATAGGTACTATTATTATTATTATTATAACTAGTAGTAGTAGTGATAAGAAAAACATATAGGTATTTCAAAAGGAAAGCAGACAATATGATCATTGTACATTATACTATAGTAATGTCTTGGTTTGATCAAATAAAAAAATTAACTTAGGAATTATAATATTAATAAAAATAATAATAATAATAATAATATATATATATTTTTAGTAGTAGTAGTAGTAGTTGTTGTTGTTGTAGTTTAATAACAATAAGAATTTAAAAAGGAAGAGAGAAAATATGACCATTGCCTTTTCATACTGCTCTAATGCCTTCATTCAATCAAATCAATATTAAAAGGTTAGCAGTTAGAAATTAGAAGAATAAAGAAAAGTAGAAAAATAATCACAATGAACATTTTTAATGGTCCAATTCATATCTATTATTATTATTATTATTATTATTATTATTATTATTATTATTATTATTATTATCATAATGAACACCACCAGAAATAATAATTATATGTATTCCCAAAAGGAAAACAAACAATTTCATCGTTGTCTCCTCATACTGCTCCATACTCCTCTATTCATTTGAGGAATTTTCCAAATTTTCCATGATGTTATTGTTTTTATTCTCCTGCTTGTTCTGAGGAATAACAAGGTAATTAGGCTAGTGAATACCTGTCACGGCACTCATAAAAGTTTATACTTTGTTTTTATTGTACAGGCCTATGCAGTGTGTAATGTTGCGAGAGCAAAGGCTAACCATAAAAGTTAATCACTGTATAGAAACTGGAGGTCTGGTAAATTTCCACCAGCGGAGATCACCGACCCGGTTCAGCTGCATGGGATCACAGATTCGTTTAGGCCTTCGGCTCGGAAATGCTGAAGATAGGAAGCAAGTGTTCTTCTAGGTAGAATAGAATAGCCTTTATTTGTCACACACACACACACACACACACACACACATACACACACACACACACACACACACACATATATATATGGTTTAACAGCCTAGGGAGTCAGTATCCCAGACTTAACCACAGAGCTACACCTCTCCCCGCTCAAGAACAACAACAAAAAAAGGTTTCAGTAGTTCAGTTTTCATTGAGAGCCTGACAGACAGGTATTGTCAGCTATATCATGTTTTTTTGTTGTTGTTGTTGTCGTTGTTGTGTAACTTTGTCATCGTGGGCGTGTCTGATTTGTGGTTCCTCTTTAGGCCTATGTAGTTTTATTTCATCTTCATCCTATTGACACTCTAAATAAGCCATGACTGAACAATACGGTATTCTCCAAGCTTAGAAAAGTTCACATACAGGAGAATGATGGTATTTTCCCTAAAATAAACATTTATATAAGCGCCCCCCCACCCCTACCCTGTTCTATCCTGTACTCTGTTATGAAATGTTTATCTTATTGTCTCTGTGCGCATGCTAAAATGAAAGTAGGACGTCTGACGTCAGCACTGCATTTCTGGTGCCTGAGTCAGGAAGTTGGACCTGTAGGGCGCCCCTTGGAGCACGTTATGCATTGTGAGACCATAACAAAGAAAGAAGCAAAAAGTGAGAGTGAGGAAGAAATGCAACGAGATCTCTCCGCAAGCATTGGCCACATCTTGCTGCGAATCCTTCAGGAATGAAATTTAAGCTGTAAGGAGGGAGCATTACTCATGGGTGAAATGTGTGAGCGTATTAGGGCAGTCGTGGACCCGAAAACACGATGTACCGTACCCAGAGTTACTGTAAGGAAAACATTTCTGTGAGTAGGAGTGGAGCAATTTTGTTACATTTCAAGGAAGTTTCCCCGCTATGCTTTTGAGAATTGTGACATCTTATTTTGAAATGGTAGTTTCATTATTATTATAGAAATTATATATTAACTAATGACCTTAAAAAAAACTCTACTCAACAAAAACACTAGTTTATGGCCTCAGTATTTAACCCATGACTGTGTGTCCCCCTGTTTGAAAGGATTATACTTAGTCTTGCTTATGGAAGACTATGACAAAACACCATGCATATTGGTAAACACTTATTTACTGTTAGTACACTCTCCAGAAAGAAAAGTACAACACTGTACCTTTTAAGGGTGTTTGTACCTCTAGTACTTCAAGGACCATAATTGTACCCTATTGTGTACCATCATATGTACCATGATATTTTTTGTTCCCCCTAGGAACAAAATTGCACCTCTGCAGTATCTTTTTAATTATGTGAGTCACACATCTGGCATTAATTGTACAATCCTTTGGGGTTTTTTTTCCCACGGTTTTTGCTCTCAGTATGAAAGGGAACTGAAAGAGTGGCATATGCAATCGGTTTCCTAAACATGCTATTACCGTCCAGACGCTTACTGACATGTTTGTCAGGGTAACTTTTACAAGTCTGGGGAAACTACATGGTATATCCTTGATTTCTTTACTAGCAATCACTGTGCTGACTGTAATATTTGGAACAAAAGTGCATTTTATACATTTTAGAATAAAATACAGAACAAAACTATGCATGGTGCTTAGAATAATAGCTTTCAAAAAAAGAAACAAACATTTCCCTGTCACTGGAAATGTTTTACACTTTATTCTGAAACTGTTTCACAAGGATGAAAGAGATTCAAAGTGACAGAGACCTGTGAATAAACTGGTCCTAAGTGGTTTCAGGGGATTTAGAAAAGTAGTTTCTATACAAGTGGGCTTAGTATTATTCTTTGAGACTCAAACAAACATAAATGATATATCTCTTTACATTCATTAATTGTCATTTTCTTAACAAAACGTACTATTTCATCTATATAGCTATTTTGAAGCGGATATTTAGTTGTTTTCTTTTTTGATTTTGCTAGTTTCTGCCTTATAAGGAAATAAATTGTATCACATTAACAGAATTGTTTTTCACTGGTAAATTACTTAACTTACTGATCACTTAAGTGATCAATGAATGCCTTATTTGTTTCCTGTAAATAAGCCACTTATGCACTTCGTAGATGCCGAATGCATTTCATTGGCTCTGTACATGTACCTTGCCCAAGGACAATAAAGTTGAATCTAATAAAAATCTAATCTAATCTAATCTAAATACACCTCATGACAACACCCTTTTTTTTTTTAAAAACCACAACAAGTTATGATTATAACTCCTGAGATCAAACTAGTTTATCTCATGGTTTGATTATATTAATTGGCAAACTGTGTTTTCATGGAGATGGCTTTGGGGCATGCTGGGAAAGGCTTAGGACAGCCTGGGAAACTGCAATGCAAAGACAATCAACATGCCTTCAACTTTGTGTCAACATTTTGCAGGAGGTCCAAATAGTTTGGCACTTGTCAGGAGTCTGCAGACCTTTGGTCATTTAAAATGTATTTACAAGAGTGAGGTAACATTATACCTTCTTGTAATCTGAGTTCTAATGCAAAAAAAAATTGGAGCATATCATATTAAATGTGTCTTATTCAGAAATACATTAATCATGTTATATAAGAATATGATATACTGCTGCTATGCATAATGCGTCAAATGTCATGCAACGAGGTCAGGAGTTAGTGAGGTCCTGGACAGACAGATTATTGCGTGTACTATTACCATATTACGCACATATACCCCAGAGACATGAAATGATTAAATCCTCAATAACTTGCGCAGTGTTATCTGCTCTTTTAATCAATACTTGAGTCTTTGCAGGCCCTGATTATTGAGTCAGGGGTAAAGATTGTCTCAGTTTTTTATTTTCTGGATAGCAACAGGCCTAAATCTTTTACAGTTTGATTATAAACTATGAAAGGTGAAGACATGCAATCTATGAGCTCTGCAAACGGGATTTTGGGACAACCAAACAATGTGATTTCCTGAATCAGAATCACAAAGAGCTTTACTGCCAGATATGTTTGCACTTGAAAGGAATTTGTTTTGTTGACAAAGGCTTACAATTGCATATATTGTAATGCTAAATAGAACATAGAAAGTAATAAAAAAATGTATTGCACAAAATAACAAATAAGGAGTAATATTGTACAGAAGGTACATAAGTGGAATAAAATTATATATATATATATATATATATATATATATATATATATATATATTTAATATTACATGTACAAGTACTATATATTGCACTAAGCACATAAAGTAAATCTCACATTCAGTGACAATTATGGCTCTGGTTTAATAAATTCGGCTGGAAAACTGGCTATAAACTCTGTCTATAAAATCAATCTGTAAAATGACATGATTTCAGTGTAATAAATAATATAAGTGAGGAAAAACACATTTAAATGAAAAAACATTTGGAGGGTATTTCTTTTTTACAGCGTTCTACTAAAAAAAAAGGATCCCATTCCAAATAACTCGTCAGGTTTGATCTAGTCACTTTGGGAGTCCATTCTTCCACGTTCACCGTAGTGCGCTTTTATAGGGAGATTGCTGCCGTTTGGGATACAGCCCCAATCCCAGGCCCGGCACGCCATTGGGACGGCGGAAAAAGAATCGTCTCCCACGCTGTACACGGACCAATCGAATTGTGCAAAGCGTCCTTACGACACGTCATTTCCGCTGTGTTCACCCGCTAAGGGTTGAAGCAAGGGGGCTCGGAGTTGGAATCTTCGTTACACGTTTGAATAATTTCTTTATTATTATTATTATTATTTTATATTTATTATTTTCGCTTGATAAAAAAAAAACGTGCAAACACCATGACTTTCGATGTGCGGAGGTGAGTAGAATCCTGAGCGTCTCTAAAGCGTTCAGTGAGACGTGCTTGGGTTTTTGTTGCTTTGCAGAAACGAAGCCCGGCCCCCGGGAGATGTGGCACCATGCCACTGGGCATTTAAAACAATGAAACACTATTAAAGGTCGACGTTGTAAATATCTCGTCTTCTACCTGGATAATACACACTTCTCAAGCTTGATCACACACACACACACACACACACACACACACACTTATAATCCTAAATGATCTCACATAGATATTCTCATTTAGTGGAAGATTTGCCACTATATATCCACGATATATTAAAATAAAAACCAACAACAACTACTAAATGTGCATGTATTCAGTATATGCTATGCATAACAATATAGGCATAATTATTCGACAAAATGTAAAGACAATTTGTGAATGGATTTATGTATAAAATATAAGGAAGACACAATATGAAGAGGTTACAATTTTGTTCCCACGTTGAGATACACGTGAAACACGTGTCAGAGGGTAGCCTGGTTAAATACTGCATTAATCAGATGATTGTTATTTATTTTGGTTGGGTTGCATGGGTTGACTACAACATCAAAATCAACACACACACACACACACACACACACACACACTGGTCAATTTGGTCGGGGGAAGTGGTTAAGTTGTTGGATTCCGTGGGGGGGGGAAAGGGGTTTTAAGTTCAGATCACAGCACCACCAAGATTGCCCTTTTATCACATTATACAGTCGCAAACAAGTATAAAATCAAAGGCATTATGTGTATATGTTTGGCAAAGGTAGACAATTTAATCTTCATTTAGAAATTTGCTTAAATGGTTGGATTACAGCTTTTATATCTATGAATATACATTGTTTATAGACTATAAAGCATGAAACAATTTTAAATAGACTATTTGAAATTGTAGTCAAGCATCAAGAGAAGAACCAGACTTCGATAAGTAAATTAAATATATGTCTTACTAATTAGTTGCATACAGCTTGAAAATATCTTTTAGCAGAAAACATTCGATTTGCCAGTTTACACAATGCAATCCAGTGCATGTCGTCATACTGCAAGACAGTGACCTTAATACACACTGGCAAAACAACAAAGTGCTTCATTCAAAGGAAGTCAATCACCACACATTAGCCCAGTTAAGAAGCACTTCACCTTTTGAAGGTGAGACTGAAGTGAGACTGAAGAAATCATCAAAAGAATACGACTGTTTGATGATGTCTGTTCATCACTGACTGGATTCTTTTATATGAGTGCTTTTAGCTATGAGTAAATTATATACAGCAAATTATTAACAATTGAAATTTTAATAATCTGTTCAACAATAAATTTCCAGATCCAGTACAGAATTTTGACGTCTAGATATCTTTCTACACAGTGTCTTATAGTGTGTAATAGGTTACATTGGTTCATTTGTAAAAGATATGCGGTACATTTTATATAGATTTTTTTGGTCTTACCTAATAGAATCTCTATTTTTTTGTCGTAGTTTGATAAAGCATGACAGTTTTACCCAATATAATATCAGTATCATATTTAACATAGATAGAGCTTTTGCCATTTTCTATAACACTAGTAGCAGGGCCGGTGCAAAGGGTGAGCATTTGCGGGTAGTAAACCCCAACGCAACGCAACCCACTCCCCCACCCAAATATGTTATGCCCTCCCTACACAGTTTTGCATTTTTAAAATTAGGACTGTCAAATATTCAAATGTTCAAATATTAAAGATATTGAAGATTGCCATGAGTTGAACTCGTGATTAATCTCACATTTTCAGTATACCATAGATGAATACTTTTCATACTTTTTCATATTCCTAAAACTCTAACTAAATATCTTCCTTTTAATAAAATTATTTATTATTTAATATTTATTTTACATTGAAATTATTCTTTTAACATTTATAAATAACGGTATGTGGCTGCTTTAAGAATTGTGTTCCGGATTTGGTTGCTTTCCATATAAACTGGTGACACGTTTAGGTTCCGTACTATAGTGATAATGTAGTGAGGAGCTCAGACCTGTTGTGAATGTGCAGCTAGTAGGTGTAATTCGGGGGAATTTAGGAAGCGTGAGTGGCTGCTGGGTTTTTTTTTTTTTTTTTTTTTTTTTTTAAAGAAAACACCTCTTTTATATTCCACCCTACAAGCAGTAAGCTTGGAATGAGGAAAGGCCATTGCTAAAATTATATGGGGACGGACGTGGGCTGAAGTTTCTTTATTCAGTTTATTCTTTTTCGTTCTTTGATGTCCATTTGCCAACACTACGCAGAGCGAAGGAGCAGATCGGCAGATAGTAAAGCCAGCTGTGTTAATCGCACCTCAATAACATTAGTCCCGTTAAAGTGAATTGCGTTAACGCATTGAACATTTCATAATGAGAAATGTTTCATTTCATGTTCATAATGTTTCATTCATGTAATGTCATAATGAGAAACTTTTTGCGTCGTAGCGCTCTCTCTCTCTCTCTCTCTCTCTCTCTCTCTCATCTCTCTCTCTCTCTCTCTCTCTCTCTCTATATATATATATATATATATATATATATATATATATATATATATATATATATATATATATATATATATATATATATATATATATATATATATATATATATATATATATATATATATAAAAATATATATATATAAATATATTATTAATGTTGTTGTAGTGAGATGTTTATTTGTTTCTAAACTTTCCCTAAAAAAAAAAAAAAATCCACGTGCTTGTGTTGGTGTATGCACGCACTCCCTATCCGATTGCAGCAGGACCCGTCATGTTTTATTGTTTGCACATCACCCACACCTTCAGTTTCACATCGTATTTTCTTGCCGCTGGAGGTGTAAACAGAGCACGGATGTGATGCAGACCCATATGGAATGTTAGCTTTGTGGGCAAAATGCATAAAGACACCGTTATGGAACATTTACAGAGCCGCAGTCAGGGCCACGTTTCCTTTTTCTACGTCTCCTAAATGTTAACCTCCGGTCAGGTAGACTTATACACAGGCTAAACTTCAGCCAGGTTAATCAATCAGACCCTTTCTTGTGTTTGAACCTTAGCACAATGAAGGGTTGTGATCAATGTGGGAGTGTTTGTTAACTGATTGTGTTCACACGGATGAATTATAAGTGACCCCTGCTTTAAATACAAAAGTACATTCATTTTATGGTTTTTGCCATGTATTCTTATTGATTTTGTTTAATCAATGGACAGTCCGTACATTCAGTTTCTGTCAAACAACCCCCCCCCCCGGATATACTCTGCTGTAGATACGTGTATTGATTTTAGCAACTAAACACCCTTTAAGGACATTCTGTGATGTTCCACGGTCGAGCCATAGCACAGGAAACGAGAAGCCGTCTTCACTTTAAGTAGTATAGATGATGTAAACATTATGTTGTTTCAGAATGGAATGTGCTTGAAGCGTTTTTTTTTTTGTTTGTTTGTGAAACACCACAATGCACATGGTTTTCTGTTGCAGTGTCAACAAGTGAGCTACAGTATGACTCACTAAGTGTTCGGTTCTGGTGGAGGAAAAACAGAATGACTTGAGTAAAGCGGAGGATAGGCTTTAGGAGAGGGAATATGTAATGCACCGGATTTAGCCCCGAACACAGATGTAAATTTCATGAAAAGGCATTTTCCTCGCTGGAACAAGAGCGGCACGTAGCACACGCACGTAACTCCTTAATGACCTTTGAGCAAATGCAGTCATGTATCCTACTGACTCAGGCGAGCTAATTCGGGGAACTGGCAATTTGCACGCAGTATAAATGGAACAAAGTTAATGGGAGTTGATTAATAAGTCATGTGGTGGCGTGAGCACCATACGTAATGTAGGTTTCGCATGGAAAAAGTTTTCACTTAATAAAACTCGGCACACCTGCATTCTGGGTGCTTTTTCTGGAACTCTCTGTTTCTGTAAAATGTGTGTTGTTGGTTAGGAAAAACTCCTTTCCACCATTGATTCTGTCAGTTATATGTATTTTAGCAATGCGAAAGGACCGGGAAAGGCAGTTTGCATGCAGTTTGCTACATTTATGGGAATATAAGTATAACGTAAATAAATCACAAACGTCATTTGAGCAAGCTGTGAAATTTGTACTTGATTTGGAAAATAACGGGTATGAAGTAGAGATGGGCGATATGTAATATTAATTGAATCTCCGATTAAATGTTTTTATTTTTATAGACAACTGTTCATTTAGGAAAACGTGTCCGCTAATTTTTTTACTTGTTTGTAGCCGATGTTTTGGGACTGCCGCGGTTGCGTGGCGCTGAACTAAACACGCCTCCCTGTTCAACAATGCGGTTCTGTTTGAGGTGCTTAGTCGTGCTGCTTCCTTTATTTACCACAAACTTCAGACATATTTCACAGCGAGCTTTGTGTTGTTGAACATCTGAAGTTGCAAACCCGAATTTCTATATGATTGATGAAACCACGCCCCTCTTGGAAACGATCTCTTCGGATTTGTCAGAGCTCCGCGGATGTAGCATTTCGTATTTCGCAACTGTAATGCGGGCAGAGAACTTCAGAAGCTCGCTGTGCCAAACCGAGGTGAAATCGCAAAATCGCTTTTCGTTTAATCGATGATTAGTCGTTGATAATAACGATGAATCGCAAAGCTCTAGTGAGAAGACATGTACTGGGTACATTCTATTCACCTTAAAGGAAGTGCGCTTTAGATATCAATCTGTTGATAATGAACCGTTTCCTGCTGTCCAAATTCCAAACGAGATTAAACACTGAGCTCAGGAGGTGGAGAAAGAAGAAGGAACATCGCATATTTGATATATGATACACCTCCTCAGTCACCTCCTCCACCAACCAACCCCCCCCCCCCCCCCCCCCCCCCCCTTTCCCTCGCCCAGCTCAATTGCGTCAGATATGATGTTCACATCCCAGCGTTTGGAAGAAATGTGCCCAGATGGTTGTGTTTTTGCAGTGATGATGTGAGCAAGGGCCAGGCCAAACGCTGCGACACAGGGAAACGATTTGAACACCGAAAAAGGCTTGAAATAGTTTGTCAGTGTGAGAGAACCGCTGGGAGAGAGCTCCTAAAAAAGGCAATGCTCAGGCTGTTTCTCCACAGAGAGGTGGTTTTAACCCTCTGCTGACAACTGGGGCAGAATAATGTGGGGCACATTTCATATGGCAAATTTTTTTTATATATTTTTAATTTAAGTTGTAACCCGAAATTAAATTATTTTCTTAAATCCTTGTGATTTTTGTAAAAGTTGTCTCTAAAGAATTGAATTTTTAATAGCTCTTAGACTGCCATGGCATTTATATACCGTGTTCTTCCACTTTTAAACGATCACATGGTTCATATTTCTTCTCCTTATCCATAAAAAGACTGAGAAACTTTTAGTGTCGACTTTGCTTTAACACCGAACACATACTTTTGTTTGTAAAAACACAAAAGGTAGTTTTTAAATGAAGATTTCTGTTATTAATGGACCGTGTTGAGGAGTAACTAGTTACATGTACAGTTACTGAGGGGAAAAAAAACATGTAAGTAAAATTACAGTTACTTTTGAAAATGTGATCACAAAAAAATCACAAATCCCAAACAGCCCCAACCAATATAATGTTTTTTTTTCATCAAGTGGCACCTAGTGGACAAATGAAAGTAATCAAATGTAATCAGTTACTTTATTTTTTATAATGTAATTGAAGTTACACTACTAATTACATTTTGTCATTTGTACTCTATTTCCAAAGTAAGACAAAAAGAAAATAAAAAGCAGAACCTCATGTCCCTGTGTGAAAGTGTCTGACCCCTCCCTCGACAACGTGAAGTAGACCCAAAGATTTTCAAAAGTTGGTTATTAAATCTTCATTTAAATGGTGCGTTTTGTTTACACACGTTATCTTTGACTAATTTCAGTTTGCTTGATCTGAGACATTATAACTGTGACAAACATGCAAAAAACAAACAAACAAGGGAATCGGGGGTCAACACTTTTTCACACCACTGTGGAACTATATCCAAGTTCTCATTATGTCAGAAGTAGGCTTCGTGAGGACTGGTGGGCAGTCGTGATTGTTTACTTCCTTTTAGGTGCGACTCAGCCAGGCCAGACAGCATTCCCTTTGACCTTACTTACACTATTCTGTGAACATACCACAGGGGAAAATAAATAAATAAAACATTTCTGTGATGGGAACGCGAGCCAAAGTCTGGGACATAAGAGGAAGCGGGGTGACGTTAAGGCGCCAAAGGCGAGCAGCGTCTGAGGTTTTCTTGGCCTCCTGCCATTGTTACATTCTTACGGCTTTAAACTCTTTGGGAACTGTACGTCCCTGCACATGTGGAATGGGCTATGTGCGTTTACCTTTTTTTTTTTTTTTTTTTTTTTCCTTTCCCCTCCTGCTTCCTCTGACTATTCTTCCTTCCTTCTCTCTTCTCTCTCTTCCTTCCAGGTTTGATATCTACAGGAAGGTGCCTAAAGACCTCACCCAGCCCACATACACTGGAGCATTCAGTAAGTAGTGTTTACAACTTTCTTATCAGCTAATACACAGCTCCGTCCAGGATTTTGTTCCCTCTTCCCCCATTTCACCAATGTCACCACCTGATTGATCAGTTGCGCCACTCTTTTGCTCTAATTTGTTTGTTGTCAACATTCCAGTTTTCCAACTGCTTCCTCACTGATTTGCTCATTGTTTTAGTCCTCATGACACAGCAGGCCTGCTGATTTGCTATATTACTTACTCCATTGCATTCCTAAGGCCTTTGTTTCGAAATGTGGGATTACCTCATCTGAAGTCATATTAATTATCCGAGTAATCACACCCAGGAAGTATAAATATTTCATTTCTAACCGGTTATCCAGCCTGAAGGTGTCGTGCTTATGACGCGACGCGCCAAACAATTGAAAAGGAATTGTAGTGCTGGGAGACATGTCTTTAAATACCCTTTCATCAAGTCCACAGTGTATCATCTATTGTTTATATGTACTTTTAAAGTTGAGATCACCAAAAATGCCATATTTTTATTGCTTTCTAAACAGAGGTAGCCATCATATTCTCAGTACTTCAATCCGTGGTGTATTTGTCATAGTGACACTCCCTACTGTTTACCCAAACATTAGCTTGTGTAAACTAAAAGGCACCGCAACACCCAAAGAATGACGTGGCTGCCATAAAGTCATGTGACACTCTGACTCACTAGTGA
>JACRUU010000004.1:4997134-5134634 GCA_030449085.1 Kryptopterus vitreolus
TAGAAAACTCCATGAAGGTGCCACTCAACAACGGTTATGGCTGTCGCTTCGAGGGTGAATTCAGTATTAATAAAGTAAGAAACTGACTTTCTTTTTACATTTCTGTCTTTATATCTATGTCTAGCTGTTTTTGCAAAGGCCTGAGAAATGAACTTGATGACTCATTAAAAAATAAAATGATTTTTTTTTTAAACAAATCATTAGCATAGCAAAATGTTAAAAAATTATTATTATTCCAAGGTCAATTAGCTGATTCGCAGGCTTTATCCTTTCTTCCTAACAAAAAGATCATCAGGATTCACCGGTGATTAGTGTGATGGAATAAAATCCGATTTTTTTTTTTTTCCTCCAAGAGAAAACAGCAAAACCTGGTATTAACAATGCCAAAATGTGTTTTTATTTTACAAACCTCTAAAAAGATTCTTTTTTTCGAGGAACTAAATTTAAGTTAACCAGAGTGCACACTTCAAAACACTATTTTGATCTGTTCAAAACTCACAAGGACAAATTTGTAAAATATCAGGCTTCCTGAAGGTTTTCTTTTCGCATTCCTTCTTCTCCAGGTCCCCGGAAACTTCCACGTCTCCACACACAGTGCCACGGCACAGCCGCCGAACCCCGACATGACTCACATCATTCATAAACTCGCCTTCGGGGACAAGCTGCAGGTCTCTCGTCTACCTTGTATATAATTATTCATTCAGCAGAATCTGTAAAAGAATGCTTTATTTATTTATTTATTTCTATGTGAATTTTGTACCGTAGGTACAGAATGTCCAAGGTGCTTTCAATGCACTCGGTGGGGCCAACAGACTCGAGTCTAACGGTATGTTACGTTTAATATGCGTTTATTGCATTGTAACTGCATTCCAAATGAAAAGGTTAATGTTGTGATTGCAGGTTAGTAATGCTGAAGTGATGTAATAATGTCCCACCTTGTTTTTAAACCATACTGAGATTAAAATGTTTAAAGGGTGAGCAGCGGGAAGTATGGAGCATTTTCTAGGCGGGAAAATTGAGTATTTTCCGCCTAAAATATTTTTCCATTTATTTTTCCACGTATATTATATGGAAAAATGAAAACACTTCATAGCAATCAACATTCAACTCCATAAAGTGCACTTTTTGTGTGGTACGGTATGACAGGCACCACCTAATGGACGTGGTATGGTATGACAGTGTAGTATGACAGAAGCCACCTAGTGGATGTGGTAGGGTATGACAGTGTGGTATGACAGCCGCCACCTAGTGGTTGTCGTAGGGTACGACAGTGTTGTATGACAGAAGCCACCTAGTGGCTGTTGTATGGTACTACAGGATAGCACTGTGGATGCTTCCAATTCACTTTGTACTATTATTCAACCACGTAGAGTAATTGGAAATTCCTCCACTTTGCATCTAGAGTTGATTTTTTTTTTTTTTTGCCAAGACTAATATCATTCTTTCTCTCCTTAGCCCTGGCATCCCACGATTACATCCTCAAAATTGTTCCCACTGTATACGAGGACTTGTCAGGAAAACAGAAGTTCTCATATCAGTACACTGTGGCCAACAAGGTAAAATAAATATTTAGCTCCAGTAAAAAGTAAAAAAAAAACAAAACACTGATACTAAACAGATATAAAGAGTGACATTTAACTCACCCTAGTTTTAAGGCTTTGTAAAATGTAGATATCCCACGATGTCATCTTTATGGGAAAGAAATGTACAAAGCACTTTTTTTTGTTTTTTGTTTGTTTTTGTTTTTTTCAAGAGTTCAAAATAGGGAAGTATATTCCATAATTTTGGAAATGTATTTCATGGATGTGCCCCAAAATTGAATGCAAACATTTAATAGATTATCATTTTGTTTGTTATAAATGGGTGTATTTCTGTGGCATGATAGATAGATAGATAGATAGTGTGGAACATCTAGGAAAATAATCCACTTTAAGGACGTCAATATTGCATTAACTAGTTGTTAATTCTTTTCCTGTAACGGTAAAGTCATCATGTTTGATTTACAACTTCAGTAACACAAAGTAAATCACTTGTAGGTGCAGTACTTTCAAAGAATGGGTGCTGACAGTTTTACGAGTTCTTATACATGTGGGAAAGTATTAGCTGTAGGCCCGGCATAAAATCTTAATGTTTTGGAAATGCAACAACTTACAATGTGAAGGTTTGCTTACAGTGTAATGTGTGCGTGCACATACACAATTTTATTTATATATATATATATATATATATATATATGCCCCTCACAGTATAGCTGAAATCTCTTTTTTGCTGATTTGTCAGGAATATGTGGCTTACAGTCACACAGGACGCATCATTCCAGCCATCTGGTTCCGTTACGATTTGAGTCCGATCACAGTGAAATACACAGAGAGGAGGCAGCCCCTTTACCGCTTCATCACAACTGTAAGAGATGCCCATATTTTTCCGTACATAAGAGTTGCTACACACAGCTGCTACATGGCCATTAATATCAGTGCAGTAATATTTTATCGTATTGCTCAAATGTTTTGGATTTCCCCGTTATCCTCAGATCTGTGCCATCATCGGCGGAACCTTTACAGTAGCCGGCATCATTGACTCCTGTATATTCACAGCTTCTGAGGCATGGAAGAAAATCCAAATCGGCAAGATGTCCTGAGTTTTCTCATCTGCTAGACATTGTATTTATACCCCACTGACTGAACACACCTGCCCTGGTAATCCACTATCGACCCCCCCCCCCCCCCCCCCCCCTTTTTTTCTTTTTTTTTTTTTTTTTTTTTTAAAGTACAATATGACATGACATTCAATAGCATCTGTTCAGTCCTCAAAACATCTATTGCACAAGCCAGAGAGAGGTTTTGATTTTATGATGTAATTTTTTATCATTTTTTCCTTACTTGTATTTTGGTAAATTGTGCAGAATTTGAAGTCCTGTGCAGTTTCCAGATGTGTTTCAGAGTAGCATCACGAGTACTGTTACTTGGTAATCCTTGTATACTCAATGGATATTTGTGATTATCCAAAACGTATAACTTCTCATTCTTTTTCAGCTTACAGTACTGCAATGTAACAGGGAGATGATTATATTGTACTGAAGATATGATCCTGAACAGTCCCCCCCCCCACATCCCCATCTTTTGTTACTTGCACAAGTTGTAGGAGATAGTGTTAGCCTACATGAAATATTGTGGGCTATTTTTAAATAATTATTGTTCAATGTCAAAACCATGTTGATGTTTACTTAGTAACACAAATGGCCTATTGTGCCTTAAAGTGTTTTAAATGGACAGACCTCAGTCGGTGGAGGTAAACATGTCCTAGATATTTGTTTTATAGTCTAAATGTTTCTAGAGAGGATAAGTTTTACCATTCGTTTTTTTTTTAAGTTTACGTTGGTCATTTGTGTAACGGAAATGATAAATGCTTCCCCCCCCAAAGAATTTTAAATGAAGTTATGAATTCGACTTGGTGTTCCCCTCCTCCAATGTTTCTTACCTCTTCAGTCCATGTGCTTTACAGCAATATGTGTTTACTGCTTGTCAACCTGGATCAAGGAAATAATTAGAGCTCTGAGAAGTCAGTGAGGCTTTTCTATGTTATGTAGCAGTGTTTTAGAATCTATCACAGCAACGTAGGTGTGTGTGGAAAAGGTAAAAAAAAAAAGTGTTTATAAAGTAATCAATACAGCCGGTTGTATAGTTAGTATACAACAAAAATGGACAAACACTATTTGATCGTATGACAGGATGTGGACTTCTGCCCCTGCGATTCTTTGGTCAAACACACTTATCATCCAAGTTTGTTTTTTTTTTTGGGTCAGCTTGATTAGACCATCTGTGTTACTGAACTACTTCTTCACATTCCTTTTTAAGTCCGACTAAAACATTGTAAAGTTTGCCAGAACAAACAGCAGAATAAAATTCATCAAATCCTATTGTTCATCAAAATCCCCCTTGTTTTTTTTTTGTCTGTAATTATAACCATTAAGCCAATTTAAAAGACGATAAATTGCTTTAATTTTCCCCCATTCAAGGGTTGTATTTTTGTACAAATAAACAAAAGAAGTGTACACTTCATAAACATGATAAATGCATCAGGAGTTAAAATATAATATTTCTATGTGACTGGCGTAATGGTGCCACCCAGTGGCAGCAAAGAGAACATGAGAGGGGAAGGAAGGGTGGTAAAGTTCGGGTGGTAAGGCAAGTTTGTGCCATGATCGATACGACGAGGTCTTTACAAGTGTTACAGGTTGGATGTTGCAGGGCAGGAACCCTCGCTCGTGCCTAGCTCCGGCATAGAGAAGAACTCGCTCATGCCTTCTTCCGCAAGCTGGCCATACTCGTTGTTGTAGAAGGTCTGGCCGCTGAGCTGGCTGAAGAAAACTGGCCGGTGTATGCTGATGCCTGTACTGTTCTCACCTGAGCCATCGATCAGGTGCTCTGTGCTGTTGCCTGCTGCTTTACTGAAAGAGGGAAAATCTGATGAAAATCTGCACAAACGATTCAAGGTAAATATTATTTAACTTCCTTCCCCTCCCAGTCTGGCTCATGACTTATTTCAAACATTTAATCTTTAAAAGGCAAAATTCTCAATCATTAATCCTCGATCATCAGTACGATATACAATTCATTTAAGTCATTTTATAACATGCTGTCACCAATCCCAGTATGTTCATAACTTATTGATCTATGAAATTATTAGATGATGTATTTAAACAGAGCTTACGACTTCAGCATTGCTCCTCGGTGCTTGTGCTCAAGCCTCTCCAGCTCTTCGGATGCCAACACCATTCCACTGTCTGTCTGGCTGTCCTGCAGGGGAACAGCTCTTTGGTTAGACTTATTATAAGCAGTCTATAAGCTCCAAGGCTTCTTAATCACATATGCAGTTTCTGTTACAGTGCAAATAGTACCGGTTCCATTTGCCACTCATCTCTGTAATCCTGTTTATATCAACAGGGTTTATTCAAGGTTAATGCACATACACCTGTAAGTAAATGTTTACAAATATATGAAATTCAATATTCTAGTGTAAACATAATAAACAATCTCAACATGATTACTAAAAAGACTAATCATTCAAATTTGACAACGGCCCAGGCCAGCACCAGATATATAAACACATAAAAGGAATGCGTGTTAACTCAATGCATCACCGTGCCTCATGCGCCACCTGGCGGAAAGTCCGGTAATTGCAGGACAAGGTCAAATGCAAAGAGTCATAATTATTCTTTACCAATCTTAGAGCTGTACTTTGCCACCCCTGGTCTGCAATATTAGCACTAGCTGTACATTCACGTGGTTCTCTAATCTGCCAATCACAGGGCAGCATAGCATTATGCAGATACGGGTCAGTTTATGTTCACAAACATCAGACATGAAAAACTTCCCGTCTCTGCCCTGTCCAGTTTAGGTGAATGCCCTTGATAACATTAACAACTACTTGTTTAGTTGACAGGAGTGGAACTAATGATCTTATTTGTATAACAATTATACAAGTTTTAGTAACAATAGCAGAATGAAGGTGCTTACATGATGTGACTTATGGGAGGTCATCACCATCGGCAGCTCTTCGAAAGTTTTCACCCGCGAATGGCATGTCTTAGACGGGTTAACCATCACACACCCAGAGAATGGCACGCAATTATAGTATCTGTGGAAGGGGGAAAAAAAAAACCACGAAAGGGTTTTGTGATTTCACACTTATTTTGAATAACCTAGGCTGATGTAAACCTCAAGCAATTGCATTTAAATCGTATAAATCATGTCTGCATTCAAATTTATATTACAATGCATTTCAATGACACACACATTTGTGATCCAGTCCTTTCAAGGCTTTGCCTAATCATTAACGTGTCTGTTTATCCTGTTGCTGTGTGCGAGACCGAGGACAGTACCTGGCTGGCATTGTGTTGCAGGCCAGTCTTAACTCTTCCTCTGAGGGGGGTCTGGAGGAAGCCTGGGAAAACCCATCATCCTCAGGAGCTCTGAGAGCCGCTGAAGGGAATGTCCTTCAAATTAGGAGAAAATCCATTCACATCTTGATATAATGTTTTTATTAACACCTATATGGTATATATTTGAAGTCCATTGACGACATACACCCACACACGTCTATCTAGCTGTATGTGTAGTAAACAGTAGAACATACTCCCAAAAATTTTATGTACATGTCTGAATAAAAGGCCACATCATGAAAATGTCTCACCGGTAAGCTGTTGTCCTGTAAAAGATCTCCCAGTATCTCTACCAGGGCAGGAAATGTAGGCCTTTCCCTGGGCTCACCCTGCCAGCAGGCCAACATGATCCCATATCTACCAGCAGGGGGACACAAATACAAAGACACGCTTTCAGTTCATTTCATAACTTTACTTTAAAAATAAATAAAAATTCATTTATGTTTTTTTACATGGGTGACAGTCACATTTTGTGCTCACATTTCTGGCGACGCCGTCTCAGGAGCCCTCATTCTGGTGCCATCCTTCAGCCTTTTACAGAATTCCTCGTCAATCTGGATGCCTGGATAAGGCGAGGCCCCTATTGTGTATACAAACAGATTTGCATTTTCATTTCACGAGTTGTTCATTTACATTCGTTTTCAATTGCTTATTTATTTATTTTAAGGTCTGTGAATGTTTAGGTTAGTATAGGCATAAAATAAAAACCACCATATATACACACACAGAAAATGGACAAATTCATGCACTGCGCTTACCTAACGAGAATATCTCCCACAGCAGCACGCCAAAAGACCACACATCACTCTGACTGGTGTAGACTTTATCAAAGATGCTCTCAGGAGCCATCCACTTAAGCGGCAATCTGGCCTGCATAAGCGAATGCACATCAAACCGAGTTCAATCCAAGTTCACTTTTCCAACCTTTTTTCAACTGCCTGAGAAAAGTGAAGCCGTTCTACATATATGGGTGTAATTTTGGTTATTGTGATGAACCTGCACATTCGTTCCATTATCGGAGATGATTCTTGGGGGGGGGGTGTCTGATCAGAATGTAATGTCAATATCCATGACTAAAGCATGGGGGTCTAGAGACTGAAGAAATAAAATTAAATGAATCTATGTAGATCTAGATTTCTAAAAATGTCCAACCAACCAGTCTGGGATTTACAATTAACAATTACATCATTGTTAAACCTACAGCCATGGCACATGTTTTATCCGCTTGGATTATTATTTTTTATATTGTTGGAAAACCAGTGGGCCGTTTATTTCTTACATTTCCTTTCCGGACGTAATCTGGGTCCTTGTAGATGTCACGAGCCAGTCCAAAGTCGCAGATCTTCACCACGTTGTTCTCTGACAGCAGAATGTTCCTGGGCCGCCAAGTCTCGATGGATGCACTGGCAGACCAAGATCACAACATGAATTGGAATTGTAGGCAGGAGACCTTGGCAAATAGACGTTTCCATTTACAGCATTTGGCAGACACCCTCATACAGAGCGACTTACCAATTGAGGGTTAACGGCCTTGCTCAAGGGCCCACTAGTGGCAGCTTGGTGGTGGTACAATTTGAACCTACAATCTTCTGGTCCAGAGGCAAAATGTTGAGATCCCAATGAGATCCCACCTCCCTCAGCACAAGTGCTTTTATGTGTCAAATTATTATTATTTGCTATATTGCCTCATATTCTATTGTTTTAATAGAAATATCAGGAGATGAGTGCCACTGTGTGTTGTGTGTGCGTGTTTGAATATATTATAAATGTGGATCTTAGATTAGTGACGTCAATTATCCTTGAAATCAGGAAAAAATATTTTTGTGGAATTAGTTTATACTGCAAAATCACATGTCTAACATATTGTTTAGTAAAACTGTTTACAGTGTTGGTCGTTGATATTCAGAGATAAAGCCAATACTGGTAGCACAATGGTTCTTTTCATTGCCTTAACCATTGGTTAAGGCATTGGGCTCCGGACCAAAAGATCACAGGTTCAAATCCCATCACTACTGAACTGCCACTCATGGGCCCTTGAGCAAAGCCCTTGACCCACACCTGGATAAGGGGGTCTGCCAAATGCTGTACATGTAATGACAATTGAAGGTCAACACAAAACAATGCGTTACAAAATGACGTGCAGCTGTGCATTACCTTAAGTGTTGCATAACGCTGCTCGAGTTGAATGAAATAAAAAATTATTAGGATTTACCTTACGAGATGCCAAGAACTCCATCCCTCGTGCCACCTGGTAACTGTAGCATATTAGATCCTCTATTGTAAGAGGCTTCTTCCAGAGGTCCTCCACTTAATAACAAAAGACACAAATACAATACAATTCATAATAATACACATCTTATAAAATGGGCTACAATGTATTTAAAAGACACATTTTCTTCTTATTATTAATAATAATATGATTAGTATTCAAAGAGCATTACTCATTAGTATTAGTATTATTTGGAACAATGTGTAGGCAATCATGACTACCACTGATGTACTCTCCGATTTATTTTCATAGAGAAGTTGGACTAAACATAAACCTGTCACATACAGGTATTTGCATATCGCATAGTAGACAAGTACCTTTCTCTGAGGTGGAGCTCTTTGAGCTGGATTTACCAAAAAGCTGATTCGGGTTACTGACGGAGGAAAAAGATTGACGGCCTCTCTGCTCTACCTGCCCAGCCTCCATCATCCTCCTTACCTGGCTCCGGGTTTTAGGGGACCGGTCCTGCAGAGGAAAAGAAACGTAGAGTGAGGCCTAAAATTTTTTTAAAAATTACTTGTCTATGTATGCATGTATGTATGTATGTATGTATGTATCCATCTATATGTATTAACTCTGGTAGAGTTTCACCGTTATACTTGATCATTTTCACATCAGCAGTAAGAAAAGAAAGATTGCTGCCAATGATATGCAGACAGAATAACTGATCCTGTTGTACAGCAACACAATGTTTTGTTCATATGCTAATTGACCCCCCTGAGAAAACACAGTGCAGATACACCATATTCTCGTATATCAACCCTATTTAACAATTGCCAGAGTATGGTGGAGGTTTTTTTGGGATCCAGCCAGCACGATTTTTATGGAGTTCTAGAAATAATCCAACGTGACACATGCTCACCCGAGCAATGGCTCAAACCAGCCAGAGTTCATTCAGTGTGGTTAGGAATCAGACACATTTTGAATTATAATCATTGTTTTTTTTTTTTTTACGAAAACGTAATCGCAAAAGTAGGACGCACATATCTGAATTCCTATATACCACTAGGATTTCAGGTATAACGTTAAACTTTGGCTAATGTGCTGTGTTTACCTCTGTATTGACTAGTTTTAATAGCAGTTAATAGACGAAGAAAAAAAAAATCCACATGACTTATTTGTTTGGCTTCAGGATGCTCGTCCTGGGGTCACCATGTCAGCACAACTGCTATTAAAACTAATAAATTAATCTGTGGTTATAAAATTACAGATGTTTCAAAAATACAGAAGTAAACAGCACATTAGCAATAGTCTACCACTCCATTTGAAATCCTATTGCTGTGTGGACTTGATCTTTATTCCAGCCATTTAGATTTAAAAATGTACAATTAATTATATACACACACACACACAGAGAAATGAAAAATTTTAATGTATTAATATTCCTAAAAACCATTAGAAAATAGACATTAGATTTTTTTTTCCTGTAATGAAACTACACAGCCTTGAGATTTGCTCTTCATAGAAGCCTCATAGTCCAAAGTCAATCCTCCTTTGATTATCCTTTTTTTAATATAGCTTTGCTCCGTTTCCAAGGAAACAGACAAAGTGCCCCTGAACTTTGCAATAAAGTTATTGCTAAAGGAATTGGGACCCCCTTTTAGGGGGGGGGGGGGGGGGGGGGGTCCAACAACTCTTTCATTTTAGGCTGAAAATGTGTTCAGATGTGGGCCCAATTAAGAAAACTACATAGCTAGCTACCAAGCATATGCTTTATTATCATGAGTTCATAAATCTTCCCATGTAAAATTGAGGAACTTTCCCATTTTTGCCACAGACCAGATGTTTTCCAGCTAAGTGGGAAAGGCGTGTGTGAAAATCCCATTCATAAATTGCCATTACTCGATTTCAAAATAAGCCAAAAATGTGTTTTGCATCCTAGCACGATAACCCTGGTAGCGCAATTCAATAGTGGTTGCCCTACTATTGAGAGACTGCGATTAGAGTCTTGACACTGCCACTGTATTTCATTTCAACCTTTTCTCTGGGTGGGAAGGACGGAATCACACTTTCTAATCATTCAAGGTAACACTAAACAAATGTTTATCTTAAATGCCATAGATTGAGCGTTCATCAATTTCATGCCTGCCATACAATGGGAATTGGCAGAAAGGACTAAATATGGAGGAAACTGGAGGGTTGGGTGGCATCATTTTAAAACCCACTGAGTTTACACCGACATGGTTTTGGGTTCTCTACTTATGACTGTGATGGCTCACTTCCTTGATGGTTACCAAAAAAAAAAACGTTTTCAAATCCTACCCTGTATGGCAGGAAAAATTCCCTCTTTGCACGCAGGTAGTTGGATAGATTCCCATATTTGCAGTACTCCACCACAACCATGAGGGGACCTTTAAAATAAACATACAAGTTTATTATTATTTAAATGCCTGTCCTTTTTTTTCATTATGGATTTGTTTGTTTTTTTTAGGATCAACACATTTTTGTATTTGGACTAACCGTTGGGTTTGGTGCAAGCTCCCAACAAGTTCACCACATTGAGATGATTTCCTATGTGGATGAGGATTTTCAGTTCAGACATGAGTGCTTTGTGTTCACTGGCCGTCGCTCCCTCTATAACACACACACACACACACACACACACACACACACAATAATGCGATTTTAGCACATAGCTTGAATTGCCCAAATTCACAATTCTGTATTTTGTAAAATAGTGATAAAAGTCCCACTGACATGCCAAGGCTTTTATGGTAATCCAATTTTATTTTAAAAAGAAGATAGAAAAGAAAAACTACAGGCAATTTTAACCCAAACCAAACAAAGACAAATCATTACAACCTTTGAGCATCTTAACAGCCACGGTGCCAAAACTGCTTTTCTTATCACTGCCGTAGATGGAAGCCTCAATCACAAAAAAAAAAAAAAAAATGAGAAAAAACAAAACAACAACAACAAAAACATAACAAAAAATTACACATACACACATCACACACACAAAAATCATCCTCCTCCTCCTCCTCATTCGAAGCACACCTTGGAAATGAATAAACAGGTGTAAACTCACAAAACCCCTTGAAATTTCCCACACACGGCAAAAATCAACACACCATCATAAAAAAACCACACCACCAAAACATCACAACAACATTACATCTCCAAACCTGAATCTGGAGGTCACCAGGGGCAGTAAACTTCTTGTAATTTACAGACCCCTGTGACGTGGAGGATGGACTCTCATTTCATACAGCAGCAGCCACCAACTCTACTCAGTCAACTATAATAAATGGGGTTTCTGATTCATTTGTCTTGAGGCAGGGTGGACACCTTAGCCAGCACAACAAGTTCTTTGGGGGGGACAAAATTTTTATGCGTAGCCCCGGGCCAGAAAAAAAAAACCTGTTATTCATATTCATAAATTAACATTGGAGTTAAAGCAAATCGGTATGGGTTAGAAATTATGATTCAACTCACTGACCCGTTTGACATTGCAGAAAATGAGGATAAGGAGGACCCAAAGAATATGGCAATTACCCAGTGCCATGAGGATCACGATTTCACATTTGCGCTGTTGTCAGATCCATTGAAAAACATGTGGGACATGGTGGAAGGTCATTCCATACCCCCTTTCACACGATTAAACACCTACAAAACACACCGCCCTTCCCTGTTCCCATCACAGTCCTCCACCAAACACCAAGAGCCACAGTAAACCGGTCACTTGGTGGATTGAAAAAGCTTACTAAAACAGATATTAAACAAGGAGACATAAAAAGATACGTTTGATGCAATGTTTTAAGCTTGATAACTTGTACGGTATACACAAACAGTCATCAGTAACGGTAGAGGTGCTGTCCAGATAAATATAGAGAATCTCACCACTACAGACACTGTGGCTGAGGATTGAATGCAGCCTCTTTGGTTGCAAGCAGTGCAAGTGTACAGACCTGATCCTCCTCACGCACCCGCTGGATCTGAGTGTCCGGTTCGAGTCCTGCAGTATGACCCTGTGCAAACAACAAACCAATCAACATGGTGCACCACGTGATTGTCAAAATGGGAGTCCTCTCACGGTCCAAATCATTAAAAAAAAAAAAAAAAAAAAAATACATTCTCACAACACCAACACACACACAACCACAAAAAACAACAAAACAAACAAAAACAAACAAAAAAAAAAAAAAAAAAAAAAAAAAAAAAAAAAAAAAAAAAAAAAAAAAAAACAAAAAAAAAAAATATGCTTATTGTGCCACTTACATTTGTATCAATCATACCATTAGGATTTAAACTAGCGTGGCATTTTTTTGGAGGGGTCAGAATAAAGTTTAAAAGAATAAAAATTTAAAAGTAATACACCACGCTGCCACCAGGGGGCAGTTTGTTTCTCATCTTGGTTAATCATGCCGTATTTTCTTTGTTCAATTTCATTTTATTTTTACAAACAAAACACCAACCACAAAAACCACAACCAACAACACAACACAAAACCAAACCAAAAACACAAATCACAACAACCACTCAAACAAAAACACAAAACAAAACAAAACAACCCCA
Organism: Kryptopterus vitreolus; assembly: GCA_030449085.1. NCBI lineage: Eukaryota > Metazoa > Chordata > Actinopteri > Siluriformes > Siluridae > Kryptopterus > Kryptopterus vitreolus. Next base: position 5,009,860 of record JACRUU010000004.1, read on the forward strand.
CAACAAAAAACAAAACAATCAACAACAACAAAAAACAAACAACAAAAAAAACAACACAAAAAACAACACAACAAAAACACACAAACACACACACCACACACACAATAATGCGAATCGATTTTAGCACATAGCTTGAATTGCCCAAATTCACAATTCTGTATTTTGTAAAATAGTGATAAAAGTCCCACTGACATGCCAAGGCTTTTATGGTAATCCAATTTTATTTTAAAAAGAAGATAGAAAAGAAAAACTACAGGCAATTTTAACCCAAACCAAACAAAGACAAATCATTACAACCTTTGAGCATCTTAACAGCCACGGTGCCAAAACTGCTTTTCTTATCACTGCCGTAGATGGAAGCCTCAATCACCTTCCCAAAAGCACCATGACCAAGCACCTTCCCTGTTAAAAAAATGAGTAAAAAGATTATGCTTTGCTTTAATAATCCTGCCATTTTGACAATCAAAATATTAATGTGAATTTTTTGACTATAAAGTGTGAAGCATAAAGTCATAAGATGAGGATTACACATACACACATACACAGACACACATGAATATTATCATCATCCTCCTCCTCCTCCTCTATTCGAAGCACACCTTGGAATATGAATAAATGCAGGTGTATTTTTTACCACTGCGTACCGAGCCGCAAACGGTCCCTTGAAATTTCCCATTGGCTGGAATCATACGGCAGATATTCACACTGTTCCTCCAGAGGCACCTCACCCGGATCCATAATAATGGACAGATAGCTTGTCTTGATATCAGCTGGGTTCACCTGCAGGACAACATCACAACATTACCAATGCTGGCCTTTTGTGGTATAGACCTGAATCTGGAGGTCAGCCAGGGGCACTAATGACTTCTTGAATGTTTACAGACTGTGACTCCATTTCATACAGCAGCAGCCACCTGAACTCTACTCAGTCAGACTATAATAAATGGGGTTTCTGATTCATTTGTCTTGAGGCAGGGTGGACACCTTAGCCAGCATGCAACAGAGTTCTTTGGGGGGGACTGGAAGAATTTTTATGCGTAGCCCCGGGCCAGGAAAAAAAAAAACCTGTTATTCATATTCATAAATTAACATTGGAGTTAAGAGCAAATTCGGTATGGGTTAGAAATTATGATTCGAAGCTGCACTGACCCGTTTGACATTGCAGAAAATGAGGATAAGGAGGACCCAGAAGAATATGGCAATTACTCCAGTGCCGATGAGGATCACGATTTCCACATTTGCGCTGTTGTCAGATCCTGATTGAGGAAAACATGTGGGACATGGTGGAAGGTCATTTCCTGATATCTGCGCCCCTTTCACACGATTAAACATCCTACAAAACACACCGCCCTTCCCTGTTCCCATCACTAGTTCCTCCACCAAACACGCAAGGGCCTGTATCAGTAAATCCGGTCTATCTTGGTGGATTGAAATTAGTGAGCTTACTAAAACAGATATTAAACAGTAGGAGACATAAAAAAATACGTTTGATGCAATGTTTTAAGCTTGATAACTTGTACGGTATACAGGCGAAAGCAGTCATCAGTAACGGTTAGAAGGTGCGTAGTCCAGATAAATATAGAGAATCTCACCGACTACAGACACTGTGGCTGAGGATTGAATGCAGCCTCTTTGGTTGCAAGCAGTGCAAGTGTACAGACCTGCATCCTCCTCACGCACCCGCTGGATGCTGAGTGTCCGGTTCGAGTCCTGCAGTATGATCCCTGTGCAAATCAACAAAGCGGTCAATCAACATGTGCACCGTGATTGTCAAAATGGGATTCCTCTCACTGTCCAGGAATCCATTTAAAAAAAACAAAAAAAAAAAACATGCTTACATGCTTATGCTTATTGTGCATCTTAAATTTGTATCAATCATACCATTCCAGATATGATTTAAACTAGCGTGGCATTTTTTTGGAGGGGTCAGAATAAAGTTTAAAAGAATAAAAATTTAAAAAGTAATACACCACGCTGCCACCAGGGGGCAGTTTGTTTCTCATCTTGGTTAATCATGCCGTATTTTCTTTGTTCAATTACATTTTATTTTTAGATACTTTTTAACAATAAATTCATTAATAAATTATCATGAAACAGCTTTTGTTTTAATACTGATCCTTAATGAACATGCTGGCCTTTAAAGTAGTGTCTCACATCCAAAATACATGCTCTTTTGAATTTTTGTCATTGGCCGAAGCTACAGCGCACCGACAGCCAGGCACAAGAAAAGTTTCCTTCCCCAGGCACACTTAAATGCCATTAATCAATAAAATAAACACAATAACCCTTTACGCTTTAATTCCATTTACTTTTTATTAAAACATGTGCAATTGAAAGCTTCTGCCACCCAAACAAATTCCTTGTACAGCAAGTACATGCAAACCTACCAGGGAATTAAGGTTTTACTGATTCTGATGTCTTCCAGAGTAAACACAGAAATATTTCTGAACAAGACACTTGTTCATACGCCCATTTTATTTATTTATTTAATATTCTCTCTCTCTCTCTCTCTCTCTCTCTCTCTCTCTCTTATAAGTTTCCTTATAAGCAATCATGTAAAAAGCCGAGTAAATTTAGGCTGAATTGTAGAATGTCCCGTTATATTAATAACCATCAATATAACCACATATTTAACAAACCGCCATTTAAACGCAAATGCCGCAAAGCCTTTAACTCTACAAATGGCATTGGCTTATCGAAAACATGCTGCTCCGAACAATTTTCTTCAAAACCAACGTCAACAGAAATTACTCTGATTCATTGCATTGTAGGCGTGAGTGCTTTAGGTTGCCCTTCAAACTGCATGATCATTACAGGCCCTAGACTTGTTTTTATTTGAGAATATAAACTGTGCCTTTAAAATACAACTGCTTTTATGGCGTTATGACAGTGGTGAGGTTCAGGTCAAGGCCTAAATGAAGTGTCATATTACATTAAGTGAACAACACCCAGACTACTGGCCTGTGTTGATGTCCTGCAAACAACACAAATGCCTTTCATTTGTGAGCTACGGCTTACTCTGTGTAATTGGTAGCAGGAGAGCATCAAGGAAGCCTTTTCCTTCACCCAAAACACTAGATCGCGTTGGTTTTAATGGCCCCCATGCCAGAGTGTTTATGTGTTCAATTAGTTAACAAGAAACATAAGGTCAGTGCTGATAGACTAGGTCGCCAAAATCCCTGTGATCCCTCTATGGAGTATAATTAATCAGAGGCAAAACCTGATTCAACACACATTACAAGCAGGCACCCTGGCAGCATAGCAGCCTCAGTCTATTAGTGAACTCTGTCTGCTCTGCACACAGGATTTACAGTGCTTGTGTGTGTGTGTGTGTGTGTGTGTGTGTGTGTGTAGGTGTGTGTGTGTGTTTGGCAAAAAGGCTTGGTGGACTCCTAATCCATAAACACACACATTCATTTCCACAGCTGTCAACACGCATAGCTCAGATTCATTGCTGTTACATTCCAGTGCCAAAGCTTGAATTCTTTGCTCCAGTGGTGCACCCAGTATCTGTCCATCACACCAAACAGAGCTATCCGCATGAATAAATATACCTCATTGCGTCTTTCAGTGTGTGAACAGAACTAAGCACGAGGCAAACACTGAAAGCAGGAAATTTATACACCAAATACGGAACGACTCATTTTAACACGTAAATATATTATTAAATACTTAAGACCACAAGCTGACCTGATACTGGATGGAGAGGCTGGTTGTCTTTAAACCAAGAAAGCTGTGGCGAAGGCGTGCCTTCCACATCACACTCCATATGCAAAGATGCACTGACGTTTACTGTCTGATTGATGGGGTTGTGGCGATACCTTGGGGCCTCCAGGGCTGGAGACGAGCGAGAGGAAAACGGGAAATGAATGAATGAAATAAACAAACAAAGGTCGACTGAGAAAGTCTGAAAATGACACAGAGCGCAAAGAACAGTTAAGTTGTGCCACTATGATTATGTAGTGACAGATCACCCATCATATGAAAATTGAGAGTTTACTACATGGTTAATCCATTTCATAAAATGATTCCCTGTGTGTGCGATTAAAATAATGACTACTATTAGCTATGACAGTCTCCATTGTGTTTATACTGAAAAGGTGTCAAATTCAAGTAATCTTTGATGACCAACATGACAAAACATCACATCAGGGAGGCAATTTAAAAATGAAACGGAATGGCTAATACAATAATATATGGAAAACAACACTGAACCGGAGCTATAATTCAGTAGATTTTTACAGTAGATGAAAAGTATGACATTAACCACTACAAATTCATTTTCATTTAACAATATGGTGTTAATTCACGTTAGACAGCACCTAATAAAATAGCACTTTTCACTGTCTAACTTATTTCTAAGTCTATGATTTCATTAAGTTTAATTACAGGGGGTTAACCTTTGGAAGAGGATATAAAAGTTGAAAAGGATGTGTGTGCTAGGGATTCAAGCCATTTAATCATTTATAAAATCTGCCTGAACAAACGTCTGAGTGAAGAAGATTTCAGTGATTTGAAAAAGTTGTTAAATCCATAACAAAAGCATTCACTTAGTATGTTGACAGCTGACTTTAAATAAGAATTGTTAAAATATTTAGCCAACAATTCCCTGATGCTTCCAATCACGTAATATACATGACCTTATTTTATTTTGTCAGACTTGCAACGGAATTTAGAACGTCTCCGTTTTACCCAACTTTAATTTTTCCACGCAAAAATCCAATGTAACTGTGTAGCACCAACATCTGTAGCCACAGAATAAAAACCTCAGTATATACATTGAATTCAATTCTGAATAAAAGCCCAATGACAGATTTAAATACCATAGAAGCACCTAAAACAAGAGTGGCCATATCATTTTATGTGGCCCCACAAGAGCATTAAAGGTGCATGATTGTCTTTAAAGGAAACTATGCTGCTTTAAAGCATGCATGTTACCTATGAAGTGACCACATCCCGTCACTACAAAGCAGTGCATCCCACATCGGAATTTACTGCGGGCAATTTTTCCCAACAAGTGGAATGGTGAAATTTGTCCCAAAATGCCCAGGAAGCAAAAAAAAAAAAAAAAAAAAAAAAAAAAAAAAAAAAACTGATGCAGATGGAAGGCACTTCCAAGAAAAATGGGAAAGCGAATATATGTTTGTGGGTCAAAGAGAGAAAAAAAAAACCCAAAACCAAACACATCAAACACTATATACTGTCTTATAGTTACAACTGGCCTTTCGAGGGCAACCATAATGCTGATGTGTCCCACAGTGACATTGCATTGTGACACCCCTGACCTAAAAGATTACAATTTTTCTTTCAAGTATTTTGTAAAGACAAAGGTTTGTGGACAACTGACCACAATTATTTGTGTGCTTTAGAAATATCCCATTCCACATTTAGTCCCCATTTACTCTTCTAATAACCACCATTCTTCTGGAAGATGTTCCACTATATCTTGGAAGGTAGTTGTGGTTGCAAGGTTGTTAGAAAAGTAAGCTACTGATGCAGAGAAATGAAACCTGGGTTGCAGTCATCCAAAAGGTTTAGAGTAGAGTGGAGGTCAAACGTCTATAGCGGGCCACTCATCATTTAAACCACTTCAACCCATAGTCATAAAGCTTGCTTTGCACACAGTAGCACTCATAGTAATGCTCATGTTGGAGCATTTTTTTAGTTTCCTAGTTCAAGTGAAGGAAAAATGAAATGTTACCGCACCCAAAGACATTGTATAGAATTGTTCACCTCTAAATTTGTGCTAAAAGTTTGGGGAGGAACCGAATACAGCTGTAAAAATCAACTCCTTTATCCATATAGTGTACAAAGTCTTCCAAAGCTCTTACACACGTAACGTTAAGACGACCTTGCTTACCCTTCACAGAAACGTATTTGCGGTGGCAGTGCTTGTCACCGCTCTGCCGGTTCTGCACCTCACAAACGTAGTTGCCCTCATCCTGCAGATGCACTCTGGGAATGCTCAGCTCCAGCACCCAGTTGTTAGTCGCGGGATCGAAAGGAGAGATCCCCGCCCCGTGTTTCAGCATACTGGTGCAGGCTCTTGCAGTCCTCTGGAGGCACAGCCTGCGGGTCTAGACGATACCAGCGCAAGTTCTCGTACGTGTAGTTGTCAGCTCTGCATTTCAAGTAAACATTCTCCAGCTCGAGTGGCTCTTCCGACGGCTCCATATCGATTCCAAAGCCTTCTGGAATGGCTGAACAGAAAGGACTAGTAAAATGAACAGTGAAATTGAAACAGAAGACGTTGTTTAAGCGTTACCTTTGTTTCCTAGTTGTCAGTATGAGGAGGGGAAAAAAAATAATGACAATGGATGCAGAATACAATTTTGGTTAACATACAATTACTCCAGACAACACATCATTGAAAATGGTAGCTCGGGTTCAGATGTTTAAATGGAAGGCAAGTTCAAAATCCCAGCAGCACCAAGCTACCGCTACTGCGCCATTGCGCAAGGTCTCAACCCTTAAGTTTCTCGTGTTTATAAATGAGAATGTTAGGTGTAGATGTAAAAACTAGTATGTCAGAAAATGTATTAGGAACAACTCTGAAATAGTTTAAAAAAAAATTGTGAACATTTGTGAATACATTCTTATTTATGGCCAAATATAGAAACAGCTTCCAGAAGCTTCCATGGCAGCCGCCAACAAAGTGCTCCACCTAGTGGTAGTTTTGGGGACATCCATGAATTAACAAATTACTTTCACTTTTCAGCAATTTGTACTCTTTCACACTATCAGAAAATGTTACAATTGTGCATGGTCCATTTACAAATAATTTATTTTTAATAAAATAAACAAATTAATTAATTAAAAACTTTTTAATCAATCTGTAAGAGCAAATGCAATTTATCTCTGCTGCATTCCCTGCCAATTGCTGTATGCAAGTTTAATTTCTTTTTTTTTTTTTTTAAATCAATCATCTTAATATTTGTCTTTTGAGTGAACTATATCTAATGGGAAACTGATGTTTACTACACAAGCTTGGTAACAGCTTGGTAATGAAACTTCTTGCCATAATGACCTTACATACACTCATTCTATTATAATCCAGTGATCTGAAAACACACAAGGTTACCAGAAAACTGTTTTGCACTTTTTTACAATGTGGATTAATAATAATAATAATAATAATAATAATTGCACTTTTGTAAATATATTCGATTGTGTGTTAATTACTTCTTAGTGTAAGCAAAACTTACTGGTCACATAAAAATAGATAATCCTCTCATCTTTTCCCACTTTGTTCTCAGCAGAACATTTGTACATGGTCGAGACGTTTGCGTTGGGTATGATCACACGCCCGACTGTCTGCAAAATGGAAGGGGGAAAAAAAGAAAAAGTGCACAGAATCAGATGTGCAGAAATGTGCCTTTTTTCCCCCCCAGAAATTGTGATCAGAGATGATGAGTTTGCCGGCCGATGACTCCTATTTTCCCCTCTGCCACTCATTTTCTCAGCCTACACAAAGGATATGACCTCACAGGTGTGACAGAAAACAGGAAGCAAGTGTTCGGAGCCATACATGTTTATTCCCCGTCCCTCCAGGAAGCGTGGAAAGGAAGAAGAGTTTAAATATTTTGAGTTTGGAAAGGCCGAAAGCTCATCACCTCTCCCACTTCTTGTGATTGACAAATGTTTGTCAGGGTTCAGATATTTGGGTCATAAGTGTTTCACAAACAGCTTTTTTTTTTTTTTTAAACATTAAAATAATGGATCAAACAGATGCTTTTGTAAACATTAAAAAAATGTTCCTGTTGGGGAGATATTAAGGCAGGGAATATTAAAAAAAACAAACCTTTTGCTTGCCATCCACCGTCTCATTCCAGCTGTCCATACTGTCAATTGTGTTCAGAGTGTGTTCAAAGTCCAGATCAAGCCAGTCCTGACAAAGAGGGACTTTGTCTCGTTGGCTTCTATGAGCTCTAAGAACAGTACAGAAACCGTCTTAGTCTCAAATATAGCAAAACTCTCAGATATATAGTTACAGATTTGATTACTCTGAGTTTAATGAAATTCTTTTAAAACCTTAATAGTAAAAGATGCATAAAGCATAAACTCCATTTGAACACACAAATGAGAGTTTGTTATAAAATCTGACTTTGATTTGCTTCCTAATACTTGTTTTGTGATTACAATTTTACAAGACAAGCATCAGTTATATATATTTTACATTTTAGCATCAGTTAAAATGTCACACACACATACATATACACACATATACATACATATATATATATATATATATATATATATATATATATATATATACAGTAATTTCGTAATGTTTGCCTGTAAACAAATGGGTTTCCAACTACCAACAAATTTGATAAGGCAATTCAAATCGACAACTGTCATACATTTGGAATAAACCATAAGGCTTTAACCTTTTACACAATACTTTAAGAGCCTGTCACCAGAAAGAATATTTGTAGATTCGAAAAGCAAGGAAAGGAAAAGTGGGTGTCGCGATGAACCGTACATCCGCCGCGACCATTGTCTTGTGTGTGAACGCTCGTGTTTATTTGTGAGAGAGTTTGGGAGGATGTACAGATAGACACAGGAAGAGCTTTTAGACTCATCTTGCCTTCCTGTGCTTGATGAAGGCTAGAGAAGGACACGCATGAAGGCCACACTGCATTTTGCACCGGGATTATTTACAAGGTAAAGCTGTAAATAATACAAGTGTACGAGCCATTTTTCTTCGCGAGAGAGAGAGAGAGAGAGAGAGAGAGAGAGAGAGAGAGAGAGAGAGAGAGAGAGAGAGAGAGTGTGGGATGGGAAGTGGGATGGCCGCTGATAAAATGGCTCATCTTAATTTTGGGATAAAAATCGCTTGCGAATGTGTAAATCAAGCAGCTGGCACTTCAACCCATCACAACCTTGCAATGTTCCCGTATGTGTGTGTGCGTCTGTGTCGGTGTGAGTGATGCACGGAAATCATGCACGCAGAGCATCTCTCGTGAATGTGTGGGAGCGATGAGAAAACATAAGAGATGTTGTGCTTGCCCACAGCCATCCCGAAAAACTGCCCACACAACGCTACATCAATCTCTACTTGAACTAAAGCGATTGCAGCATGGCGTGACTATACAGCCATGGAGGGAGCCAAAAAAATGAACATAGGAAGCCGGTAGGTACTCTGAGGTCTCAGCTCTGTAGAATTAGCTTGTCTTTTCATGGCCAAAGGATACTATCATGGCCCCATGCTGCCTTAATGCTTCCTGTTGTTTGGATGACCCGTCGCTCTTTGTATGCTTCTCAAATAGAGACTTGGCTGGACGGAGCTCTACGTTAAACACGGGAGAACCGATGCCATGCCGTAGGCCTCTGGGCTCTTAAAACCGAGAAAATAAATGTCACGGACTGGAAAACACAGGAGTGAAGACATTTTCTTCAGCCAGGCGATGGCTGGCCGAGCGCCAAGAGGGACAAAAAGTATCCGTTCTGAACTCGAAGTGAACTGCCGAGGTCTTGTGTTGAATGTTTATGAGCGATTTCAACAGCTTTAGGAACAAACCTAATACTCCCATTGACACGAGTCCGGGGTGCAGGCGAAAATCCCTTTAGTGGGGCAATATCCTGAGACCGAAACTTGTTTAGAGTACATTAGAACCTGCAGGTCTTTGTCAGGCTTGACAGATGTAGGTGTTTACCAAAAGAGCACCAGAACTCTATTATGAGGGGTCCAAAAAAAATGGCTCAAGGCAGCAGGAAGCCTTTTAGTGAAATATTTGGCCGACTGACCACATAACCCCTGGCTTTAATTGAAATCAATACATATTAAAATACCTGTATTGCCGTAAAGCTGCTGAACATAACTGAAAAAACCATGGTGAGAATATTCTTCCCAGACCCATTTACAAAATAACTAAACTAATGCACGTTGCAAAAACTATACACTAGTAAATCGAGGAATCAAAAGGATTCTCCACAGTGCTGTAAAAGCGAATCGCTTGCTCTGTCCAACACTTACGGAGCTCTTTTGGTGGACTCGAGACCGCAAGGGCTCCACGGTCTCCACTGCCAGGTGATGGATGTTGGAGAAGGATAACCTGTGGCCGTACAAGTCAGAGTCTGTCGACTTCCTCTCCTGTAGGGGTTCGAAGGTGTTGCCGTCTCCTTCTCATGGATCTGAGGTGGCACTTCAAAAGGAAACGTCAAGAAAATTCGAATCACAGTAAATAAAGACGATTCAGAATAGATGGGGGAAGACAAGCATTTGTAGATAGAGAGACTGACTGAAAGAGAGAGATTGAAGCATTACCATTGACGATAAGAATGAAGTGGAGTTTGTTCTCTAACCCAGCATCGCTGTTATTCAGAACCAGCGTATAGTGGCCTGCATCCTCTCGGCGTACATTTCGGATTTCCAGGTTATTATTATGGATCTTAAACCGGCTGAACTCTGGTCGCTTCGTTATTCGGGTCACATTTTTATACCTGTACATGTATAACAGGATAAATGCATTCATTTGATGATCCCCCCCACTTATAATGATATAAAATTTTATATGCAATCTTTATCTTAATCAAAACAGATCTTTGAAATCCTACCCTAATAGGTACATTTTATCAATAACTGAGCATACCAGTGGGTGGATGGCATGGGAAATGCAGAGACTTTGACTAACAGCTTGACGGACTTCTGTTCGGCTGTAGCTTCCACCACAGAGCTGTTCCAGTAGTCCAAAGTAATGAATGGCTTCTCTGGAGTAATCAGAATATCAAGAATTAGTACTTGGAGCACCCGTTTCTGGAGATCTGTGGTGAAACGTCTCGTTTATATTCCTTAAATTATTACCGTGCACTATGACCAGGGTGTTTTTTTCCAGCCTTTTCTTCACGCCACTGGCTGAACAAGTATAATAACCAGAGTCCTTGACGTTGACATTGTGGATGGTGAGAATGCTGGTTGCCTGTGTGCCTTTTGTTATGCTGTTGCGAATGGATTGAAAGCTCACCACTCCTGTTTTCCTGTGAAAAGGATGACTGATATTTCACATGAGACTGTCCTTATTTTTTGCAGTTGGACATTTTTCAAGTAGGCAAGAATTCAGTTCGAGTGGTAGGAATAAAACAATCTAATGTGTCCATGTATGGCTATGATAAAGCTAAACATCTCATGTAAATACTTCTACATTATCTTATTAGCTGATTTTCCAGTCTTTTTTCCATTCAATGTTTTAGAAGTAGCTCTTATATAATAATTTACCCTTGAAGAGTGCATGGCTGATATTGTCTATATCACCACTACAGCTTCCATTTGATTAGCTTGATTGGGTAATTTGCTACCAAGTCAAGATCCCAGTCAGTGCTTATTCTGTTACTTAAGACAGGTCTATTTCATATCCATGGACAGCCCCAAAGCCTAATTCACTTATTAAGTTCAGTTCCATAATAAAAAAAAAATTAAAATTAAATTTAAAAAAGCCTTTAGGTCAGGAATGGGTCCCATTTTCTTTTGGAGATCCAACTTCCATATCTGGGTTTAAAAAAAAAAAAAAAAATTCAACTAAAAGTGTCTCGTTACACTACGATTACAACACTAATATCGGTTTGATCAAAAGCCCTATTTTTTATGCTTATCCATGAATTTATAACAAAAAGGATCAAATGAATCAAAACAAGAAAATTGACTTATATGTAATATTTGTTTGCTTAGATTTTACTTTTCTGCCTTTGATAAGCTAGCTGTATATTTTAAGCTGTATATTTACATGACCACTATCCACTCCTGTCTTCATCTTCTGTAAAATGTATTTATTATGCGCTAGACAGCAGCACTTCATCCCCGTTTTATTTGACACATTTTTCACTTTTCGGTACCTTTTAAACATTTTTACCTTTTGTCCTGGGTAGGCCCAGTTGAATTCCACGCCTGTGTTGTGCTCCACCATTGCTGTGCAGTTGAGGATGAGGACATTGCCTTGCATTAGCTCGATGGGTGAGTCCTCAGGAAACAGCTTGAGATCATAAAACTCGCTTCCTGCAGAGTGTCACAATCATCACTTATTGCAGTCAGCACTTTTTTTTTTTTTTTGAATGAGTAAAGACTTGGAGCCAGCCCGGATCTTAAAAACACCACTTGTTGCATTATGATCGAGTTCAGATATTTAACAATGAGTATAATCTCCTGCAAAATTAGTAATCACCATAACATAATCCTGTTAAAATAATATTTTGATGAATACCAATTTGCTTACTCGAGTCCGAGCCCATGCGGCATAATGTTATGCCATGTTCTGATGTTTAATTCAATATTTGTACTTCAAGTGGGGGAATATTTAGTCTTATTGCTCCATTAACCTTCCAGAAAAGTTGAATCTAATGCTAATGTTCTTCCACTCCAACTAAAAGGCTGTTATACTCGAATCCTTGGGAAATTCCCAAAATTAACCAAAATAAATGATTACTTCACTTCACTCAATTAACATGGATGGGTATCTAAATGTTTACAAAAATAGAGTTTTTCACCTGTTTCCATCAAAATGTAGATCTTGGACTTGTACTCTTGGTCATGTAATGTCAGCGAACAGAAGAAGCCAAAAACCATTGCCATATGATGGATGACATTCCTCGGAACAAACCAGCCTTTCTTGCTGTTCCATGTGATCTCTTTACTTTCAAAAGGTACAGTGGTTTGATCTAACTACAAAACAAAAGGCATAAGGGGAGAAAATGTCAAAAAGGTTAAAGTTAACGCTGTCTGGATGGTTACATGGTATAGTTCACAAAGCTACATAACATCGCCATCAACAGCCTACATTGTTATAACCAAAAAACAAACATTTATGAGTGCATGTGTATGTATGTGTGTATGTATGTATGGTTTGTCATACATGCTATTGCTGACACCACTTTAAGACATTGTGTTGACAATTGTATAATCTGCTTCTGTGGACTTTAACAATGAATCATTGAATGTTAAAAATACATACAATATAGTGGACAATTGTATACTAATCTACTGAAATCCTGAATTAAACTGTTTGATGTTTCCGAATACATTCGGAGAGTCATACTGGAAATGTACACATTCATGATGGATAGTGCAACAGACCAAGTATATATAAAAATAAATAAATAAATAAAATTGACAAAATCAGCTGCCTGCTATTAACATAATTCTAACTAAATGTTTATTTTTTTGATAATGTTTATCAGTTGTTTACACGGGCAGCCTTTGGCAGTTTGTTTCAGCTGTAAATGAGACTAGCAATCAAATCTAAGGAGGTGTGTGACATTCCGATTGGACGGACTTGCACTGCAAAAATGGCTATGCATTAATAAAAACCAACAGCAATGCCTTGTGAAGTTTCATCTAAAAAGAAGCCTTGGGAAATAGTGTTCATAAAAAGAAAAAAAAAGATGTTCTTTTTTTTCTTTCATGTCTGACTGCATGTCTGTAGGGGAAGAACTGTGGTGAGGAAAGTCCCCAGACTTCCTGAAAGATTGAAAGCAGGAGAAGCAGGAGAAATACTCTTAAACCGGAATACATTGACTTCATCAGAATATTAAGTGTAATGAGATGACAGAGAACCTGCACTCTGAAAAACTCAGTTTACACTTAATTAACTCTTGTCTGTACTTCTCATCTTGACTGGTCTCTCAGGCAGAACAACGAAAATTTGATAGATACTTGCATGACCTTGATAGCCAAGGTATAAAATGCTGTTTTTTTTGTTTGTTTTAGCAACCAGGTGAGATTCATATTTTAAAAACATCCTTCTTTTTTGATATGCAATATTTAAAGTGAACGTATTTCCATCACTTCACCCTTCACACGTGTATGGACCACACTTATGCGTGCAAATTGGAGACCATTATTTGTAGTGTCTAAATTATAAGCTTGACAAACAACCATGTCAACAGTCCAACGCACACACGACTATTAGTGACACAAATCACACCACTAATGAGACGTGCAGCATGGTGGCATACGTACCGAGAAGAGTGTGACTTTCAACTCAGGATCTGAGACCAGGCAAGGAATTTCTATGTGCGTGTCAGATGTTGTTATATAGATGGTTTCCATAGTGTCACTTGTCTTTATAAATGGATGCTCTGGGTCTACATAAGGAAACATAGAAAATATTTTGAAATCAATCTTTTAGATTCAGAAAAAAAAAAGCACAAGCAAAATCTATCCATCAAAATATAATCTTTGTACTCCCATATAATATTCATTTAAGAAAATAAAGAAATTCTCCTACCAGAACACATCAGTACCAGACAGACGGTGTTAAGATTCCTACCTATGCCATCCTCTCTACATAATGAAGTGGTTCATATTGTCATTACATATAAAAAAGGCACTTTTTTTATTTCAATATAGTCATTAGTAAAATGCCACAAGCTTTGCTTTTTTCCCCCACTGTGGGATTGGGATGCTTTTTGAATATAATGCGGTGTTAAATGCTTCATTAGTATTTTTATTCAGACTAAAATGTCCATCAGAGTGCAAACAAAAGCTTTAATCTGTTGGTGGTCTATATATACAGGCGTAACAAGACAAATCCATTGAGTAATGTACAGAACAATAAATTTGTGCAAAAAAAAGAACAAGTGCCTGTTTGAGGGCTCTTCTGTGGACTAATGCCAATGAACACGGACGATAGAGGCAGTGTGTACAAGGCACGGAAAGGGATAGGCACCTAACCGAATCCACATGCTGCCCGACTTCATGACTCTGCCTAATTTATAGCTGTAATTTCAGCTGCTTCTAATTAGCCCCCTTGTAAGAACTATGGAAACCGTTTCAGCACCTTGTCAAAAGAAATTAGGGAGCATTTCACAAACTGGTGGGGCACCTGTATACGAATCTCTAACTCTGAAGGGTTTTTTTTTTTCAGCTTTAATAAGGCCTCGGAGATTGTCATCTGAACTCAAACAAGCACACAAATCAACTGCTCATAAACATCTCTCATCATGTCGTCTTTTGTTATACCATCTTTTTTTTTTAGTTTTTCACAAATATGCTGGTCTGCCATTAAAAATGACACCTAATTGTATTGTACAGGTCTGTAAACAATGAACATTAAGACTTTTAGACCAAACACTGGGTGCTCCAGGACTCGTACTCAAATATAATGTGTGCTTTTCTCCAACAAAATACATTTCTCTGTAAATTTACATGCTCAGCGATTCTATTGAGCAAGGTAATTTGTATTTCGCCTGGAAATATGGCGAAATGGGATATCTTTAAAAAAAAAAAAAAAGGGGGGGGGGGGGGGGCGGGGGGGGGGGGGGCTAAGCAATAAATCCCTGTGTAAGTCGGTTCCGAAACCTAAACAAATTCCCAAGCCCTCGTCAGTGAAATCTTTGTTTTTGCTTCATTTATGAAGCAAACCACTCGCCAAAATAATTCTCATTCCGAAAAATCAAGGAACGTGTGTCCGTTCGACAAGTATGTCACCAGGGAGACTTTGGATATAAAGAAAAATAGGACTTCTCTCCTCCTAGAAAAACACAAAAGGCGCAAAACAACGTAGGAAAATACCTGCGTAGCTGTCTTTTCAGGAGATTAACCCCCGTATTTGCTTTTCTTACTTTTCGCCCTCGAGAAATACAAACACATTCGAACTCTAATGCGATTAAATATTTGTGAAATGTTTGAACAAGGGCCACCATTAATAATGTCCTTGTCTATCTCTCAAAGAAAAGAAAAAAAAAAGGGATAAGGAGATGTGCTATCCAGGAACAGAAAATTGAAAGTGTGTGCAATTGTCTATGGCTATCCAACCAATACCCATACCCATGGTGTATTGCCATGGCTTCACTGGCAATACATCATTGTCAAGTCAATTTAAAACAAGCACTAATACCTCGAACAAAGACATACAAGCTGACAGATGTGATCCCATCAATAACAGCTTTAATGTCCTGGTAGAAGCATTTGTAGTAGCCCGTGTCATCGCTCTGGCTTTTGGTCAGCACCAGGGTCTTGCAGTACGGTTTCCCAGGCTCCCCTTGGCACTCCTTTACCCACAATGCTCTCTTCTCCTGGATGAGCAACTGATGCTGATGTCGCTCACCAAGGTCGTCCCTTACAAGAGACTGCTCTGGCCAGGTCCAGTCCAGAGTGTGCTGCCCCCTGTGATAAGGTATCATAAGGTCACAAACATTTTGAAAGGTTAAAAGAAGGATTTAGATTTTAGCATTAGTGTAATGACCTGTAGATCTACATGGCAATGCCGCTGTTAAGAAGAAATCATTGATGTTTCATAATTTTCTGATACACTCGGTGAGTGTTTTTGCTCAGTAATGATTTGCACCCAAAATTACACTATTTACATGCATGTCAAAAACACATGCAAGCATAATAAAAAAAGAGGCAACATATTGCACTATATATATAATTATATATATATATAGTATTTTAAGTAGTATTATATAATACTATATATAATATTTTAAGCATGCCATAATGCATATTCTCTCCCTGACCAACATGCTACTTCTGAAAAACAATTTATTTCATGGATTCCTGGCTATGGCAGCTGTAGATGAACAAGAGATTAATGAAGCCGCATACCCCCATCCCTCTCTACCCCTGCCGCATTTGTTCAAAGATACATTGCCTCTGGCGTTATCTGAAAACGGATTCAATCTTTCCCCTGCATTCCTTTCCAAATGCAACATTCCCTGTATGTCTAAAGAACCTCTAGGGCTATAAAGTCCAATCCATCACAATTTATTTTTTTATTTTTTTTTTTTTAAGTAAACAACAAGTGTCATGTGTATCCTGGATACTCATCATAATGTACTGAGCACACAGTTGCCTCAAGTCATTTTTTTTACCTGCATGTAATAGTCAGTGTGTCATTGGCGTCAATCACGAGCTGGTCTGTGCTGCTGAGAGTTGGTGGGGTCATAGAAAACCCAGCTACCAGACCTGGGACAACAAATAAAAAAAAAGGGAACTTTAGTCAGAAGATGAACAGCAAGTCAAAGGGCATGATTAAGTAGAATAGACATTTAACTGTCATTTTGTGTTTTTTTTTAGCAAAAGCCAGATAGGACAAAGTTACCAAATGCTTCCTTTGACTGCTGCTAATGCTATAGCACTGTGCAACAAAGCACTCTCGCATGAAAATATACTCTTTTACACTGAGTGATGCTCATGATTGCATTTGCATGGCTAGTGTCTCTCTAATTGACAACAGAATAGATAATGGCTACCTTTCCACTCTACTCGAGTATTTTTTTGGCCTCTCTTAGGAAACAGTTTCATCTTATTGGAGCCATGAGGATGTCCTTAACCATGACATTTTGTTTTTACACAGTAAAAATATGAATCTTAGAAGTATGATGACACGGGAGCTATTGTAACTGATAACAGTAATGTGAAGTGAAGGCACATTTTTAACAATGTAAAATACATTAAAAGCTTACATCTGATCAGACATATATTATTATAGACTGTATTCAGAAAATATCAACGAGACATCACATAGATACCATAAAGCATTTTAGAACAGGGTCCTATGGAGCACAAGGTGAGCAGCGGTCATCATAAAGTGCAATCCATCATTGTTAAGGCCAATAAGTAAAACCAACATTCATGACTGATAGCAGTATATAAGAGTTCATTCGTAGTTTAATGTCATGAATACCTGAAACATACATGTTCTAGATGGCTAGGATGTGGTAGAGACTGAACATAAATCTGGTGATTAATACATGTTTTTTTTTTTTCATTAAAAGAGAGTTAAGTTTTCTTTAATGTGGGAGTGTATGCCATTTTAAATGATATCATTAAGATGACATAGTTGGCTGGGGAATCAAGTATTCAGTATGATATATAGGATTTAGAAATGAATTTAAAAATATATGAGAAATCTCACACTAATCCACGGAATAACCAATAAATGATAAATAAATCAAAGCTAATGATCTTGATTTATTCCTTTTTTTTTTTAAGTGGTTGATCTTTGAAAAGCCCATTAAGGCTTTCTCTACTGGCAAGAGTCAAATGTGTTTTAAAAAAAAAGGCTAAAAGGTCACAGCACACATGTCAAGTGATCCCCAACCGTTATTAGTGCACTCGCAGATGAACTTTAAAAGAACCATACCTGATGACTCATTGGACACATCTGGATATAATTATTGATGAAAGAGTAGAAATATTCTACAATGTATGAAAATCTGATTTATCACAATAGTGTTAAGAAAAGTTAACAATGGTAAATAAAGACATTCAAATAAATATCTTGACGTACCTCCATTCGGTGTGTGTAATCCACAAATATCTGTTGGTACCCATCATATAAAACTTTTTTTATAGATACAGCAAGCAAACCACAAAGCTGTGCATTTATAAAGTATGATATATGGCTTAAAGAGGAAACATAAATGTACAAAATGCTCTAGAACTTAAAAAAAAAAAGGTGTCTAGAATAGAAAACAGTTGTTCACGTTGTTCACGTTTGTCATTACATTCACTGAGCACTCTATTAGGGACACCTGTATCCCTAATTACTCATGCAATTGTTGAATCGACCAATCACGTAGCAGCAGTGACGTGCAGGAAATCACACAGATATGGGCAGGAGCTTTGAGTCAACCTTCAAAACGGGGGACAAAATGTGATCTTTGTATTTTTGACTGTGGCACTATTGTTGATGCCAGATGGGTTTGAGTATTTATGTAAACACTGGGATATTCACATACAACAGTCGTGTAGAGTTTACTTAGAATGGTAAACACAAACATCCAGTGAATGACAGCTCTGAGAACAGAAGTGCACTGTCGATGAGAGAAGACAACCCACAGATTAACCACATAAAAGCATGAAAGTGCACCTGAAAATCTGCAGAAGGCGCACCATGGATCAGAATTTCACAGGAATGTTTGAGGTGTCCATAGGGCAGCTGATGATAATACTCACTTGAACGCCAATCAGAAGCAACATTCCTTC
This sequence comes from Kryptopterus vitreolus, assembly GCA_030449085.1. NCBI lineage: Eukaryota > Metazoa > Chordata > Actinopteri > Siluriformes > Siluridae > Kryptopterus > Kryptopterus vitreolus. Next base: position 5,028,785 of record JACRUU010000004.1, read on the forward strand.
ACCCCTGCATTTCATACCACAGTCATTGACAGTATAAGCCCTTGAGACGCATCCTGCCTCTGTAGCCCACAATAGACTTTTGTAAATATTGTGAATGTGAGTCTATGACCTGTGTTTACAGTGCTGTGCTGAGCCTCTTGGCAGCAGCTGCCAACGTTTCTTAAGCCCCAAAGATTTATTCTTGGACCTCAACTGGATAAAAACAATAACATCCCAAAAACGCTATGTAACAAGAAGAGGTATTTACAGAGGGATTTTTCTATCTGTGTGGTTTTTGGCAACCTGCCGCATACATACTTGTTCTAGCGATCAAGACAAACAATAAATAACATATACTCATTTGGGTCTCGCCGTTTATTTTGTAAAAGGAATGTATCGCTAGCAGGAAAGGATATCAGTCATTGTCAGTGCCACCTAAAAGAATGCATGCAGTGTGTCATTCACATTTGTTTATCTGCCAATTGTCTTGGAGTTATTATACTCAAGATATTGCTCTAAAATAATATGCAGCAGTGCGCGAGTAGTGTAGGCTTTTAAAATATTAATTACAAATACACTAAAATAAAAATACTGAACGATTTTGTTTTCATACAGTTGAACCAAATATTCGGAAACGAAAGAAATTCCAAAAAGCACTTTAAAGAAAGAAAAACACTGTCTTCCCTCTTGCAACTGAGACGTCTTTGACAGCATGTAAGGTCAGTGAAAACACATCATCCACCCTGCATGACAAAATGCAATCTTTTTCAAAAGCATGCAAACTGCGCCGAAACCTGCTGAGTCCCAGCCTGCTGTCTGGCCTTTTCAAAGACATAATGACTCGCCTCACCGCGGAGAGCCGAGCTATCCAATTCCTGCTGCTAAAGTATAGGACCCAAGGGTCTCCTTCTGTCTCGGAGGTTTTGGTCTTGTTTGTGGTTATTTAAATAAACAGCAGCATGCTGTGGGTGACAAGTCAGAGGAAACCCACTCCACGCCTCCAATATGTCCGAGAACAATTTACAAAACCCTGACAAAGGTTATAAACAACATTCTTGCGAAGAATGGAAGACAGGCCTACAGTCTAAAAAGTCACCACCTTGACCCGAGGGCTTCACATCTTCCGTTCGATTGTCCACGGAACCAAAGGAATCACTGTCAAGAATGTGGCGTTTTGGTTGGAAGATATCTAATTGATTATTAGGAAGCGTAGGCAGAAAAGCTGTTCTCAAGAGGTACGCATTTATTGGCATGTTGCCAGGTTTGAAGGCATGTTTGCTTTCACAGTACGGACTCCCCCCCAACCAGCCCTGCCCCCCCCCCCCCCCCAACCACCCTCCACGCCAGCCCTCCCAAAGAAACGATTTATGAAATTATACGTCCAGGTGTTTTCTATACAAAATCCAGACACCATGTGTGAAGTCTCTTTTCAAATATATTCCTTTTAGTGATGGTCTTTGGAAATAGCATTTATGGTTATAAAACTGCAACAGGTTCATCTGTCTTTACCATGTCCCTGGTAAAGCCATGTACTTTGTACCATGTCTTTACCATACCCTGTGTTCATCTACTCATATAGTTTAATATATTGCATTGCACCCAATGTAGCAAGAATATATATATGTATATATATATATATATATGTATATATATATATATATATATATATATATATATATATATATATATATATATATATAATATATATATATATATATCACACACAGTGGTGCGCAAAGATTTGCATGTATTGATCTATTTATAAAAAGCAAAAAATGTACAATATTTTGTTTGTTTATATGACAAACCAAACCACTCCCCTATGACAATTCTCCAGACCTACTAGATGGTAAGTTGATCACTTTCAGTTTCAAAATTCTACAACTTTCCCCAGAAACAGTAATATAGTGATAAATGAGTCAGTGAATCAATTTGACATTTACTTTTAAAGGTGAATGGAGTAAAAGCTCCAGCGGAAGCAAATTGCATTTGAGTTGGGCCATACCTATTACTAGATAAGTGCGATGTGTCCTATAAATTGAATCTCCGATATTTTTTTTTTAAGACAAAATTCGATTTTCGATACAGTGGGGAAAATCTGTCCGTGATTTTGACCTGTTTGTTTTTTTGTTTTTTTTTCACTGTCATGTTTATCCCACAGCGCCACACACACCCATTCAACATCGTGATTTTGTTTGAGGTGCTGGAATAAGTTTGTCGCGCTTCTTCATATAGTTTATATGAAGTTTATATACACAAACTTTGTACAGCAGGGCTTTGGCTTGTTGAGCGTCTGAAGTTGCAGACCCGAACCATTTTAAATACCACTGATGAAACCACGCCCCTTTTGGAAATGCCGCTGCCATGTTGTATTTCCCAAGTGTAATGCGGGGCGGGAGGCGGAGAACTAACCAAGGTGCCAAACCAAGGTGAAATCGCAAAATCGATTTTCAACAGTACGCCCAGTAATATCTTATTATGTAAGATGAATGCATCAATCCTGTCCAATGACTAATGACTAATAATTTGCAATTTTCGTTGAAGCATCATATATATGACGTTGTAACGCTAAGATTGCCAGAACATAAAGCAGGGTTTAAACTGTGAAGAAACAACCTGAAGGTCAAAAATGGGGGAGAAAATAAAAGCCAAAAGCCGTGTTTGTTGTATCTCTGCAGGATTGGGTGGAGGAGTGGCAGGGTGTATTGGATCGTCTATGAGTGAAGTGTTGACTGAATGTTGATACTGTTGGAGGCAACAGCCAAAGGGGCGCTGACGGATTTCACAAATATCTCAGCTGCTTTCCGGGACTTACAAATACTTTTCTGTCTCCCGTCGAACGTTTTGAGCGCAGCGGAGGGTCAAGAAAGCAACGTAACATTTTACATCGTTTGTTTCTGTAAGGAAATCCTAAAGGTTCTATTAGAGGCTTTGTTAGCCTAGTGGAAATCCCATCTATGCATTATAAATGAAATGCACGTGTGCATGCCTTACCCTTTACTCTATACGAGCTGCAGGCCATTACATACCTCATGTCTCTATTTGACACATGCAGCCAGGCATGTTAGAAGAAATCTGAACCTATGCTTTCACACGACCATCTGCCTAAACAGGACGTTATTATGGCAGCCCAGTATACAGAAAGAGCGGGCATATGAATATCTTACATAGCAGTGCCGTGCTTCCATGCGGTTTAGGATTATCTACATTCCCATAGATCCCACTCTGCGAGAGCTCTTGCTGGTTCAGCAAGATGGCTGAGCATGATTTATGTAAAGTAATATTAAGCGCACAGTATGAGCTGCCACATCTCATATATAACAGATATCTATATATTTTTTGAAAAGACGTATAAGCTTTCATCATGTGCTGATATCCTGGTGTTTATAAGAAATGAATGGATCGTATGAATGCTCCAATGCTGACCAGAAAAGACTGGCAAGGGAGGCTGATTTAGGGGAATTACACTTTCTCAATTAGTGTCCATTGGTTGAGAACTCAAAAACCCTACAACTTTTCTAGATACTATTATCATCCTGAACAGATGGTAATATTAGCATATGTAATTTGTAGTAATCTTGAAATGTATTGCCGCTAAGTAAATAGCAAAATAATTTACTTCACGAAATGCGCACCTTGATTCCAGATGAATACATTGAAGTGTATTTCATTGAGTCACTCAATATGAAAACCAAACCAAATATGCTGAATAAGCAATTTTACCGCTCGTCGTTTTTTTTTGTCGGTGGAAACATCCCAGCCCTAACAAATACTCTGTCATGTGAATACTGACCACATTCAAGCCAATACAATTCAAAAAAGTAGGTTATATATTTGTTTTAAAAAATTATCAAGAAATAAAAGCACAAGTTGGTGAGAAACCAAATTTGTTTAGGCAAACTACACATAACATCTTACGTTGGACCGATCTCATATTCCTCTTTTTCATTGTACAGATGTAGAAAAGTATACAAGAAGGTAAGAAGGGTGCTTCATCTTAAATACAGTAAAATAATGACAAAACACTGCATTCTGGGATAGATTTCTTAATTTTAAGTTTCAAGTTTCCACTTGTTTGAGGTGATAGGAATTTGTACCTGTACCACAGTCATCTTGATTTGTACGTCAAATTATTAATCATGTTTATAATATAAACTAAATGTGTATATTTTAGTGTACATATTTGTGCATGCATGAGGATAAAATGACTGCGTTTGCTGAGAAGGCAGAAACATTATTGCTTTAAATCTAAAGCACTTTGTATTCTTTTACTGTCATGAATATCTTATGAAGAAAATGTATATTTAATCTATGTCTATCTATGAGAAATTATTTCTAATGTACTATTTCATTTCAAAGCAGAAATGTAAGTAATTAATGGTTGTACTGATGACATTGCAATACTATTAACCAGCACTGTTGTGTTTTGATCTAACACAGGATTATTAGGATTATGGATTAAACCTTCTATCCACAATTTCTACTTTAGTTAAAGGGATAATTAAAGTATTATCCCTTTAAGAATAGTAAATGAAGCATGCTGTATAGGCAGGTTACCGACATGCTTTTTTGGTAGCAGTGTGCAATGTGGTGTGTAGTGTCCTGTGATGCTGATCCTCTGGCTCTTCTTTGCTTCAGTTCATTAATGTTTGAGAGCATTCGATTGTGAAAAGGCGATTTTAAAATGTCTAGGAAAAGCATGAGAGTCACCGACTAACTTACTTTATAACGGCACAAGAAGAAATTTTAGGAAAAGGAACCAATCTGGCATCAAACAGCAAAATCAGCAGCCTACTTGCCTTCTGCAGTGCTTGCTGAGTAACGCTTCAAAATAGCATCCCATTAATAGATGATATGTGTTTCAGGAACATACTGAACAATCCTAATGGTTATTCATCAGAAGATTAACGACGCATTTCTCTGGGGAGGTGATTGCTTCATTAAATGTTCATTAAGAGATTGACACAACAAACACAGTGTGGATTTATTCCATTAGCTTAAAAAAAAATTCCGATTCATATGCGCTACGGCTCTATAAAACGTTTACATATAAAGAACATATTGTGCATTTTTAATGATGAGTTTTTTTTTTGTTTTTTTTTCCAAGTTTCACAAACCTTGCCCGCAGCCTGTCATTCTACAGATGTGCGATTTTTTTTGACAGTGGTTTCTTAAGTGACTCAAATAAACAGCTTGCAGCATCAATTTGTCAGAGAATTGTAGTCATGCTGTCATCCTGTTTGACATTTGGTCCTTTTCACTGAAGACGGGAGGGAATTTACACAGTCTAGCTCTAGAAAATACTGCATCATGGTAGTAGGTTTGTAAAATAACACAAAGCGAGAGGTGTTTCGGGAAATATAGTGATTTTGGTATGGCTTCGAGAAGATTTTTCCTATACAATAAATGTCCTCTTTTTCTAGAGTCACAATATTTGAATAATAATCAACAGTCTGACAATCCTGAATGAATATGTATTAATGACCATATATAAAGGCATGAATGAGGCTCCAGCCTCTAAAGAACGGTGTCAGGAAATTGACACAAATGAACTACGGCTCTGTGCTTTTTATAACTTGTAGGGCATGCTTTGACAAGGCCAAACCCTAACATTTCAGTCAGACATCGAGGCTCAGAGACACTACTGGCATGCACTGAAATAGCACTGTGTCCGGCCAGCAGTACAGGGGCAGCCAGGCCATAGAACAGACCTCCTCCACTTAACAAAGAGTCAGCATCTCTCGCTCCCTGGAGAGGCGTTTAAGCGCTCAGGCGCTTAGCAGCACACACTTTACAACAACAAAAAATTGAGGGAATAAACCTTTTGTCTATTGCCTACAAGGCCAGCGCAAACTTTGATTCTTTTGTTGTCTGTGAAGGATGGGAGCCAAAGAAGGCTATAAGTCCCTTTTGTGCAGATTTATCTGCATACAAGTGCCCTTCCTATTTCCTGGCTGAACCCGATGTGAAGTGAGGATGTTTCAGGGGAGGCGGGGGACGCATCAGGGTTTCGCTTCCTACGTGCCACACTCATCTCCTGACTACAATTTCCTGTACCTGTGCCGACGGGCCACACAGGACGCTCCTCTGCTTTCCGTAGCGCATTTTCAATTGTCATCACGCGCATCCCAAAAAGCGTTTCAATCTCCTCCCGGCGGAAGGAACAGCGTTTTTTTTTTTCCAATGACAACTGCGGAAGAAACACAGAATCCTCAGATTCTCATGCACCGCAGGGTCACAGGTCAAAACTAGGTATATGCACCTAAACTGATTTCGAGTTCCTTCCCCCGACCAGTTTATGATGCCTATAGGGCAAAAGGGGTTATTATGTTTAAAAGGTTCATCTAGTAAGAAGTTGAAGACATTTACTATGGAACAAATAAATTAGACCCCCCCCCCAAAAAAAAGTCTAAAGAGATATTGGCTTTTTTTCCTGATAAAAAAAATGTCCATGCCTCAGCATGAATTTCCATTTAACACTGAAGATCTCGCACTGTTCTCAGACCTGCCAAATGAATGATTATTTCCAATAAAAAAACACTAATTTGGAGAGATGCACTGTTATATTTTTATTTACAATAATGTCTAAATCTATTTTAATAAGATTTTACTGGTGACCTTAATAATTAGTGTACTTAATATTTGCTAATAAATACACACTAATGTACTTTAATAGACAAAGTAGGCAAGTATTTTATATTTAAGATATTCAAATATATTTGACATAAATCAACAAAAAATACATTTGATTACGCTCAATAATCCAATTATCGATTGTTTGTGTTTAATCATTTGCCAGCAATTTTTACTATTGTACTGTTTGATTCCTAGGATCTAAAAATCTTTATATTAGGCTTAAATTGTATTTTAATGATGAGACTTTATTGACATTTTTCTCTACGTTTTGACTTTGTCTCTTTTATTCTCTTTATGTGTCTCCATTTCAAATCTGAAAAGAGCAATGCCATGAAATCTTCAGCGATATCTTCGGGGAAACCTTTAAGCAAGGGAATATCCCTCTGGGTAGAGACGACAATGATGATGATGATGCAGCCATAAAAACAGACAGAAGGGTCAAATGGAGGTGTGTAGGACGGATAACTGAATGGGAATGAGAGACCAGGAGGAAGTTGTCAGTTTCCTCCAACCCCACCAAATATTCTCCTTCCCCTGAACGCTTTTTGACCTTCTATTTTGGGTACAAAATTAGGCACAAGGTTGGATCGAAGCTATATTATTCATATATTAACAGGTTAATTTATATGGCCATTTGATGGCCATCTGATTAAATGGAAATTAAACTAGAAGCTGGATTTCTTGGAGAGCATCAAGTGAGAATTGTTTACCTCAAAAAAACTTTTGCTTTGCTTTAAGATTATAAATTTTTATAATTGAAGCAAAATATTATTTCACTAAACAATATCTAACTAATAATTATCATTCATTCATGTGTTTGTAGCTTTATAATGGTAAGGAGCCAAAGAAACAGTGGGCATGCAATAGGCAAACACCCCGAGATAAGCACTAGGCCAATACAAGAGACCTACACACACCACTTTTACATCACCAAGAAACTTTTTCTCACCTGGCCTACAGCTACAATATTACAGAGGAGGGGGGAAAAAACCTAAAACATAAATCAGTCCAAATTCAAATAAAGTCTGGAAAGGAATAAAGGCTCTGTGGGGCTTTATATTTGCTGGAGGCCGTGTGAATAGCACATGAATCTCCTCTTCCCTGGATCTCATTAGAAAGGACATGGATATTAGCTCACCACTCAGACCACAGGGCAGTGGCTTACACTTTAAACTACAAAATTCCAGTCTGATAATGACTCTAAGTACAGCAAGGCATTAGCAAGTAAGCTTCAAGTAGTTCTTAATCACCCAGATGATAGCGTTTAACAGATAAATGTGCTGTTTGACAGAGTGGACAAGAGGAGGATTTTGAATCATAAGATGCATGCATGTTATGCAGTGCATGCATGCAGTGTCGTTCCAAAGTCTCAATTCACGGTTGTATTGTTGTGTAAGCATTCATAGTCTTAAAGCCGTGTTCAATCGGACAAAAACGGACAGATTTTAGCGATTGTTAGCATTGATCTTGCTCCACGCTTTTCTCTATTGAGCAATCCTTGAACCTTTCAGTTCCTCATTTCCATGAAACTCGCTTTTGATTAAAGACCAAAGTACTTTTTAGGTAAATGAATCTGAAAGTGTTTAATAATGCATAATGATTTCTCCACAAGAAAGAACTTGTAGTTTTGTTTCACCAGCATAGACCTCAGTTTCCATATAACTCCATAATATGATCAGACTTTGCCTTAGCATCACATCTTCACTATCATTGCTTCTACATTTTATTCCTCCATTCCCCTGTTGACATATTTGTGCACGGTAATTGCACAGAAAACATGGTTGATTGATAATAAGAAATGCATTAAAAACCTATGGAGCATGTCTAATAACCAGACCCACTCTTTTGGTACAAAAAAAAAAAAGCCCAAATGCATGAGTCAGCCAGACCCCATGTGTTTTGCATTTGGGGCTATATCTAAGTGATGAGACATCAGACTTTCTTGTGAAAGAGGATATCATTTAGTGCGGAGACCGAGAAGACTTCTTTCTGGTGAAGGAGACGTTTTTGTGTGTAACATTGGAGTGCTGCTTTGTGCAGCACAATGAAAAGGAAAATGAATAGATGAAGAGCGCTGCTTTTATAGCAAAAGCTAATTGGAGAAAAAAAATCTAACAGACCCATCAAACCTGTTCAGTCCACTTTATGTCTAAAGTGGAATCGGTGATGTGATGGTTTGACTTAAAATTGGATTGTGCATTTATGTGTAACCAACCCCGAGTGGCCTAGTTTTTGTGATTAATCTTCTTCTTGGCAAAATCTGTTAAGTCCGACATCATTAATCATTTTAATCAGTTGGTGCTCACTCATCATAGGTAATTGCCAGTTAAATTAAAGTCAAGGCTCCCTCTAGTGACACAGGGATAGTTAGTAGACGTTCTGAAGCTTGGGAACCATACATTCATCCTTAACTCAAAAGTATCACGGAGTTGTCATTGCTTGACAAAGTGGACTCCCTATGATCATGGATGTTTGGAGGGGGCGAAAAAAGCGCTTTTTTTTTCATTATGCTTGCCAATTGCATTTGGAGCATACTTTATTTCCATCAATTCCGCCGTTTCATACTCCATTTCCATCAATCCCGATAGAGCATGCTCAATTTCCATTAGTTCTGATGAAGCGTGCACACTTTAAAGTGATATCCACAATAAGTCAATGCATACACCTAGAGGGATGTCAGAAACTGTGCCTAAAGCATCCGAAGAATTTTCCGCCATATCTTTTTATAATAAATATAAAACACCATTGTTTACAGTGACGCATTTGCCAGTTAAAAACATTTCCAATGCAATGTTGTGATGCAAACTAGGTGCTTTGGGATCAGTGCTTAAAAGATGATTAGGATGAAATATTTACTGGATATGAATAATACAAACTGCGCCGCAACAAACAAACAAATAAATAAATAAGTAAAGCCCGGTGCAAAGTTTTGTCCCAAACTCGAGCTCAACTTTCCAAAAACTCACCTGAGATAGAAGCGATCCCGATCCAAATTCTGCCGAAAAGCGTCCAGGCTCTCTTCATTTCCAGGTTTCCACAATTTAGGAAGTGTTTTTTTAAAAAAAAAAAAAAAAAAAGAAGAAGAAGAAGAAAAAAAGAAAAGAAAAAAGAAAGGTTGCAACAAAATAGACGTTATATTGAACTCATTTAATTCACCGGAAGGTAAATCCTCAGTAAAAGAGCGTTCAGGTAAATCGCAGCCCCCCTCTTTCTATCTCTCTCTCTCTCTCTCTCTCCTTACCAAGGAAAGGATGTGTGGAAGACGCAGAGAGACAACATGCGGCCTTTTCCTCAAATGTACAAATGAGATTCATGTGGACCTGAAAGGATTTTACACTCGTTTCCTTTTCCTCCGCGCGTCCAGCCTGTTGCTTGATGAAGTGCTCTGGGGGCTGAGGGTCGGACCTTCAGGACGCACACGCATACCCACGCACACGCACACGCACACACACACACACACGCACACACACCCAAGCGTGCGCAAGCTCACACAGAGTGTGTACAAGCCATGCGTGTTTCCGACACAAAATTCTATTGCGTACACGTGTGTTTATAAAGATTTCGAAGAAAGAGCACAATATTCTATTAACAATATTTTAGGACACTGGTGAAACATATCATGCCCAGTGTGTGCATGGTGCCCTCTGCTTGTATAAACCCATTGTTCCCAGTATAACCTCAGTATACTGATATAATATATCAGTATAGTTCCCAGTATAACCTTATGATCCTGATGAAGGGTCTAATGATTACACATTTTAAATAATCCGTTGATCGATCAAGAGATTTTTTTAAAGAATATCAACACAAACATTCTGTTCCTTTGATTTATTACACTTTTTGCCAGTATAAGACAAAGTGTTCTACACACACACACACACACACACACACACACACACAAATTATGCATGAAGCGAACCAGTTTTTCAACAGGTTATATTAAAATACACAAGCTCCTATCTATTTCCCACCTCATATGGAATAATGTGCACGACAATGGCACTTATGGCCACTTACTGAGCGAAATTGCCTTTTGTGGCATGGAAAACGGTGCGATATTCATTGAAATGCCATATAAAATGATCGCCCGTCAAAGAACACTTTGATTTGCATGTAATGGCCATAGCAGGTTGGCTTAAACTATTCATCAGTCACTTTCTGCTGCATAGTTATTTTGGCACTGCTGCTTAACAGTTGGAGTTAGATCTATGCTTGGAAGAACACACCCCAGTGTATGTGCTATAGTTGGCAATCAAAAGTATATACTCAGAGCTTGAGGAATTATCAACTGTCTATTAAAATGAAAAGGGTTTAGCGTGCTATCAAAGTGCATTCTTTCAATATAGCATTGGTCTAAAGGGGATTTTGAAACTAAAACAATTCTTAATTTCAGCTGCCTTAAAGCAAACCCCAATCATAAATGATTCATTTTTGCACATTCCAAGTTTTAACAGGTCATGTGGAGTAAGTTCCATGCTATATAGTGAATACATGACAAGTTGTGTACTCTCCTTACGTTGTGTTATGTGATTTGTCTTGTGCACTGCATACATTAAATAACAACACATTAGGGCATTACTATAACTCTTGTCTCTCTTCAAGCTTTAGAAGGCCAATTAAAAGGTTTATATGAAAGTTCTGTCAAATAAATGCAGTTCAAATGGCACTCTATTTTCGGTTAATAGTTAGGTCTCTCTTTTATGGACTAGAAATGCTGTACAAGAATGACACCGCAGGCCTTCAAATCAGCAGTACGCATGCTACACTCAGCACATAAGAACTTGTTTGTTAAATGCATTGCCAGTGCTGAGAATCTTCCATCATTTACATGATATTGGCGAATGTGGTACAATAATGATAATGGCATAATGAAAATTAAACCAGTTTATATTTATAAATATATGAAATTCTGTATGAAATTGTACATTTAATTATGTCATCAATACGAAGCATTTTAAATATGTATGCATTTATCCTTTAGCGAAACATCTAACTACATTATCTTTTATTTACAATCTGGCAAAGTAATGCATTTCATAAATAGCAGAGAGTTCTAAAAGAGAAAAACTCACATGAAACAAAGACCTCATAATTCACATAAGTTCTTATAGTTTCTTTAAGGAGAAAGCTTGTTTCTTCTTTTCTTCCTTCCTTCCTTCATTTCATCCTTCCTTGCTTGCTTTCTTTGTCTTTAATTTGGCTGTAGCGTTACTCAGTATGGACTCTATGGTGGATGCAGTGGTGGTCAAGAGACTCTACACCCCGGTGTTTCCAATGGCATGTGTACAAACCCAACAGAATGGATAATTAACTCATTTGGCTAATGAGGTTCAAACTAATTCGCCGTCTGCATCTTGGGAAAAGCAATCGCTCTCACAGTGAACCAGGACTCATTAGACACCGTTCACTTCGCTAATGGAGGAAAGTAAAACAGTGCACGCACATCAATTCTGGCAACTAACGTAATCAGGGTCTGTTCTGCAAGGCCTGGATAATTTTATTACCTCTTGTGTTGCTCCTTCGGTATATACCTCTACGCATACGTTATAACACTGCATAGCTTCTTATTTTCCCCAATCTTAAGCTCCTGTGCACTTATACCTTAGGCTTCTCTGTAGCAGGGACCGTGTCTTATTGCCAGAACCATTAATTTACCTATTATTGATTTAATATATGCAGTATTACTGGCTGTAAATTATTATTATTATTATTATTATTATTATCCTGGGTACATGATGTGGTCTCAGAGGTGTGATTCTCATCATTCCAGTAAAAAAAAAATAATTCAAAATCGAAGATCCCACGTGGAGAACAACAGTGATGAAATTCTAGATATTATTGTAGGCTCAGCATGTTTCTCTACACCTACGAGCAGGTTGATAGGAACAGGCAGAGCCTACAATAATACCGAAACTTTCATCATTGTTGTTCTTCGGCGCTGACAACAACAAAAACAACCTTCTTTTTCATTTTCAGTAAATTATTTATGTTGTATCCAGGAATTTTTCAATTGCATTATATCAGGGATTCGATGTCAAAGGTTAAATATACCGTATGATGAAATTGCTTGTAATGTCATGTGGTACTATTCAAATGATGTGCGTTGATTTCTGATTTTAAAGTGTGTGATCTTGATCTTACTACTAGATTTTGAATCCTAATTAATTCAGATAGAATATAGATGTAGCTTTTAGACAAAAAAGAATCACAGACAATACAGAAATCATTTTGGCTTGTTGATATATTAAAGTTACCACAGTTTGCTTAACTGTATTATTATTATTATTATTATTGTGGTTGTTCATACGTTTTTCTGCGCGCCACATGAAAAGGACAGTGTTTCCCGTCTAATATTGCTCTCGAGGGTCGAACTCAAGGACTAGGCCTTGAAGTGCCACTGCTCCATCTGCCACATCCTGAGGTCAGCAAACACACTCCACAGCATCCCGCACATCGGAAGGAAACACGACCACGTTTCTCACCACTCGCAACCAAAAGCACTGCCAAGAACCTGATATGTCTGACTTAATGCACTTTCTATATTATTTGCAGAGTTCCATTTTTTTTTTCAGAGTCATCATATTGTGATGTCCTGTTGATTATATATATATATATATATATATATATATATATATATATATATATATACACACATGCACACACACACACACACACATAATGGTAGGATGCTGAGGATTATATTAAACCTATAATTAAACTTGACTGAACTGAGAATTCTATGGCAATGTTTCAGACAAACGGAAACCCACCCCACCAACTATACAAACACAATTATGCTCACAGCACTCTATACCAGCACAAACACACAGATACACACACACAGACACCCAAAAGCTGCTCCCTTTGTCATCCTCAAACACTAACAATTTTCATCCCTCAGTCTATTCAGACACCAGTTACTAAATAAGGTGAACGGGAACATGACTTCGCTTCCAGTCATTAGGCCCATATGGTCAACATCAAATCAACGTAACAGGGGCGGTGAACCGGAATGAAGTGTTTCAAATCCTGCCTTGGTGTTTAAAAGCACTGCGACACTGGAATTAACAGAGTTAGCAACATTCACTAAAAAGACAAAGGTTATGCCACATCCTGTCGGACAACCCCCTCAGGAGAACAGTAAAGCAGTTTGGGGGCACAAGGACTGCTTTTCTTTTTGAGTGACCCTTCGCAGGGAGCAAAAGGAAAGAGGATGTTGATGCGTTTGTCTGCATGGACAGATAACGGCACACGATCCATGCTTTTTTGGGCATGCAGGATGCTACAGTGGACACCTTCCAAAGCAATTTCATTTTTTGCTTTTTTTTTTTTTTTACATTAAACAAAAGAGGTGGAAAAAACAGGGAAAAGAGATGATCAATATTTTTATTGGAATAGAATACTGAACTCTTGGAGTAAGGAGAATTCAAACAGATTAAAAAGCCATACACAAAATATTTATGAGGATTCTTCTATTACTGCATGCATGTGGGAGAGGAAATAACTGGGTGTTGATGCATCATTTACGGAGGAAGGGGACTGGGATTAAATAGCCCCAATCATCTTCCTGATCTCTCCCAAAGGTTGGACTTTGATAGAGAGGACACTGTGATCTGCATCCAAATGACTGAAGAAAACTCAGCATTAAGTGTGATAATCATGCAATGCTTGGTACATGCCATTGTTATCCAGGGTGATTTACTATTATTATTATTATTTTATGCAGCAGGAAGAAGTAGCCTTATATGAATATGAATTATTACCGTGCATTACATATTACTGTTATACATAGTGTGGTTTATGAATAGATCATCCTGTGTAACATTCTTTATACAGATATTTAAAAAATTTACATCAGAAAAAAAATTTAAATGTACAGTTCATCCAGAATTCCTACATTTTCAGTTTACACGCATATAGCTTGTACAACACAGAAATCTACAAGTTGATGGTTTCTGTGATCAATGATAATTCTGTTCACAGGATAATGAGATTAAAGTACCATGTGTGATTTGTGTTCATACAGATTAAATATTAGCCATAAAAAAAACTATAATATGCGAAAATAAACACCTGCCTCATAAATTTAATATACAACTTTGTGACTGATTCCTGTGATATATGTAGATCATTTACACACTTAGTACAAAGCTTGCAGCACTACAGAGTCTCAGACAGCCATGCTGGGGAAGTTCAGGAGATGGATAGGCAGAGCTCTCTGGCCAGGTTCACTGAGACATGTGCTGAAGAATGGAAACGCCTTCCCTATGGGCCCGTTTGAGAACGAGTAGAGCAGACTCATGTTATCAGCGTTATAGAAGGAAACTGTGAGTGCCTCACAGTCCACAAAAACTCCAATTCTTAATGGTCGAGACATAACGTGCACCCGGGTCCAGGGTTGGGTGCCTGCTGAGTACTCGGAATTGTTGCGCAGACGCAGAGTCCAGTACCCGTTATCCGGACACAACTTCACCCTTACCTGCCGATTCACTGTTTCCAGGGCAACGCCTATGTCCCACTTGGACTTGGTGCCAACACCAACCTCCCAATAATGTTTACCTGTATGGAATCCTTGTGCTGCAAGAACATTAACGCACTGAACAAAGCGCTTGGGGTGGGGTTTGTAGTGTAGCATGGCTTCAGTCTCAACTACTTGGGTCTTGCTTGGGTCAAGCTGGAGGCTTGGATGAACTGTCTCTTCATCAAAGGTTAGTGGAAGTGGGCCTGAGCATGACAATAAACAAAAACACATTAAAATTAAATTAGATATATCTATATATATATAATCAAGGGCTTGTATGTATATATATATATATATATATATATATATATATATATATATATATTAGAATATATAGATATGGGGGTTACTATATATATATAAACTATATGTACTATATATAATATATACCGTATATATATATAGGTTTATATATTATATATAGTTACCTGGTTTTTTAGTTTTTTTAAACATTCTTCGCCACAACGTGTACTGAAGAGGACCTATATACTTGCTCTTAAAACCTTCAATATTGGATTCTTTGATTGCTGGAACACTTGGCCTGTATGTGGGAAAATCCGTTTATATGCTTCAAGTGTCACATGGTTGACATAAAAGCATGCAAAATTGTTTATTACTTAGCACCTCTTTCTGAGCATGGCAGGGCTTTATCTGAAAATAGCTTGAAAGAAAAAGGCAGGCAATCTCGCAAGAGGTCATGTAATAGATGTCTTCAATTACCACTTACCTGTAATTTAATTCCGGCAGCTAGAGGGGGACAAACAGAATAGAGCTGGTTAGTTTTAGAGCAGAGAGTTTTAGATTCCTTTATCCCGCAAATCATACAGTGTGTGTGTGTGTGTGTGTGTGTGTGTGTGTGTGTGTGAGATGTGTGTGTGTGTGTTGTGAGATATTATAGATAGCACACACACACACACATATATATATATATATATATATATATATATATATATATAATATATATATATATATATAATATAATAACCCACACACAAACACACACACACACACATATAACACATAAACACACACACAATATATATATACAAAACACACACACACACACACACACACACACATACACATACATACATACATATACATATGTACAGCAGAGTTATTTATTTAGTTAGTTATTTTGCATATCTCAGTTTGTTTGGAAATCATGAATCAGCTACAATGCAGTGCCCCTGAAGGAGGTTGAAGGTATTACTCAAGGGACAAACAGTGCCTGGCATTCGCACCACTGACCTTCAAATCAGTAACCCACTTGCCTATTTAAACTGTGCACTATGACCCACATCTAAATTATCATTGAAAATATGCTTTAAAAAAAATCAGTGATGTGGGCAGTCATGTGTACACCGCTGGCAAGCATCCAGTCTCACTTCGAAAGTCATTCATGAATATGCATCTTTCACCTCCACTGCTCCCGTGTTGCCATCTTTGAGCGTGCATATAGTCTGCTCCAGTTCTCCAACCGCCTTGTGAAGGGCTTGAAGGTGACGTTCCAGGTTTTGCTCCAGCTCCATCTGATCCCTCCTCAACTGATCCAGAATGGCTGACTCCTCCACTGTTAGGAAGTGGTGCAGAGCCTTAAAGTCAGAACAAACCCTTCCCTGCAGATCAGCAGCCACTTTCTAATCCAGACAAAAAGGAGGATTAACAGTGGCAGAGAGAGAGAGAGAGAGAGAGAGAGAGAGAGAGACGAGGAGAGATGAGAGAGAGAGAGAGAGAGAGAGAGAGAGAGAGTTATATCATTTAAATCCTGTAAATCAGGGGTTTTTAGAAACTTTCAGCTTTTAACAAATTAAACGGTTTAAAAATAATATTTTTGAATGAAATGTTTGTAGTTTGTAATCAAACTATTCTACATCATAATGTACTTTTCTAGATGACAACCTCATTGTCATCCATCCATAAATCAACAGTCATTCAGTAAAAATAGCAACAAAAAATAAAAAATAAAAACCGACTTATCCTCTAATATCAATTTCACATTCTTTCCCTTGCTAGTCGAAGCAAGTAGGTGATATTTAGAGCTTTAGGTACACTGACTTGAACGACAAAAGCACAGGATATTTGTACTGCACTTAGCCATCTTGTTGATGAGCCTTACTTTTACTATGTTCATCTGTTCTTTGTCTTTCTTAATCATGGTGATCAGCTGTTCTTTCAGTGAGATCTGAGAGTCCAGGGCATCCTTTAGGGGAAAAACAAAGAATGAAGGGCATTATAAGTGTTATAATCGATATATAGCACAGCAGATATACATTTCCTGTTCGAAAAATGCATGTAAATTATGTAAATGTTCTGGTGTTAATAGGTCCACATCTTGTGACATAAGGATTCATGGGTAAAAGAAAAACACAGTCTCTACCTGTATATGCTTCCGAGACTCTGATGATGAACTGGCTCTGACCTTCTCGACCAGGCCAGCCACCAGGTAGTTGGTCTGAAACTGTTTGTTGGGGAATTCCTTGCGGCACTGTGGGCACACCGCTGGACCTCGGATACCTTTCCAGTAGGTGGTGATGCATGGCCTGCAGAAGTGATGCATGCAGCCAAGCATGACCGGATCTCTGAACAGATCACAGCATATGGCACAGGTAAGATCCTCGCTGAGACCGAGAGCCTCGGCGGGTTTCATGGAGCTCGACGCCATGGATGGAGAGGAAAAAACTCTGGAGTCTTGACTTTCACTTCCACTTCCACTTCAGTCACACACTGGTCACGAAGCGCGAACAGGAAATAAAGCAATGTCAGTATTTTGTACATAAAATATTCCTGAATCTTTTTCGAATTCTTTGGATATTTTAAACATAAAACGTTTTCAACCAGTGTCTTTAGTGTCTAAAACAATAGTTAGCTCGCTAGCCTGCGTGCGGTACTCGAGTACAAAACAATAAACAGTAAAAACGCTTAAACCAGTTTTCTGACTGTATATAACACGAATAACAGCAATAAACAATAATAAAATACAAAAAAACAAGGCTGTCAACAAAAACAAAACGACACCTGCTCCTCGCAAGTTCTTTCTCTGTTTGTTGTGAGTTCGAAGTCCACAATACTGAACCGCCCCTTCGTGGGCAGAATTCCAATTGACGGTCTATTCCCTTCCACGAGTGCACTAAGTAGTGTTCTTATTGAAACTCTTGCGGTAATTTGTACAGCGTTTCTGGAAGAAATGCATAAGCGACTGAAGATAAAGCATAAAATGGCATACTTATGATATTATAAATACTGATAAATTACTGTTTTGTTAAATAATGGAAACCACGCCAAGAGCTGCAGGTTTATTTATCTACACAGATTTATTTCATGAGCATTTTTGCAAGTTATTATAGTTCATAAAGATCAATAATGTATTGTTATGCATCCTCTTTTTTTTGTTTATTTATTTATTGCAGTTTTTCCTTAAGTCACTGCAGCCCATCACTGATCAACACACATGCTAAACACACATGTGTATACGGAATTCATTTATTCATTCCATTATTCATTTTTCTGTTTTCTAATTTACACCAGTCAGGTTTAAAGAAAGTTCCTCCCAGTTACTGTTATTTCTGTGCTTAAATCATTCAGGGTTAAAGAACGTTCATCCCAATTACTCTTATTTTTAACTTAAACCAGTTGGGGTAAAAAAACAACAACAAAAAACAAGGTGAGCATGTTTAAAACCCTTTTCACTTGATATGGCTACACAGAGACGGTTACTATCTAAGGATTACTGATCTCTTACGGATTTTCTTCCTCCTGTTGCTGCAATGGGTAAGCTTTGAGAATGAGAATAAAGCTTTCACTTTATTCTCATTATATGCTGCTAATTCCACTAGTCTACTGTCCGTTTAATTTTAAGACAGTGTTAAGTTGAGCTATTGATATTTTGGGCTAATATTTGTATCATGAGTATATTTCTTTTTATGCACTTTTAACATTTGTGTTCAAACAGGCTTCATAAATTTGATGTTCACTCCCTTCTTTTTCCCCCTGCTTGTTTTCAGCTCCCTCTCGATCACCATCTAAGCAAACAATTCAGGCCTGAACCAATCTTCGACGTCAGTACCGTCAATTTCAGCTTCTCTCTCTCTCTCTCACCCAAGAAGTGATGCAATTTTTCGACATGCTATCGAAGCCCAAGATTCCGGATACTCCATATCTGCCACCCTAAATCTTTTCCAGGTTCTTTGATGCGTGATGCGAGCGCACAGACCGAGCCAATTATCCTACTTTGGCTCCGCTTCCCATATGGACAATTATGGCCCTCATGATCCCTTTGCTCCTACCTCGCTCTGGCCTTCTTCTAGTTTTTCCTAAATGTCCATCCTCTCTGGCCTTTTTCCCGTCTCCGTCTGGCTAGGCATCATTACCAGAACAGGTCGTCTCCTCCAGGGCCCACTTCCCATTTCGAATCCCTCTAATAAACATTAAAAATTTTCCTCAAAACTGTGTCACGTGTGTTTATTCACATCATCCAGTTAAGCCCTATTCTACTTTGTGTTTGTCTCGATTGTAGTAAATAGGCTTAAATGCAGTTAAATCGAAAAAGACTCATTTAAGTAATTTTGACTATATTATCCTATATATCGGATTATTTTAAAGATTAAATCATACATAATCAATAAGTTTGATTTGAACGCTCAGACATATACGCTATAAGCTTTGATTTCTAGTATTTTGGTCAAACAACAAACATGACAGAATTACTGTCCCCCTCCGCACAGATGTTCTTTTATGAACATTTCTATTTGTTATTATACTCTATAAAAAGCAATTGTTTTGTTTAGCCTTTATACTTTTTTTTTTACCATGCAGCCCATGATTCATATAATACACTCAAACACACCTTAGGGTAAAATAGTCAATCCACCTACTGGGGTGTTTTTTAGGAATTGGGTGGAAGCCTATGAGCAGTGTTAGAGTGTGTATAGACCTAATAGCTAAAGTAATTAGTCATATGCATGCATGGGTTACCTCAGAAGCCCATGAAACCAATACAGTGTAAAGGCTTATCTAACCACCTACCCACATGCAAGTAAACACATACATGTAAAACATCAATACTTCTGTTCAATACAAAACTGGTGTTGTATCAAGAAGATCAATTCTCACATGAAAATATTGATCCTACTTGGTATTTTAATACTTGCCAGGTTCAGTCAAACAAGAATCAGGCTCTCGGAGTACATTTCTTTATTCTCCTATTTTTAAAAAGTCAGTCCAGTCCACTGTAGTCTATTTAATTTTAATTGTAATAATATTAGTTATTTTTGACATTCTTGTTGTTTTAATCTCACTAGGAGTCAAATGAAGACAAACATTTGCTATACTTTTTTAAAATACTTTTTTGCTATAATTTATTACCGTCCTCATCAATTATAAGCCTCATAATTTCTGCGTCTGGCTGCACGTTTTTTACGTTTTTAATCACATGTAAATGATCAATCAGAGTTTAATATTACTCAAATAATTATCATCATCATTTTTTGTGATGAGGTCATTAATTAAGGGAATTAGGCAGCCCTGTCTAACAAAGTGTAGCTTGCATGCTTTACAACATAATTGACTACAATATTTGGGACTCTGGCAAACCGTTATACCACAAACGGAGAAAAATTGTAACATGAATATGGTGAATATTCCAATGAGTGACCAGCCCACCAAAATGACTTTAAGGCACAATGACAACTCATCCAGGAGCTCAGTGTTTATGGTTCAACAACAGGAAAGAGCCTGGGCAAAAATGATGTCCATGGGAGAGCACCAAGGCAAAAACTAGTGCTGACCAAAAAGAATCATTCAATATTTACTTGATTATTCACAAGACCTCTGGGCAAATATTCTGTGGACTGATAAAACAAATGTTGAACTTTCTAGAAGATGTATGTCATGTTTCATCTGGCATAAAACAAACACGGCATTTCGCAAAAAGAACATCATTCCAACAGTCAGATATGGTGGGGGTAGTGTGATGGTCTGAGGTTCAGGGACCATGAATTCTGTGATGTACCAGAAAATATCCCACCATCAGTTCCTGATCTCAAGCTAAAAAAGACTCAAAAAGAACAAAATGAAGGTTTTGGAAGGTTTTTTGGAAAAAAAGTGTGTTAAAAAAAGGTATTGAAATTGATCAGTGCAGTGATCTAGCTTGCTTTGGGCAAGACATTCTGTATATACATTTCTTATAGAGCCTCTTGACGCTTTTGATTAAAATCCTCTAATGCTTATAAATGTATTTGTTGGCACTTAGTTTTATGATTACAGACATAAAGGGGATGTAAAGTACTACTCAGCCAGGTGCTATAAATGAACTCGTAAGCTAAACCAAACTAGTTAAAAGTGTCTATTATAATAAGATTATGGTTGCTGTATTGACTCGCTAGGTCAAAATAAAGTAGGCATGTTAATTAAGTAGTAAAACTAACGTGAAATTCTTACACAATTTCTGCCCCCCTGCTATTTACTTAGCATTGGAGAAACGAGTGCTGAAAATAATTCGCCCTAAATTGCCCTCGATTGCTCATTTGTATGAACGAGAGTGTGCCAGCTGACGCAAATGTTTTATTTTTGACCTCAGAGTGATGTGTCCCACTCAGTGGCAGATTGGTTGATCACCAGGGATTCCAGGAGTTGAATACATGTCGCATGCTGGGTATTAATAATGCATAAGGAGTGAAAACTGTGCAAAAGGAAATTCTTCAAAAATGTACTGAGCAGAAGCTTACCATGAAAAAATAATACATACATTTGTTTTATGCCAGAATTGTCCACTAATGCCTGTTTAACTTGTTTATGTTGTTTTTTTATTATTTATTTAAAAAAACAGCAAGATACATTTAAAGAGTTGTGATGATGTGAGGAATTCTAAGCCAAATTCTGTCAAAGTGATAAAACAATACTATACAGTAATATTGTCCCTATGTATGATGTCCCTAAAACTACTGGGAAAGCAACACGAGACAGCCTTAAGGAAAAGAAATGTAATGTTCATGAAAGTACAGTCAGACTACTGACCATAACCTTAGCATGTTTTCACTTACAGAAGACAAAAAAAGGGCTGAAAAAAATAATGCAGGCTCAGTAAAGTCCTGGCAAAGCATCTCTGGGAGAAGACGCTGCCTTTTGGTGACGTTCAAGATTTCCTGCAGTAGTCCAGATATTAAAAATAATCCTTATAATAATAATAATAACTGCTCATTTGTCTGATTCTATCACATCTTGATTGCTTTATTTACACATTTTACAAATACTTTTGGACTTACATTTACATTTACAGTATTTAGCAGACACCCTTATCCAGGGTGATGAACCAGTAGTGCATTAGGTCTCCATCTAAGAATAAATTCGTTCAGGTAGGGTTGATACAAACTTAAGGACACAATAAGCATAGAAGACTTGGATGTGACAGTCATTTAGTACATGTTTACAGTAATCTGTGATTAAAACATATGGTTAAGTATACGCTATATTCATGCAAATTTGCCTTAAGCCTCCTGAAAGGTTTTTTTCGGTTACTTGGCTGCCAGTTAAATAGCTTTTGGTCATGTGTAATATGAAAAACATATCTTTCTTTGCAATACTTTTTCAAAGTAAAGAAATATATTCCAATATATTCCATAATGATACTGATCATTATGGCATTGCCCAGCTGCCTGTACAGCGCTACTCTTCACTCAAGCCAGTGTCTGCAGTCATCAGGTGGGCATCATGTCATCCTAGAAACTAAAATCATAATCTTGGGAACACATAAACAAACATCAAGCTGCAATCAGTGGTGTGTGTGTGTTTGTTCATTCATTCATTCATCTTCTACCGCTTTATCCGATCTTTCCTCTGGTCACGGGGAGCCTGTGCCTATCTCAGGCGTCTATGGGCATTAAGGCAGGATACACCCTGGATGGAATGCCAACCCATCACAGGGCACACACACACACACACATTCATACACTAGGGACAATTTTCCAAGGTGCCAATCAACCTACCGTGCATGTTTTTGGACCGGGAGGAAACCGGAGAACCCAGGAGAAAAATCACCCTGAGGCACGGGGAGAACATGCAAACTCCACACACATGGCCGAGATGGGAATCGAACCCGGACCCTGGCGGTGTGAGGCGAACGTGCTAACCACTAAGCCACCGTGCCCCCTTCTGTGTTTGTTCATTTTATTCACATTTGCAATACATTTTCAGGGCTTTATTCTTTAAGCTGTCAGGGATTGTATAGCATTCACCTTTGAAAAACTTCACTGATCAATAGTCAATCCTGCCAATAATGCCGGTGCCACGTGAATAAGAAACATATAATAAAGTAATATGGATTGCCACCTGCTGTGCACGCCACCGTAAAGCTACGATTTAATGAATGAAATCACTGCCAATGACTATTGCATGAACAGAAAGACAGATGGCAAGAAGACAGGAGACAGATGGCAGTAAGACAGATTTCGGTTGAAAATACAAGTAGTTTTGTGTTTCGTGGCCGCTTTTTTTGTGCCATTACTAGCATTCCTGTAGCAATAACATTATACCTTTGTTAATATTTTAGTCCAGGGGCCACACAAAATGTTTTCATTTGTATTTTAATTCCATTTTAATAATGCACCAGGGGGCACGGTGGCGTAGTGGTTAGCACGTTCGCCTCACACCGCCAGGATCCGGGTTCGATTCCCGTCTCGGTCATGTGTGTGGAGTTTGCATGTTCTCCCCGTGCCTCAGGGGGTTTTTCTCCGGGTTCGATTCCCGTCTCGGTCATGTGTGTGTGTGGAGTTTGCATGTTCTCCCCGTTCCTCAGGGGTTTTTTCTCCGGGTTCTCCGGTTTCCCCCGGTCCAATAAACATGCATGGTAGGTTGATTGGCACCTTGGAAAATTGTCCCTAGTGTATGAATGTGTGTGTGAATGTGTGTGTGTGTGCCCTGCGATGGGTTGGCATTCCATCCAGGGTGTATCCTGCCTTAATGCCCATAGATGCCTGAGATAGGCACAGGCTCCCCGTGACCCGAGGGAAGATCGGATAAAGCGGTAGAAAATGAATGAATGAATGAATAATGCACCATAGGGCATAGGGTGAGATGAGTCATTATAGGTACTAATTGCATTAAAATAGCATAATAATAATAATAATAGTTTTCTTATTGTTGTTATTGTTGTCTCCACCCCCCGATCGAAACAAATGTCTTTGCGTGAAACTTGTCCCGCGGTGCAAAACGGCTCCTTGTGCGCTTTGTGCCCTCGCATGATGGATTTGCGCACAGGTTTCACCAGTACGGCGGCTCCAAGGGCTCAATCCCACCGCGATAGTGTCGCGCTGCAGCAGAGCCAGCGCGCTGCACTCGCACTCACGGTAGCGGCGAGCTGCCTGCTCTCCACTTCATTCCAGGGGCTGAGGAGCGTCGCCGCGCGGTTAATAGTGAGTGCCCTGATCAGTCATTTGTCTTGCTCAGGCTTTAAATAAGTGTTTGCACGATGCACGTTGATGAATAATTATGCAAGCATGACCATATAAACATATATTTAAAAATAAACAAATAAACGTATATGCATTCAAAATGTGAGTAAAAAAAAATGTGCTTTCTTCCATTCCGTTATTGAACATCAATTCTACTTCTTTGCATCCCTGCTTATAATGAAGTGTTTGACAGGCAATTTCTGTGCATTATAAAATTTGATATTTTCCCTCCTCGTGCAGGTAAAAAGCGTGATTTTATAAAATGCTTTCTCGTTGATCCTTTTTTTTCTTCTTCTTGATTTTCTTGTTTGCAATTTACCCTTTCATATAAAACTAATTGAAAAAGATAAATGATAGGAGGAAGGTATAGAAGCTCTTATTTGTTACAGTTATGGCATCACGTGAAAAGAGGATCTGATGTCTGCTCTTCCCTTGGCATTGTTGAAGATGTAATACATGCGATACCGGTTCTTTGCAACAATTTTTTTTTTTGGGGGGGTCGGGGGTGGGGATTTCTAAAACTTGATATGCAGGGCTAACCACTTTTATTCGGTTTTTATGCTGCAGAAAACCACACCCATAGAGCATATTTTAAAATCGAAGGAACTTTGTGTGACTTTTGATTCTAGGTCACATTGTGAAAGAGAAAAGAAGAGAATGCCAAAATGCTTTTTAACTGATAAAAGGGCTGATGAGGTGTACAATAAATAATATAATGCAATTTATTTGGCAAAAAAAAAAAAAAATCAATCCTATTGCATGTTAGTCTCAGAAAAATAACCAGAATTATTCACCAGATAAAACCAGACTCCCCCACTGCGACCCCCCACCCTAGGCATTTTAGTAATGATATTTTCCTTTTCAAGAGCCAGTCACATTATGTGGACTGTTTATTGCTTCATTATTATCACACGCCGTTTCAACCCTAGGCTGTGATGCAATTCTTCAAGCTGATCATCTGTGCAGGATTGAAAAATGACGTTCGCCATTATCATAATGCATTTTCTCCTGAAACAAATGACAAAATGGAATTTTACAGATTGAAGTAAATAATAAATCAATTTTGATTCAGCGAAAGCCCTGAATCATCAAGCTATCCAGCCTGTTTTTTTGTGTGTGTGTGTGTGTGTGGGCATTGTCAATTACTTGTCCAATCAATTAAATTGGACACTGCTTTTTGTAATGCAAAGACTATACGTCAATGTAGAGATGACCTTTACATAAAGGTACCTTCTTTTTGTCAGCTGTGTCTCAGGTGGTCACTTTGAAAAGGTCCACAGATAATGGAATGATGAGATGAACTGTAGCACAGCTCAAAGACATCCCTATGATGTTCTCATCTCACACGGATTCAGCCAGACAGCAACAAAGGGCGTTTAAGTGGACCCTCATATGTATTTGTGTGTGTGTCGGGGTGGCGGAGGAGAGCGAGTGAGAGAGAGAGAGAGGGAGGGAGAGTGCGAAAAGTTCAAGACATGATTAGAAAACACTAGGCGAAATGTATACAATGAATAATAGAGTAATATATACAATGAATATAGACTGCACACATATTCATGCGCTTATTCACAATGAGGAGCAATTAATGTAAACAAGCAGGTTTTAGGAAGAAAAACCACATGGGCATTGGGAGAAAAATGCAGCCCAGAGTAATGTAAGATCAGGATCAAAACCTGGAACTGTGAGGCAGCATCGCCACTGACTGTGCCACATGTATGTACCTCTACAGGCTTTGAAATTACCTGCTGCCTAACAAAAAAAAGTCAAGTGCTATTCATAAAAAAAAAAAAAAAAATAGAATGCTACATTTCTGCTTGTCAGTAGAATGCTAGTATATCACAAAGGATTCTGCCAGTATGTTTTGATGCTTGCTTTGTGTTTTTGCTTGTCTCATCTGGGCTACAGTATAAATATGTTTTGTCATCAGAAAAGACCAAATACTTTGCTGCTTATGGCTAATATAATGCCCCCCCCCCTAGTTAGGCATCATGTCTGGTCATTAACTTAAATTGTAATATGGAATCAATGGTAAGGCATTGGCCTCTGGACCAGACAGATCTCAGGTTCAAACCCCACAACCACCAAGCTACCACTAGTGGACCCTTGAGCAAGGCCCTTAATCCTTAATTGCTCAGTTGTAGGTTGCTTTGAATAAGGGTGTCTGCAAAATGCTCCGAATGTTAATGTAGTCTTAAATTTTTAAGGTCTGTAATGTTGCTTTTGCACAATGTCTATGTAAATAGTCTATTATAAATATAGCTACATATACATATATATATATATATATATATATATATATATAGATATATATATATATATATATATATATATATATATATATATATATATATATATATATATAAATAAATATAAATATAAATATATAATTGAACTGAAAATCTGTGTTAAAGAGCTTTTGGAGTTTGGAGTTAACATTCCCTGAAGTGCATGTGCATTTCAAAATTGCCATTTTAAAGCACGCAAAAATGAAATGTGCTATTAAAGGTTACAAACTGAACACAGGAACCCTGTGCCCAAGACTTGAGAATTCACCCTGGATGAGTATACATTTATTCACACCTGGTGGAAATCTACTGAAGCCTTGGGTACATGTTTTAGAAGGTGAGAAGAAACATGTAAAAAAAAAAAAAAAAAAAAAAAAAAAAAAAAAAAAAAAAAAAAACAAGGCCCACAGTGAGTATTAGAAATAGTCAAACAATAACCAGACCTTGCAGAGCTCTGGAACTGACTAACAAGGGTCCCGGACAAAATCAGGCCTACATTGCCTTGATTGCATCATGCAATCTCTAGAGATTTTTATTATTTTTTTGGATGCACTTTTAGGCTGCACTTTTTTAATCTGCCTATTTTCCTGTTCTAACACATTCAAAATGTCTACTATTAGACACAAATCCACTGACTGGGAAGGTCACAGAGGTAGATTGAATTCATTGTCAAGTTTAAAGAAATGTATGCTTTGTGACACTCGTTGTCATGCTGGAAGTTAGCTGGTGGGTAAATTGTGCCCATGAATCGACATGCAATAGCAATACTGAAAACGTCTGAGGCATTCATTTTTGGTATCATGAGGACCAAAATGTCCCGAGTATTTTCCCACGGCATTACACCAACTCCATCAACCTGGACTATTGACAAAAAGATGTTTTGGCACCATGGATTATTGCTGATTATTGCCAAATTCATTACCCTAACTTTTCCTTCTTTGTTCTATTTATCACATGCACCTCTGCTTCACAATTGTGTATTGTTATCCGAGTTACTGTAATATTTCTCTCTCCATTCTAACCGTTGTTTATTTCCCTCGTCATTCACCTTTTCACTTTCTGAGTAAAATGTATTGACTATTCTGTGTGAAAATTCCAAAATGTTGAAATATTTAGATTTAGAAATGAATATTTATTCATTTTAATGAGTAATATTAGAAGAATTATTAATTGTTACGCAAAAGCATATCAAAATAGAATTATTTTACAAAATATGCTTTACCGTTTTAATCCCTTTCACGTCAAGCCTGAGCGGAATGTACTGAATATCCTACTTGGATTAACTAATACTCTTCAGTGGCACTGCTTTTTTTTTGACATGCATTTTGTCTAATGTACCATCCATTTCTTCCTTGCTGCTTCTCTCTCTCTCTCTCTCTCTCTCTCTCTCTCTCTGACAGATCTCCTATTTTCAGTCATTGCACTCAGTGATTTATTTAAATGGGTCTGCTGTTTCTTTTGCATTGTTGCCCTGTCTGTTGACCCGGTTATGCAATTGTAATTCTAATGCAATTCTCACATCTTCAAGTTATGCAAAAAAAAAAAAAAAAAAAAAAGGCGCACCATATAGTATGCAATTCAGTGCACACATAAATTGTCAGAAATGAATCAACATTTATGAAGAATAATCAAGAAAGAATGAATTCACCAGGCACACCATAACCATATCCTGCAATGACATTTTCACACAGGAAGTTGTCAGTATATAATTCACCATTTATTTATTTATTTATTTTACATCCATAGTTACAACACCACAGACATGAAGATGGGGGAAGAGTTCTGTCAGGTATAGCGTATTTTGTTGCTCGAGAAATCGATTAAATGAATGCACGATTTTTTATCATTTTGCTGCGGTAAATGAAGAATGACCCAGCTTTGAATGGCTACTCTTAGTTTCAGTCCTGTGTTTTGCCAGCAAAGACCACATCTGTTGTTAAAAAGAAAAGAAAGCAACATGACGTCCAAAGAGTCATTGCATAAGCGCTGGGCATAGCCAATACAGCAATTCTGAATGTCCATAAAAAGAAAGAAACCACTGTTGTACTAAGGGCCAACCATGAAAACAGGTTGGCCAAGGAAAACAATAGTAATCCGTGACATCAGAAACAACCCCCACAGGTTTGGGGGTAAATGTGTCATAAAGCACTCTTCAAAAAAAGACGTAGAGATATAGTAGAAATATAGAAACCATGCTTCAAAATGCATAAGGATTGATTGGAATACACAAAGAAATACAAAGACAAGACACAAGGTTTTGAAAACAATATCAACCTCATCATGGCATGGTGAAGGCCATATCATGGCTGGAGCTTGGAATGGCCTTGCTAATTTTTTAATGAGAATGGAACTGAAGTAAAAGAAAAAAGTCTACAAATCATGCTCTCTGTAAATTTACATAACAAAGCATATATTAAGTGCAGCAAGGCAGCAACCGAAAACATACCAAAGAAAAAAAGTGTGTCTCTCTCTCTCTCTCTCTCTCTCTCTCTCTCTCTCTCTCTCTCTCTCTCTATATCTCTCTATATATATATATATATATATATATATATATATATATATATATATATATATACATACACACACACAACACACTTTTTTTGAAATTACTATTTTATTTATTTATTTATATAAAAGACACTTTTTATTAGTCATCAGAATTTTTTCCACTTTTGAATCACCTTTTGAATGGGGGACTGAAAAAATACTTTAAAAAATCATTTAGATCATCATGAAAGCTTACATTCAGATATATTGTCTCATATTAATCTTTTAGGCATGAATTCAACAAATTTAGTGTAATATTTAATTTATTATTGACCAATGTGACTTTTCTTTTCTTTGATAGGCACATTCATGATTATATTTGGACTCACCAGAAGACGATCTCAAGACAGCATGGGCCCTGCTGACCCAGCTAATCTCACCGATGATATTCCCAATGGGGATGGAGAATACACCTTCTGGCACCAGAACACGCTGGACAACTACAGCGTGGATTCTCATAAGCCTGTCTTTGTGGATGACATTACAAAGCACCCAAGTGTTCAGATAGCCCTTATAACTGCTTATTCGCTGATAATCCTCCTGGGACTGGTCGGTAACACACTGGTTATTTACATGATCGTCATATACAAAAACATGCGCACCGTTACAAACTACTTTATCGCTAACCTTGCATTAGCTGACCTCATGGTAGATACCATGTGCTTACCTTTCACCCTGGCGTACACCCTGCTGGACGAGTGGAAGTTCGGGGCGGTGATGTGTCACATGGTGCCTTACGCCCAAGCGCTCAGTGTTCACGTGTCGATTTTGACACTCACCGTGATTGCGCTGGAGCGTTACAGGTGCATCGTGTTTCACATGGGCCAGCGTCTCACCAGGTGTGCCAGTTTCGTTATCATCAGTCTGACTTGGGCTTTCGCCGCCATTCTTGCCGGACCTTTAGCTATTTTTAGGGAGTATCGTTACGAAGAGATTGCCTACATTAATTTGAGGATTGCCGTATGCTCGGAGAAATGGCCCCATGGCACTAACCGGGATGCCATCATCTATAGCTTCTCCATGCTTTTGCTGCAGTATGTGCTTCCACTAGGCATTATCAGCTATGCTTATGTGTGCATCTGGGT
Source organism: Kryptopterus vitreolus (assembly GCA_030449085.1). Classification (NCBI taxonomy): domain Eukaryota; kingdom Metazoa; phylum Chordata; class Actinopteri; order Siluriformes; family Siluridae; genus Kryptopterus; species Kryptopterus vitreolus. Next base: position 5,059,284 of record JACRUU010000004.1, read on the forward strand.
CAAACTTAAGAACCACGTCAGCCCATCCAGCCGCAACGATGGTATCACTCGGCGCAAGAAGACTACCAAAATGCTGGCGCTGGTGGTCGTGGTCTTTGCAGTATGCTGGCTTCCTTTCCACGCGTTCCAGTTGGCCAGCGATCTCGACTTGGTCCTGAAGTTTAAAGAATACAAGCTTATTTATACGTTGTTTCACATCGTGGCTATGTGCTCGACTTTCACCAATCCTCTGCTATACGGATGGATGAACAAGAATTACAGGAACGGCTTCATCATGTTTTTCCGCTGTGAACACAAACCCGACACCATCCATCCTGAGGGTTCTTTCCGAACTCGAACCTTGCGAGGTTTGATCTTGTACAGTAATGGACAACCTGCCACTGCTGTCTGAACATAGCAGAACTAACAGTTTTAAAGACTGAGTTTGAACTATATATATATATATATATATATATATATATATATATATATATATATATATATATATATATATATATATATATATATTAGTTTCTAGACGTAGATATAGTATATAGACATTTTGCATGCTTTATACTGTATATAAACTCACTTATCATGACGGTATTTTGGATTCCTCATCTGTTAAATAATCTGAAATTATTTTCTCATGTCTCCCAAATAAATCGGCTGTATAATTTAGCTTTGCAGGTCGTCTACATCACAGCGACCTCTTTTTTTCTGCATATAAGATTTATATACAAGGTACAGTTTTATTATTATTGCGAAACTAAGGAAAGCACATTGTCCAGAACAAACCATGCGTCTATGATCTATGTTGCCTGAACAGACGTAAAGGTAAACAATCATGAACAAGAATCGAAAAGGATGGAAATGAAACAAATGCCTTATTGCAGTTATAAAATGTAATGCAATTTAGTGTTTAGTGTATTCAGAATAAAAAACATTTATTTTGTAATTAAATGCATCAAAAACACGTACAATCGCTATATGGCATATGGGTTCGGGGTAAAAGTCTACGACTCATTAGTCATGGAAAATGGCAAGATTTGACATTGTAAGAGTAAAAGGCAAAAATAAAGTATATAAGAGTAAATCTTATGTTTCCTAGTTGTTTGACATGGACATGGACATTTGTCTGACACCCTTATTCAGGGCGAATTACAACGAAGCAGGTGATGGTTAAGGGCCTTGCGCAAAGGCCCAGTAGTAGCAGCTTGATGGTGCTGGGATCTGAACCTGAAACCACCCCATTCAGTGGACTTAACCAATGAACTGCCACCTCCTTGTAGTAACAATTACACTGTTAAGCAAGACTTGCAGTAATAATGGCACGTGCTAACCACTACGCCACCGTGCCCCTGATTGTGTAACATAAACATATAAAATATTAAATAAACTGCTTTTTTTTTCGCTAAATTGAATTGTTTTCAGAGTATGGTATATAAGGTTTTCCTTATATACCATACTCTGAAAACAATTCAATGTTTTCTAAGCATGATATAGGAATACACTTTGGATGGTACCACAGAAATCATGGTACACATAAATTATCACCCCTTCATTGACACCAATTCTATTTTAGTCAATCCACCTGCTACCTGAACCGAGCCAGGACTGACTGACTGAGGTATATGGATGTTCATGGTGACAGAAAACATACAGAGAACCCTGAAAGCGCAGTGGTTACAAATACACAATTTACTTACAAATTTATTTACAAATAAACCCATCTGTTTGAGATCGAGCTATGCATGTAATTTCTGGAGGAGTTATGCATTTTATTTGTGCTGCAGTAGTCAAATAGGATAAGGGGCAGTATTATTATCGAGTCTGCCCATTAAAGTATAAGAATGGGAAACATTGCAAGTATAAATCTAATTTATTGTTCTTTATTGTGCATATAATCTGTTGCAGTGACATAATAATTTTATTAAATAAGTCAATTTAAACGGAACTATTGTGTATTCTTTTTGCCCAGTGTTCATATGCACAAAGACACTTAAACAATAAACCGTTTGCTGTTTTTCGCTTGACCAGCAGATGTCGCCACTACACTATTTTTACTTAGGGGTTAAGGTATTATATGTGGAATGTGGTTATCTTGTTAAATTAGATTACATTAAATTAGATTTAATTCATGACTATTATAATATCCATAGCACAAGGCTACAAGTGGTGTTTTGGTACAGGGTTGACTTAAAAACAAGATACGTACCGAACAGTGAATGTTTGTTCAAACTAGACAGACCATCTTATGAAAGGTTAAAAGTTATTTAATTACAAACTCTTTTTTATTTAGCATTTTATATCATCTATCACTTTCTAAGTGTGTACTAAGCTACTACTTAATAAGAACTAGTAACACAATAACATTAATAAAAAGGGATACCAATATAAAATATTACAATGAACTTTGAGTTCGAAATTAAAAGCAATTGATGAATTCTAAAGCACAATTTTTATTGTTTTAATCTGTCACAGTTTTTATTTTTATTTTAAAGTAATAGTGTTAAATTTAGCACTGCATTACATTACATATTGGTAGACAGTGAGAAAATGTAAAAATTATACATGCAGAATGGCACATGCAACAGTTAACAGTTAAGTGATTTAATAAAACAGGATGACATTTGTATTCATTGTACACATGTATACGTGTTTCTATTAAGTAATTCATTCACAGAGTAGAAAAATACAAATCAATAAAAATCAACATTAGCATTTTTTAATACCATTTATTAATATTAGAATGAGAATGCATTAATCTGAGTTATACATCTGGAGAAGTAAGTTTTCATTTGGCTAAATAATCATATGAACAAACATACAAATTTCAAATGCTTTCTGAAATGATTTATACAAAAAAAAGTTTTTAAAGAGGAACTTGATAATTGTAGAGGCTTGTGAACGCTTCTACGTTAGAATATATGCAAGAAATGCAGGATAGCCCCACTAGGGTTGTACGATCGATATTGTCGTCAATAATGTCATAATTGTTGTTTAAACGATGTTTGATTGAGATTTATCTAAGATAGCTACAGAGTTCTCCATAAATCAGTATGATTACAAATATGTTAATTTTATACAGAGTTCATAAACAAGAAGTCAATATTAATTTAACTTTAAATAATTGATACACGGCTTGATTTTGTTTGTTTGTTTTCAAAATAAACAAAGCCACAGCACTATTTTGCTTGTCTCAGGAACACGATTGCGTTTAGCTCTTGAACAAATCAACCGTTTGAATGATATGGTGACAAGGACTCACTTATTAACAGTGATTTGCTGCCACCTACTGGCAATTTTACGATTTTATTTTTCTATTTAAGGTATAAAGGTAAAAAAAAAAGAAAATTAATATATCAATATTAACTTATTGGATACGATATATATATATATATATATATATATATATATATATATATATATATCATATATATATATATATATATATATATATATATATATATATATATGTATTTATTACTTATTTACTTATGTATTTTTTATTTTTTTCTTATTATGTATGTAATGTATGTGTGACAAAAAAAGACTATTCTATTCCATTCAAGTCATTTCAGTCAGGCAAAAAACAGTTACTGAATCATCAAAGTAACAATCTGAAAGTCAGAAAGGCAAAATAATGAAATGGATTAATTACAATATGTTCATGTAAAACATATTTAGGACAGTATGTAGCTCAGTGGTTTAGACTCTGGAAGGTCAGGAGTTCAAGGCCATTATCATCAGGCTGCTCCTTTCCTGGGATATGTGAAGAAAAAAAAACAATTTCACTGCGCTGTACGTTTCATGTGACAAGTCAAAAGCACATGTACCTTACAGCAACACTGATCTTTAATGTATTTTTCAATGTATTTTGATATGAATTATTCATTGCAGGAACAATATGTGAGTAGTTTTAGACCGTGAAGATCACAGTTTGTGGTGGTATTACAGGAAGAGGAGAATTAGGAGTAGAAGTTATTATTTCTAAACATTCATACCTTTTTAAGTTTCCAGTACTGGTTCCTTTATCCATTTGACCTGATATATTGAGGAGTTGCAGATAGATTTTATCTGGGAAGAGAAAATACTGTTGTCTATAATATGTGTGTATGTGTACATGCATACAAACAAACATATAAGTTTAAACCTTAAACACACCTCGTCAAGAATTCTGACCCTTGTGGTAGGATTACTGAGATCCTCACTGCTGCTAAACCTTACTTTCAGAAAAATCTTCTTAATTAAATTCGCTTAAAATAAAAACAATTTTGGTATATTTAACAATGACGTCATTAGTTTGACTTCAAATGTTGTGCATATGATGTTGTTAATTGAGTATAAAAGTGTAACCTGGAACCGCACAGACTTCCACTTCACAGAGTGTGAGATACTGGTAAATATTCGGAATAACCAAGTTTACATAGCGACCCTCCATATTGCACGTGTAGTTTACAGTTTGGCCAGCAGGAATGGTAGGGATGACAGTGCATCTGTGAAGAGCAAAAGAGAAAGAAATATACATTTTACATACAGACAGACAGACGCGCACACACACACACACACATATATATATGTGTGTGTGTGTGTGTATGAAATAAATCAGCACACCCTTTCCACTATATAGTTAAACCTGTTTTTTGCTTAATGATAAATTTGTCAAAATTCCTCAGCAAAAAATAATGCAATTTGAAAAAAATGTAAGAAATTTGTAATGCCATTATTAACAGTAAAATTACCTTTTTTTCCAAATTACAAAGGCTATAGACAGCAATCTTAATGACTTTTAAAAAATTATTTATTTAACGTATTGTTTATTCAGTTCACCTGGGGTCATTGTTGCTGTTGACTAAAGAGTTGCCAATGTGAATCTCCGCACCATTTATCCGATTTGAGCAGCAGTCGCCTCTGTTCGTGATGCTTACAATGCTGATATAATACACTTTCAGCAAGTCCACCCTCCACCATGGGCTATAGTCGAAATTTGTAGACGAACATGAGTAGCCCGCAATGTTACTTAGCCTATTGCCATCTATAGCAAAGTTAGCCTGGAAACTGCCGTATGTTGAAGATTGTTCTGCTACTCCTCCTAAGGCCACATTGACTGGCCGAGAGAAGAAAACATTGTATTATGAAACCTTTACATTGATTCCAGAGGTTTAATATCTCTCTTTCAATTCATCCAACCTCCACATTGTCTAGTGAAAATAGAGAGCAGAGAACATTTTGCATGTTAATAGCTGATTTTTTAAAATCAGTTAACAAAAAGTAAATGAACAGAAGAAAAATCTAAATCGAATCACATTCGATTCGATTCGATCTAAATCACAGGTTTTTTTTTTAGATTTGGTTTGGAGAACTAACCACAGATCTTTTCAGGATGTAGGCCCTTCAAACCCTTCTGTCACCATATGTAATCCAAGATGGACTCAATGGTGTCGAGACTATCACTTCCAGGACTCCTTCTTGTTCCCTATGCTGACGATAGGTCTTAATAGCCATTGACTGTATGTTTGGGGGCAATTCGGACATTCCCGGGTCGTAGTGCATGACAGATTATTATCTGCCTGTATTTCTCAGCCTTGAGGACAAATATAAAAGCATTTGCAGAAATTCAGCCGCAAACTTGCCTTCATGATGCACTATTCCCTGCAAAAACTCATTATTATACTGCTTTTCAGCCCAAACACACAATTTGCATTTTGCTAAATCAAATATTACGGGTTTTGCCTAAGCAGTCCAAAGCACCTGCTCTCATTTTCCTGCACCTTATTTTGTTTTCATGCATCGTTAAGTCGTGCAACGCCTCACTTTACTAGAAGAGTTTGGCTGTTTCTCACCCAGTTTCAAGCATTTTATACAACAATTTGAAATATGAAATTAATGATCATTCGCATGTTGTAGGCATAATAGGTACAAAATCCATGACCTAACTTTGATTGATTTGGATTTCCCTTCGGTTTATTTACTTTCATTAATGATTTAAAAAAAATGCTTTTTGCACCATTTTCTGCAATTCTCTAAATCTTTTGCACAGTACTACACACAAACACACACACACATTCACAGAGCAGGGTCCAAAGAACTGACAGGACTATTGGATATTTCATTTTGCATTTGTTTTATTTATCGCAACCATTTTTATTAGGTTTTAATATAACTAGGGCTGTCAATATATTAAAATACTTAATCATGAGTAATCGCCACGAGTTAACTCATTATTTGCATACTTTTCTCTTCTCGATGCATCAGAATTTAATAACTAATTGTGACAGATGTCATAAATATATAAAGTTCTTCTACATAAAATGATTAATTATTCTACAGTTATTTCGCTCTGGAAATGAATCTTCTAATATTCATTTCTTGTTAATTAATTCATTTCTTAAACTAATTCCAAATTATCTGAGAAGGCTGAATTTTCTTTTTTTTTTATTTGTCCAGAATGAAAAGTGGCCAGAGAAGTCTTTGTTCATTCGTCAACACAATGCAAAGTGAAGGAGCCGATAACTCACATAGTAACGCGCTCTGCGTTAATCAAACATTAATAAAATGAGTGCCGTTAAAGTGAATTTGCGTTAAAGCGGTACTAATGTGTTATCTTTGCTATATATTGTTTTTAAAAATGCTTAAAACCTGTCAAAAACTTTTTGGTTTCATTAGCATTATCAGATCATAGATGCATTGCATATATATATATATATATATATATATATATATATATATATATATATATATATATATATATATATATATATATATATATATATAGAATTAACATTTATTTTATCAAAACATAATCTCAAACATCTACAGTATTTGTGATAGATAGATAGATAGATAGATAGATAGATAGATAGATAGGTAGATAGATAGATAGATGTCTTACCTTGCTGATGGGTGAATATCCATTGCAATGAGAAGATGCAAATGCCTGTTAAAAAAATCGCATTTTAAATGGTGATGTTTTGTTAAAACAATCATTTTTAATTATTAAACTAGTTTTAAATTTACGTATTATAAGAAGCATGGGCCTCAGTGAATTCACCATTTCCTGGAAAGACAATAATCTTTATTTACAGCGGCATTTTAGGAGGGAAAGGAAAATAAACAGTGCCATATTGCCAATCACTTAATAATTAATAATCAGATTTTAAAGAATCAAATAATAAATATTACAAATAACAAATATAAATTGTATTGGACTAGATAGACACAGTTAAGAAAAGATTTGTTTTACCTTACTCGACAGCAGGAAGTAATTTCTCTTAACTCTTTAAACTCTGAGCTCCCATCTGGGTTTTACTCAATTGTTTTCTAGTTTATTTTAAAGGCAAATGTGCTTTGCATAATAGAAATGCAAATAATATTACCTCAGACAACAATCTGCAACAGATTAAAATGTAAAAATAAAAAAGGTAAACACTGAAGTAAACAACTTTACCCATACAAAAATACATAATATTTGTATAGGTTTAATACTTCAGGTTCTATCTTTATATAATATTAAATTTAAATATACAAATATGCTGCACAAAAGGTTTAACATGAAAAACACTTAAGGTGATAAAGAAATTAATTTTGAAGGAAACTATGTACAGATAAGACAATGTTTTTCAAAGACCAAACTCATAAAACACATTAATAATAAAGTATACTAAGTAAAGGCAAGCACATACATCCTGAATGTGAACACATGACACATTAATTACACGTTTTCTCCCATATAAATCCACAAAATTGTAAAAAAAAAAAAAAACAAAGACAAAAAAAAAACATCAGACAAAGAAATTATATTTTAAATACTATTAAGCATATCACATTCTATTCCTATATATTAACTGTCAAACAGTATGAAATGTAAGTATATTTTAAATACTTGTGCCTTGAATACTATAGGTCAGGTTTAGCCTTATGGAAAATTTTGTTTATTAAAACAAAAAAAAGTATTTTGCATGTATTTTCCAATGCAAATAAGCAAATCATCTTTAGTATAACACTTTATTTACAGCTGGAGGATGTAATGGGAAACAAAATAACCTATTTTTTTGTTAGAAGCATAAGACAAACGTAGATAAACACTTCAGATAGCGTTCACATCAGAATGGTGAAAATGTGATTTCAGTGATGACACTGTGATGCTGATGCTATTGTATATTTTCATTACATTTCATATTTCACATATTTCATTTGCTTTATTTTTATTATTGTTATTACCCATATAGGTATAGCAAAAGACAGTGATTAATAATAATCAGTATATCCATTGTAAGTGATTAGTGTGTGCAAATCTATGAAAGCTTTTGTTTATTAGCATTAGCCTTATATTATAACCAGGCGCAGGTGCAATTACATCAGGTTTGGAACTCATTGACAGGCAGAAATTGGACCACTCTGAATCACATGTTGCTTTTTATATTTTATATTTTAATAAAATAAAGATGGATGGGAATTGATAAATGGAAATAAAAAAAAATCTTGAATCCATAGCATTACCATTAGCCGCTAGCCACTTCCTGGTTACCAGCTAATGTTAACGATATGGATATTTAGCTTTACCATGCATGCAAATAACAATCTTATTTGATATCAGAGGCAGAGTAAGTAGTTTTTCAACTGTAATATAACTGTACATATTACAGTATATTAACTGTAAATATACTGTGGCTCTGCTTCATATTTACACATTTTTCTATGCTGCTATAACATGGAAATTTTCCCCAACTGTAGGTAAAATGTATAATTATCTTATTATCTTATCTTAAATTAATGCCTTTGTATTCACTTTTCACAATATTCTGCCCTAGTAATGTTGTTGTGAACGGTGCACTGACAGAAAAAGAACAGGAATAAAACATCTTCACACATTCTTTCTTCCTTTTTTTCAGACATATTATTATTGACCACATATAAATTCAATTTATGTGGTCAATATATATATATATATATATATATATATATATATATATATATATATATATATATATATATATATATATATATATATATATATATATATTTATATTGGCTTCACTAATCATATTACTAGGGCTGTAACAACTAACCGATAAAATCAATATCGAAATTTCTTCACAACCAATGCCATTATTGATTAGTTGGGCTGCTCAAGTTAATGGTTAGTGTGACAAGATAATATTTAAAATGGACAGACAGTAGACAAAAAGTGTAGGGAAAAAAAAGTGACTTCCCAAGTTATCCATGGAATGGGTTTGTGTGTGTGTCCAAGAGAGAGAGAGAGAGAGATTGAGAGCAAATGAGTAAAGCTCAATTGCAATAATGTTCAATGTACACATCAGCATTAATCAGTCTTGATAATGATTTATTATAATACAACATAAATAAACCCTATCACAGTTTTAGTATAATCTCTTCCTGATCTTGTCTGCTACTTTTGTTGCATACTTTCCTCTGTTGGTAGGAGCTTTCAAAGGGACTCAACTGATTGGGAATGAGTATAATCTAGCGTACTCGTGTCCGTCTGGTTTAAACGAGGCAGAATTTGCAATGTCCATCGCATTTCATTAGGTATGTTAGTCCACAGTAAATCATCTTTTGTCTCAATATCGAAGACTTCCACGTCCATTTTCATGTCCAATTCACAGAATTCCTGCAGGCTTCCAAATTCCACACCATCATATATTACCTTACGCATCAGCAAATATTTTATGTGGGTAATCCATAAAAGATCCCCTCCGGTGTTCAAGGGTCCATACTTCTGTTTGTTCTTCGAGACTATCCATGTCCAGTCCAAGTGGATTTTCTTTGCTTGATACGGGATTGCAGTGTAACATTTATCTGGCGTCCAGTTTCCCAGCTCATTATCCAGAATAGATGGCGTTTTCTCCTTAATGTCCATTTGGCTTTTCAGCATGTCCTACACAGTATTTCTATTGTATATTATAAAGAACAAAATACAGACACTCGTATAATGCTCCTGTATTTCTTATATCACTAGATCACACAAGCTAAGCTCCATGTTTACAGATTAAATCAAGTCTTGTAAAAAATATATTATTGCATTCTTTTGTTTATATGCTATTTTCATTTTCTTTTTTTCTTTATGAGGTATATTATGCACTCTTACAAGACAACGCGTAAAACTACAAGCTGTCATTTTGTTGACATTCATCAACTGTTTAAGTCAACATTCTCTTCAGCACCATATACATTCATAATGACTGATTAGCTTCACTAATCATATTACTAGGGCTGTAACAACTAACCGAATAAAATCAATATTGAAATTTGTTCACAACGAATGTCATTATTGATTAGTTGGGCTGCTCAAGTTAATGGTTAGTGTGACAGCAAGATAATATTTAAAATGGACAGACAGCAGAAAAAACTTGTAGGAAAAAAAGTTATCCATGGAATGGAAATAGTTTATGTAAACAATGTTGATATAATATATGATATCAAAGGAAGACTACGACCTCACTATAAAGACTGTGAAGACGAAACATCAGCACCAAAAGCAAACACTGTATAATCCTCATCATAGTTTAGTGAAGTGCTATATTGTAAACTGTTTGTTTGATAACTTCCGAACTGTCGCACTAAATCTATACAGGTTGGACAATCAACTCACTCACAACATGCTGACGGATTCAATTAAAAGAATGCAAACAGAGTCACACTATAAATATAACAGAAGAAATAAAAAAACAATTTAATATAAATCTAATAGCAGCAAATAAAAAACTTTTTTTTAAAATTAAAATGAATAATACTTTTCTGAATAACAGATTATCAAAATAATCGTAGGTTGCAGCCCTACATTTTCAAAATGATTATGCAACAGGTTATTAACATTACAATAAATGAAAAATAAAGATACACTTACCTTTCGATGAGTTGCAAGCAAATGAGCGCATCTGAACCTGTTGCCTCGTGGTCATCAGCCACTGTTTTGTTTACTGCGATTGCTAGGTGACTAGTTGCTAGGATACACAATAAATCAGTTGTGTACTGGGAAGGTAATGGTGAGAAAATCTGAGTAAACCTTGATATATGATTTTTCATTGATTTTTTTACTTTCATCTACAGCATCAGTTAATAAACTGCTATCCATCAGTGTATTATCTTGATTTGTATGGAGTTAATCCAGAGCAAAACTGTAAACATTTGCCTTATATATTAATATATAAATTGCATGATTTTTAAAAAAAAAACTATTGACCTATTAAGGTCTGTTTGTTTTGATGTGATTGGTAGGTTAGCGATAAGCCCCGCCCTGTCCTTGTATGACGTGAATGGGAGGTGCTTGTTCGTGGTTGCTGGCGGGAGAGAGAGAAAAAGTGAACCTATTTGTACCCAGTAATGCATAAAAAATCCACAAAACCTAGCCAATTGCATTATGTTTATCAGATCTGTTTAGTATATTTATTTATAATTTGTATATAGTTGTTAAAAATAACTATAAACCACTGTAAAGTGTGTAGTTTCTGCATAGACACTGTACATAGGTGTGTACAGTCTCTGTATAGTCACTGTAAGGTGTGTAGGGTCTCTGTACAGAAACTGTAAGGTGTGTGTAGTGCTCTGTACAGAAACTGTAAGGTGTGTAGTGTCTCTGTACAGAAACTGTAAGGTGTGTGTAGGGTCTCTGTACAGACATTGTAAGGTTTTAGAGGCCCTGTACAGAAACTGTAAGGTGTGTAGAGTCTCTATACAGAAACTGTAAGGTGTATAGGGTCTCTGTACAGACATTGTAAGGTGTGTATAGGGGCTCTGTATAGAAACTGTAAGGTGTGTGTAGGGTCTCTCTACAGACATTGTAAGGTGTGTACAGGGGCTCTGTACAGAAACTGTAAGGTGTGTGTAGGGTCTCTGTACAGTCATTGTAAGGTGTGTGTAGTGTCTTTGTACAGAAACTGTAAGGTGTGTAGGGTCTCTGTACAGAAACTGTAAGGTGTGTAGGGTCTCTGTACAGAAACTGTAAGGTGTGTGTGTAGGGTCTCTGTACAGACATTGTAAGGTTTTTAGAGGCCCTGTACAGAAACTGTAAGGTGTGTAGGGTCTCTGTAGTCTTGTAAGGTGTGTGTAGTGTCTGTACAGAAACTGTAAGGTATATAGGGTCTCTGTACAGACATTGTAAGGTGTGTATAGGGGCTCTGTACAGAAACTGTAAGGTGTGTGTAGGGTCTCTGTACATCTGTACAGAAACTGTAAGGTGTGTGTAGTGGTCTCTGTAAGGTGTGTGTAGTGTCTTTGTACAGAAACTGTAAGGTGTGTAGGGTCTCTGTACATAAATTGTAAGGTGTGTGTAGTGTCTCTGTACAGAAACTGTGTGTGTGTAGGGTCTCTGTACAGAAATTGTAAGGTTTATAGAGTCCCTGTACAGAAACTGTAAGGTGTGTAGGGTCTCTGTACAGAAACTGTAAGGTGTGTAGGGTCTCTGTACAGAAACTGTAAGGTGTGTGTAGGGTCTCTGTACAGACATTGTAAGGTGTGTATAGAGTCCCTGTACAGAAACTGTAAGGCATGTAGAGTCTCTGTATAGTCACTGTAAGGTGTGTAGGGTCTCTGTACATAAATTGTAAGGTGTGTGTAGTGTCTCTGTACAGAAACTGTAAGGTGTGTGTAGGGTCTCTGTACAGAAACTGTAAGGTGTGTGTAGGGTCTCTGTACAGACATTGTAAGGTTTTTAGAGTCCTTGTACAGAAACTGTAAGGTTTATGTAGAGTCACTGTAAGGTGTGTAAGGTCTCTGTACAGAAACTGTAAGGTGTGTGTAGGATCTCTGTACAGACATTGACTGTGTAAGGTGTGAAACTGTAAGGTGTGTGTAGGATCTCTGTACAGACATTGAAAGGTGTGTATAGGGTCTCAGTACAGAAACTGTAAGGTGTGTGTAGGGTCTCTGTACAGAAACTGTAAGGTGTGTGTAGGGTCTCTGTACAGACATTGTAAGGTTTTTAGAGTCCCTATACAGAAACTGTAAGGTTTATGTAGAGTCCCTGTAGTGTGAATACCTCAGGAGAGAAGCAGCTTCTGCAATTTCTTCGCACTGTTCTGCTCCCACGTGGCGGATTAGCAAACTGCACGGTCACGTGTTTCATGCACTAGCTAGGCGCCCTACTTAGGGTACAAGTGCAGTGCATTTTTTTTGGTTTTGCGGAAGTGTGGCTGTCCATGACCTTCCTGACGGAAAGCACGTCTCGTGTTCTCTCGAGCGGTTCCTGCCTCCTGAAATGTCGGAGGAGGATAGGAGATGGCAAATTATTCAAAGTAGACGGTTACTCTGATTTTGGTAAGCATTTAACAGCTGTGTTTGTTTGTTTGTTTGTTTGTGTAATGAATTAAATAAGGCAAAAATTCAAACCCGACGTAGCATTTGAGTTAGCTCGTAACATCAGGCACTAAGCACATGCGATGGTACCGATATGGACTTCAACTAGTTCGGATGAGTTATTGAACCTCGCCGCGATGCCTTGCTTTAATTGCCAGCAGGATATTTAATATATAAATATATATAATAATTCGTTTCTGCATAGCCTTAAGTTGATCATTAACGAATAATACTATAAGCTGAAAAAAATGGAAAATGTTCATTATTTTGTCCATTCAGTGATCATTTCTAAGGCCATTTAGTCGTTGCTATTCACTTTAGTTGTTTAGTTGTCCTTAAATCAATGAATAAACCCATTCATTCACTCATTCATTCATTCATTTTTGTTCCTATTACAGCTTTTGCAAAAGCCACTTTTTCTGGGAACAATGGTGAAGTACTTCAGTTGTTTCGGCTCTCTTAAAGGCACATGGGACCAAGTTTCTCAAGCATTCTGGCAAAGATACCCAAATCCTTACAGGTACAAATAATTATATTTCTATTTACTCTCTTCATTGATCACCAGAAAAAAATGTCCTTGTATACAGAAATGTGTAACTTCTATCCAGTATTAGTATTCTATCCAGTCTTAGTTACCAGCAGAGGTCTGATCTGATTTTATCGAATCAGGAGACTGAAGGTTACAGTGTTATTAAATGTGCAAATAATAAAACGAGCCGCTGTAAATTTGTTAAAGCAACCGGATATGATCACGTCAAATGATGCTATTTGTGTGCGGAGACGCTGCAAAGCCAGGAAGCTTATCTTTTACTGATTTTTTTTTAAGTTAATTTCAAGCTGCATTATATAAATTGCAGTGCTGCAACATATCTATAATCAGTGCTTTCCTCACAACGCATGTTCGGACATGGTTACATCATGGCGTATCGGTCTTCTATAGGGTATATGTTGATGCAAGTCCGAGTTTGAACTTTGGAACGTAGTAGCAAAAATCAATCCCTGTGTGTCCAGGAGCCACTGTTCATGTGTTAAATGGAAGTCAAAAGAAAACGCACTTTAGTATGACTGGAGTTTTTCTTTGTGGACAGAGTTAATGTAATGTAAAGTAGAGCAGGGCAAAATGTCATAATTTTTTTTAGACAAGATTTGATTTTCGCTTTGGATACAGTGGGGGAAATGCGTGCTCTTTTGACCTGTTTTTTTAGCCACCGTCATGTTTTTAAGCCGCAGTGACACACAAGCCTCTCCGTTCAACATTGTACGTTCTGTTTGAGGTGCTGGAAAAACGAGTCGTTCTGCTTCCTTTAGTTCCCTACAAAATTTAGATTAATTTTACAGGGGGCTTTGGCTTGTTAAACGTCTGAACACAAATCATTTTCCATACGACCGATGAAATCCCGCCCCTCTTGGACACGAGCTCTTCGGATTCGTCAGTCATGTTGTATTTCGCAAAGTCGTAAGAGCGATCATTGTATTTTCAACATCGGCATAAACCATAAGCTCGAATGAATCGATAATAACGATTAATCGCCCGGCTCTCACCTGCACTTCTCTCAACAATCAGTGGATCTGAGTTATGTATAATAAACTAGTAATCGATGGGAAAGTAGATCAAGATTTTGATGCTTATTTTTATCTTCGTTGTGATTGAAGAATATTTACATGTAAAGTGCAATATTGATGTTGTTAAGGATTGACTTGAATTGGGTAAAACTGTGAGGTAAATATTATGAAATAAGCCAGTATTTCTTTCTCCTCTTCTCCGCAGTAAACACGTGTTGACGGAGGACATAATTTATCGGGAGGTGACTCCCGATAATCGTCTCATTTCTCGAAAACTCTTGACCAAAACCAGTCGAGCACCGCGCTGGGCCGAAAAGTTTTTGCCCAGCAACATGGCGCGCAAAGCCTACGTCATCGAGGACTCTGTGGTGGATCCTCAGCAAAAGACCCTGGTCACTTTCACCTGGAACATCAGCCATGCTTCAGTTATGGTAAGATGGCTTTTGGGTCATGTGACCATGGTGTTATGATTAGATTGAAGCCTTTGCATGTTTCTTTTAGATATGAAAAATGTTTAATTGCTAATCTTGTCGGATTTGCACTTGTCTATACATTTTCTGTGGTAATGTTTCTAAACCTCAAAACCTTCACTACTGTTCTTTTTTTATCAGATAATCTGAATATCTGATATCTTGGTATTGAATATAAATGTAAATCTTAAAAATACCACACTCTATTTACTTTGTGCTGCTTTAGATTTTCCTAATACACAAACAACATACATTGGCCAAAGTATTCTTAAAAAATACACACCCATGTGTGTTTTTATTTCCCAGTCACAAGCACTTGCTGAACTTGCTGCAACCTGAGCTTATGTTCAGCAATCGTATATGATGCTTATTTTCTGCTTTGAGTAGACATGTTTTACTATTATATTCCTCACCCTGTTCTGTTTTTCAGAAATGTCTTGACTCTGATATATATATTCTTTTTTTTATTCCATTTTAGTCTGTGGAGGAGCGCTGCGTGTACACGGTCAGCCTAGAAAACAGCAGTCTCACCGAGGTCAAGAGAGAAGCGTGGATCTCCTCCAAACTCTACGGCTTTTCCAGAGCTGTTCAGGTCAGTGGGTTAGAGGGTATCTGTGACCACCAAAGGTTATGGAGGTTTGAATAACACCGAGCCAGCAGTGACTCAAACGCAGTGATGAATTACACTTCAGGCCTGAGTACTCTGTAAAGTGAGCAGCAGCCACTGAAAATAGCACAGCCAATCACTTGTGGCCTGTTGACAGCTAAACAGCTGCTTTTGTCTCGGGTTTAATCACTGTGATTAACCTCCAACCTCCCTTTTATTATTTCATGGAAACATTTCTGGTTAACTATAATCCGTTCTCTTCTGTTTGTTTGTTTTTTTAAAATAGGAATTTGGCCTTGCCCGATTTAAAAGCAGCGTAATAAAGACCATGAAAGGATTTGAATATGTCTTGGCCAAAATGCAAGGTATGAACTGGTGCAAATGAAGTATTCGGTTATTCATTCCGTAACTTCCGTCCTGTCGCTAAGATTCACTTGCGTTTGCAGGCGAAACTCCCACGAGGACACTGGCCGAGACGGCAACAGAGAAAGCTCGAGAGACTGCGCTTGCTGCTAAAGAAAAGGCCAAAGGCCTGGCCTCAAAAGCACAGAAAAAACAATATGTATGATGTCGAGACTCTGCGAACCTGTGCCTCATTTCACCCATACTTCCCACAATTTTTCAGTGTTTTATTACTAAAAGTAAACTCCATTGTGGCCGGCATTTTTCAGTATTCTGGTACAATATAGCTATGTTCAGACAGACAGCAGAAATCCTATTTTTCAGATATCCTGTATTGGGAGGAAACATTAAAAATCTAAAATTGATTAAAGCCCTCCCACACTTGCATTTGTACAGATTTTGATACGTGCGACATGGAGTGTGAAGGAGTCTTGTGTATGTTTTAGTAATAACAGCATATAACACTGTCAGAACAATTCTATTACATATAACATAATCCTCGAAGATGGAGATGAGGGCTGTGAAGGACAGAAAATGATTCAGGAGTCAAATCAAATGTTTTGCCTCTTGACAGACAAAAGCATTGCATTCGTTTTCGTGGCCTATTTAATTCAAGTTATGTCATTTGTGGGTTAAGGGCCTTGCTCAAGGGCCCGTCTTGGTGTGGCTGGGATTTTAACCTTTAGATCAGAAGGTCAGCGTCTTCACAACAGAGCTGCCCGTCCCAGAACTTCTGAACCTTAAATAAAATAAATAACCGCATATACAGTCATCAATACCAGAGGTCATCATGGGATTCAATCCATGGCTATCCTAATAACGTTAGGTTTACTTATAATATTGTCTCGTTTGGATTTTAAGCTGTTTCGTTTGCCCTACTGTTTCGAACATAACATATTTAGTATTATCCTTATGTTTCTCTTTAGTACGGTACAGTGTAATTTAAAATCCTCCTGTTTATTTTTTGTGATTTTTTTTTTTTTAATTTCAAATACGATCTCAGAATCTGTGCACTTTTTTTTTAAACACCTCTTTCTGTTTTGCTATATTATGATTTCATTGCTTCAAATTGAAGTGATATGAGAGTTGATAGGGTCCACATTACAAATCAGTCATTGCCTGTGTGTGCTGTACAACAGCACAATAAAAAAGGGGCGGGCAATGTCCGCGCATACAAACTTGAATCTTAATGTGTAAAATGCTATTTACTGGAAAACAAATCTTGAAATATAAAGTACAAACTGTTAATGTCATGATTCAGTAGCGTTTGCTTACTGTCATTAAATGTTTTCTATCTAATATTCTGAATTGAACTTGATGGCGTGATTTTTTTTCGACGTGTCTGCTAAATTGTCGTTATTTACAATTGAGCAATTATTGAAACATCATTTTTAAGCACAAGGTAGTGAGGGAAAAGTAATTCTCCCTAATTGATTAAGGAGTTAATTCAGTTATTTAGACTACATAATAAACAAATACTAGATGATAGGAATATTGGGGGGGGAGGGGTTATAGTGCTGCTGTAATTGTAATAATATTATGTTGTTTAACTAACTTCATCGGTTTGGTAAAATCTATAAGACGGGGGTGGGGTTACTATGTGCTACAATGAAGATGAATAGGGCAATAAGGATGGTATGCTAATGTTCTGTCATGCAATAGGACTCTTTATTCTTAAAGCCTGAAATGTTTTTCCCCCTCATCTATTTGAATATTCCAAGTAAAACGATGGGACTACACTGCTTGACCAAAAAACCCCAAAATTTTTTCATTGTAATGCTTTATATGGTTCACATTTGCCATAGGATCCTGGTTGAATTCCTGGTGAATGAATTCCAGACTATGCCAGAAAAAACTGGAAAACCTGGTCACTTTGTAGCTGCGGAACATTGTCTAGACCTGAACAATTTCTACTATTGGGACTGCTTCCTGAGGCTTGTATAAGGAGAACTACACATTACAGACACATCGCAACTTTATGTGCATGATTTTTTTTATATTGAATAACAGTCCGATCTTTATGCGGTAATCCTTTTGGGAACTCGGTTAATAAATATGTTTTTTGATTTTGTCCCACGGGAATAAAAGAAAAGAAAATACTAAATTCTAACATGAGTTATAGACAATAGCGGTTACTTTGTGCATACTATATACTTTCGGAATCCTGACTTTTCAACATTGAAAGAGTTTAACACATTCCATTCACTCATTCATTATAAGGATCATGAACTAATTTAGTTGTAATCCCACATTAGATACACCACTGGCATGGAGTGAATAACACTGAAGTACACGTCCGAACAATGAATGTGAACCTTGGACCGGAAGTTGAGTTAAATACATAAAATATTTATTTGTACAAAAAGGTTTACATTGGTAAGAAAATGCTACATACGAATACACAGAGGGCAGATAAATACAAAAAGTGATGGTGTTCCAAAGGCATACAAAAAAATAAGGCTTTTGGTGTTCACAATCACATATACAGTGTACTATTTAGCCGTGTATATTTACACTGAATAACTGAACATTAATTAAATTGCATAAATGCCTGGTTCAGCAGGAGTGCTGATATTTCTTTTGCACATACACATATTTAAAAAAAAATAACATAAAAAAAGGAAAGGAAAAAAAAAAGTCCTAATTATAGAGACACCTTCCAGGTGAAGTCTAGCAACTACATTTTAAAGCGGGGAAATGCTTACTATATAATCTACATTTATCATCTAAAATACACTGTGTTTCTGTTTGACTTTTTAGGGGGGGGGGTATTTAAAAAAAATCGATCTGAATGGCACCTAGAATTAACTCACCTAAGAACTACTAGTGCAGGAAACAAGTATTTTGTCCATTTTTATAAGGCATGAACCACGTTCCTTAACACATGTATAGATCAGTACTTAAACATGCCACTGTAAAATTAAGGAAGATGATGTTAAGGCAAATGAGGTCATGTCAGCTGATCAATAGTAAACAAAATTTGTACCATTTTCTTTTTTTTTGGGGGGGGGGGGGGGGGGGGGTGGGGGTGTCCTCTACTAACCTTATATTAAACTATTAATGTGTTCATTTTAAATGTTAGATTTATTAGAGTTCAATTTTGCTAGTTATTATTTGAAACAAACAAAAACAAGTTTGACACTCTTTTATCGCTTGCCGCAAAGAATACGCAGAGTGTACTCTTCCATTTTTCAAAAAGGTAAAGCTAAGAGGGAGCAAAAAAAAAAAAAAAAACAAACAAACAAAAAAAAAAACAACTGGTATGGACATGATCGGCAATTAATATGAAAATCTCACCAAAAGCGATCCGAGAACAATTTTCTAAATACAACTGATGTGAAGTTAAGTGCTGATGCAACTGCTTTGTGCAACGTATCAAAATTAGAGCGCAACATTTGTTAAATAAGTGAAAGGTCTAAGTGCAAGCAAGTATATACTGCAGGATGACCCTGACACAGAGCCAATTAGCTTAAAAGAAGGATGACGAGGACATTGAAGAATAAAATACATGACCAAACTTGTCATACCTCCATTAATCACTGTGTATCTAGAGCACCGCGTCATAAAAATATCATCTGTTACCAAAAATCCAGTCGTGCTTGCAAACAGCCTGAGTCTGATGGTTAGAAAATGGCAGCAGTGTGTTTCTGTGGCAAGCAGTCGTATTTTTTGGTATGAGGCCTCTTTGTTTTTGTTGTTGTTGTTGGTGGTGTTTATCTCTCGACCTACTGATACAGTTTTTTTTTTTTGGAATGTTTCAGCAATTCATAATAGCAGGTTTATGGTCGTCATAACCAGGCACAGTCAGAAGTGGAATAGCTATGATCGGCGCCCGTGTGCGTTGTGCCCAGGCCGTCGGAGTCCAAAGTCCACACCATGCTCTCGACGTCAATCTCCACGTCCTCTGCAAGAAGAGAGCGCATTATTTTTTAACACCCTCCATCATATACGTATAAAGGCTTCCGTCACAGTGTACATAGTAATAGTATCGAAACCACTATAGTACAGTATATGCGGTTACTAATTATTTAAAATGTAATGTGAACACCTTCCACATTTACAAATGCTCCCATTAGTTACAGTAATGGGATAATATGGTATGTTTCGTTGTAAATTGTTCCTCGCTTGTTGAGACTCAAACCGGACCGTTACCTCTGTCCGAGTCGGATCTTTCGGAAGACATGGCCGAGCCCAGGCTGTCGTTGCGCATCCTCTCCATGCCGCCCTGCAGCTGCTGCAAACGCATACGCAGCTCCTGCTGCTCCCAGCGCAGCCGGTCTTTCAGCACTTCGGCCCTCTCGTCCTGCTCCTGCAGCTTCTGCAAAGCAAACCACCGGAGGAGAAAACTCGACGTTAGGCGTGGTCACTGCACACATCCTACAATCTACGACAATATACTTCCTGTTTACGCACCATTTGGCGTCATTTATGGACATTCGCACAAACCTGTGGTATATCAAATATCAATTCATATAAAATACGAACTTGGATAATAATGAACATTTCCGTATGTTTTTAAATGTCTTGTTTCGAATGTTACCTGATATTTACATTCAGGTGTGAAGAGAAAGGGGAAAAAGGGACCTTTGGTGGCACATCACCCAGCTTTTACATGAGCAAAAGTATTGGAACAAGACGTCTTAAAGTGCCTCGGACTTAAAGACTTGGTTGGAACAACAGCTGTATGCAGGTACGCCACTAATATTACCAAATTCTTCGTTCGGTCTTTCCTCACGAGGTGAAATGCACGCTCAAATGACTTGAGGTTTACATTTAACAGGGGTTGGCTTTTGTTTTGTGTGTGTGTGTGTACATCAGAAATTATGTTTATTGTATAGTTATTTAATGACTAAAAAAAAAAAAAGACTCAAGGTTTGCTGACTGTCCTGGCCATTCTAAAATCTTCCACGTTTTCACCTAATGAAGTCCTTTATTGTGTTTCACAGTCTGTTTTGCTTCACTGTCTTGCTATGTAAAAAAACAAAAACAAAAAACAAACAAAAAGGTTCAATTAAAAATATAGACATGTTCAAAACCTTGCACATATGAAAATGCAAATGTAGATGCAGCTATGTGGTGCTGCCATCCAGAGAACCAATCAGCACTTGGAGTGTTTTGTGGTTAAACTAGACAACAGGTTCTGTAAATGCGTGCTACTTCAATCGTTAAGAATTCCAGTGCATTCTCACCTTTATGTGCATCTCTGCCCGCCTAAGCAAATTCAGAGTGGTGTTCCTTGTAGTGTCCGTGGACAACGGGACTTGCTTTTTCAGCTGCTCCAAACAGTGCCGCAACTGCGCTCGTCTGCATGTTTAAAAAGAAAATATAAGTCAGAAATATACATTTACATCTGGGTTTAATGAGCTAAAAAAAAAAAACATAAATATAGAACTTTCAAATGTATATCATCTTACCTGTGCTTTTCCAGCTCATTGTGAACTGACCTGGGGAAAAAGATGCAAATTTTAACCTGACATACATCTTTGAACAAAAAACAATTATTCTTTCATGTATCGCATTGTTTTGTCTCTTAAATGTTCCAGTACAGTGAAAACTGAATGCAATTAAAACCAAATGACAGATTTTGACCCATTATGAACTGAAAGCATTGCTGAACTCATCCTTAAACTTGTTATTACTGGCTAGTAATACTAAATTAATGGCAAAAAATTTATGTGAATAAGAAACCTTTCAGATTTTCGCTTAACTGTTTCAGAAATCCATCCCATCTGCCCAGTTTAACAAAAGAAGGTGCATCGAAACGCCATTTTGTTCGGTAAATGTCATTTAAGTTGATGATAAAACTGTAATAATTCCATTTCGTTTTTTTCTCTGACACAGCTCACTGTTTACCAAAACACAACCTGACCTGGTATAACCCTTTACCTTCTAGGGTGTTACTTTTAATCTTTAATCCAACAATAAACATTTTCTAGCCAAGATACTGTTCTGTAAAAAAAAAAAAAAAAAAAAAAAAAAAAGCAGTGTACAATATTAACAGATAAAACGGAACTAGTAAAAATATTTAATAGCTGACAAAGATGGTCTACCAGTTTGACCAGTCTTTGACATCTGGTATAGCTGGTCAGACCTGCTGCATTTTTAGCTCCATTTTGGACATTAAATATTGTTTGGTTAACTAAACACAACTTTGATCAATCTGAAGTTGGTTTGTTTTGAATTTGCTCAATCTAGTGGAATATTGCTATCTGCTGGGGCATCATCATCATGATCATCAGAAGCGATCAAGAGGATCAGCTGGTGTTTTGTCACTAATAATAGCAGATGATCTGTAGATACTATGATGCACCAACTTCTTAAAGCAAGGTTAACGCATGGTAGTTAATGCAACTTGGATTTATGGCTTACACACACCATATGTGCACGACACGACTTGGTCACACTCACCTGCTGTTCCCGGCTGAGCCCTTTCTAATTTTTGATTTGCTTCTTTTTTCTGTCGTTTTACTGTATGGATGGGCTGAAGCATAGCCATGCTCGGCTTCTGTTAAAAGAAAATAAAAAGGAGAGAGAGGGGAGGGGGGGGTGTTGAAAATAATTTGCAAAGCCCCTGAATAAGAGGATTTAGTGCGCGCCGCGAAATGACTCCTAACCCGCGGTATCGCTATTTAGCCTGCAAACTAATCGTCAAATAGCAACTTATTGATATAACAGAGCACAAATAATAATCGGAACATAATAAATATGTTGTTTCATTCATTGGCCAAGCACCCAAAGTAAAGCAGCGCGAAAGCAAAAAAAAAAATTCCGCTGTATTTTTTGGCGCCACCGGTTTAATTATACAGTACAACGACTAAATGCGTTTTCTTTAAGCGATTATTGGGATAAAGAATGGGGTCGAAATGATTGTTTTGTCCGCGTAGAGATGTTTCTGCACAATTGTAGTCCTGCAGTATTTTTAATGTACGGCGAGAATTTCAAATTTACCGCCGTTCGCGCCTTTGTGTACAATGGAGGGGAGGAAAAAAAAGAGGTCTAGGGCCAATGTAGTGTTTCAATGAAACAACACATTACATCCAAACAAGACGGGGAAAACGAAGGATTCGATGTTTTAAGGCAGTAAATAAAAGCATTCTTTAAAAAAATCATATATATATATATATATATATATTATTTTTTTTTTTTTTTTTTTTTTTTTTTCTTGCTCGGCTCTTTAGAGGGGGGTTGGGAGTTTGATAGTGGCATATCACAATAGAAAAGTGAACGGTGCATTACCTCTTTCCCTTCTTTCCAAAAATTCGGCAGCTTGCAGGAGAACTTGAAATGGGTTTGCTTCCATCTTGATTAGGAATATGGACCTCTGTGTTTGTTGTTGTTTTGTTTTTTTTTTTTTTTTTGCACCGAGAAGCGGCACCACCCGTCAAGCCGAGGCTGTGTTTTTGTGCACGGAGATTTTGGCAGCTCAAGCTTCGGGTTGCTCCAGCTTGCCACGTCATAACGCGTCAGGCTGCTTTTCCCCACGCCCTTAACCATTGCATTCACTTCTCCATCTCAAATACATATCTATTCACTACGCAGGCACCCTAAGTAGTCTTAGTCGCGGGACTACATTTCGCACTCTACAAAGTGCCCTACCGCTTCAAGCATCAATTAGGGAGCGACCCGTGTTGTTTAAGGTTTAATTTGTAGGTTTGTGCTCTCTAAACATCGCTCAGTAAATATATATGTGTATAACTTCATGATTTTGTCCAATTATTTTTTACTTACTTTTTTTTTATTATTATTGTATAAAGTATGGATTTGGAGGAAAGAAAGTTTTGGTTGCTAAGGGCGGAAGCGGAAGTACTCCATGACGTTATTTTTGTTATGTATAACCAGCTGATCAACACCGAGAGCCTCGCATAGAATAGACGCTAGAAATCGTGCACGATAACCGGCCTGTTTTATTTTTTAATCTCCATATTGTTTATTTGTGTACGTTTAGTATTATTTAACAGTCTGCTAAAAAAAAAAAAACATTATCCAGATGAGCGACTCGACCGCCAGGGTGCTGTGCAGGCCGGGCCACAACACACTGGCCTGCTACGCTAGCGTAAAATCCGGCAGCAGATATTAATCTACTACGTGGGTTGTGCAAACAATATGGACGTTTCAACCGCTGTAAGAGCATCCAGAGGTTTTCAGATCGTCAGGGTCTGAGAAAACAAAAAAATCCCTCCAGCACAGAACGGTTGGCAGCAAAGAGCCGTCATTTATTAGGCTTTCCTGTTGGTCTCCAATGTCAGACAGCGAAGTCCTCACCATTCCATTGATACAGCTGCAATAGAATCGAAAGAAGAAGACAAAAAATGTGGTTAAAACTCTTTTTCTTGCTTCTTTACTTCCTGGTTCTGTTTGTCCTGGCTCGGTTTTTCGAAGCCATTGTGTGGTATGAGACGGGGATCTTTGCCACCCAGCTGGTGGATCCTGTGACACTGAGCTTTAAAAAGCTGAAGACCATCCTCGAGGGCAGAGGGCTGGGATACTCCGGGCTGGCCGAGAAGAGAGACGTCCGAGAGCTGGTTGAAAACTCTGGTAAACTTGGTTTGACCTTTTTGTGATTGGAATGTATGGGCTCAAAAGATTGATTACTGGCGATCTAATGATGCACAGTAGATGATCTGATTTATGACGTCATCTGCCAGCTTTTATGCACCGAATGATGTCAAACACGGAGGCCAAAGCCTTCAAGACTCTTGGTGAAGCCCTGTGTTTGTTTGAATCGAAGAAATACATATACAGTTCATATCACATCAGAGGTGCAGGTAGTTTTTCCTGTGAAACACCAACCATCTAACTGTTGCATTATTGTGAATATTATAATTAAAATGTAAGGTGATTTGCGATTCGATATTTAAACTGTCCTCTGTAATCTCTTTTTAAAAAATGCAGTTCTATTTCTAGTTCAATAAAACTCCCAACAATAAAGTTTATAACACAATAATATAATTATAGATATGTTTTTTATTTTCCCAATGGTATTTCTTTTTTCCCCCACATATGGCCCCAAGGTTCATCACAGGCCAACTTTGACCCATAGACCTTTTTTGGTCATCTCTGGGCAAAATACAAAAACAATCAATAAATTTGCATAATGTGAATCTTGATATTGGGACGCATCGTTTTGTATATTGAACAATAAAGTTAAAGTAGAAGTGGCTCATTGTCAGGGAAATCAATACATTTTGTAGATTTCAACAAAAATTTTCCTCCAGGGTTGTCAACTGGATATAAATACGATCTCAATGGGGAACACTGTTACACTTTTGATGCCCAATATAGGGTTCAGAAACCTGATATCCATTCAAGTCAATTATGTTGCCCATTGGTTGAAAAAGCTCTCTTATCCGTTTGCATTGAGTCTGGTATTTGTTTCAATAATGAGTTGGAAAATGTTCTAATTTTGTAACTATTTTGTCAACTATATCATTTTACTTTATTTCTTTCTCTCTTTCCCAGGGGAACTAATGCAAGGGGAACTCTATTCAGCTTTAAAAAATGAAAAAGATGAAACCGGATCAGATTCCAGCACCAGTTTTAGTGGGGAGATGCACTTTTACGAGTTAGTGGAGGACACTAAGGACGGCATCTGGTTGGTCCAGGTAGACGTTATGGCATTATGTAGACGCAAAATGAAATGCACATGACATAAAAATGCGTGTGTTTTGATGATGTGCTTTTGCGTGCAGGTAATAGCCCAAGACAGAAATCCGTTATTGAGCACAGCCAACTGGGGGAAAATGGTACAGAAAGTTTCTCGCTTTGGCATTCGCACTGGCACTTTCAACTGCTCGAGTGACTCCAGGTCAGGGATTTTACACTTGGAGTTAACGATTTGTACTCGTCTAAATCATGTAGAAAAGCCTAATTTGTTTAAATTTTTCACACTAATGAATTTGTATTTTTGCGATTACCATCTCTCCCGAACTATCAGATATTGCCATAAACGTGGCTGGATGAAGTCCACTCTGATCATGTCGGTTCCTCAGACTTACGCCTCGAAAGGAAAGGTGGTGCTAAAAGAGTACAACGGTAGACGCATTGAAACCGAACACATCTTCAAATGGATGACCGCGCACGTCGCCTCGCGCATCAAGACGATTCGTTTCTCGCAACAGTTGACGGAGGACTGGTACCAGAGAGAAAAGCAGCCCGTGAAGATGTTCTTGTTTGCCAAACTGCTCCAGCCCCCTGGCCTTCTTCTCAGCACTCAGCATTAAATTCACAGGGCGCATCGAGTTCATCTTCGTTGACGTCCGCGACTGGGACAACACCACGTGCTTGGAGGAGATCGGAGTGCGACGTCTGCCCTCGTATATTCTCAAAACGCCAGAGAGCATTTACAGATATGGCAACAGCACGGGGGAATACATTTCTTTGCATGCCATGGACACATTCCTGCGCTCCGTTCAACCAGAGGTCAATGATCTGTTTGTTCTAAGCTTGGTCATGGTCAACCTGATGGCCTGGATGGACCTTTTCATAACGCAGGGAGCTACAATTAAACGCTTTGTGGTTCTGATCAGCACGCTAGGCACTTATAATTCTTTGCTTATCATTTCTTGGCTCCCCATCCTTGGATTCCTTCAGCTGCCCTATTTGGACAACTTCTACGAGTACAGTCTTAAGCTGCTGCGCTATGCAGACACCACCACTCTCGCCTCTTGGGTCAGGGCAGATTGGACCTTCTATTCTTCACACCCAGCACTTTTCCTGAGCACATACCTGGCCCATGGGCTGCTCATAGACTACTTTGAGAAAAAGAGAAGGCGCAGCAATGAAGACCAAAATGCAAACAACCTGGAGTGGCTGTCCAGCCTCTGGGATTGGTACACCAGCTACTTGGTACATCCTATCGCTTCCTTTCAGAACGAGTCCGACTGGGACGACGATCCGAACTTCCTTTTGGAAAGGTTGGCATTCCCTGACCTCTGGCTACGTCCGCTTGTTCCCATCGACTACATCAAAAATCTACCCACTTGGAGGTTCCGGTGCACAAAGTCCAAGGGGGCCGACAGAATGGACCAAGATAACGTAACAAACAACGCGGAGCACTTGTCATTCATGGAACCAGGAAGTGAGCAGCAACAACAAGACAGGAGTTCAGAGCGGTTTCATCCCAATGCAAGGAGTTCGGCTGGAATGACGTCCCAAGAGTCCTGGTCTTCTGGAGAGGAACAGGACACTGATTGGTCCCAGTGGCCTCGCGGGATGCTTCACTGCACCGAATGCGTGGTCTGTTTAGAAAACTTTGAAGCGGAATGCCTTGTCATGGGACTGCCGTGCGGTCATGCGTTTCACCAGCAGTGCATTGTGGTCTGGCTGGCAGGTGGGCAGCACTGCTGTCCGGTGTGTCGGTGGCCATCGTATAAGAAGCGACCAGTGAGACAACCCTATGCAGATTTCCCACTCGAACCGGAATAGCCTATTCCAGTCATCGACAACCACGCATAACTTATGAATACTTGATGTGCCCATCTTTAGTCCGTAGGCCTGTAGATTCATGTTATGAATACTGTTTTTATTTCGATTGGTATTAACCTGCATACACATTAGTGCATTATGGCCGATTTTGGACATGTTAAGTCTAGGCATGGACTAAACACTAATTAGAAATGTAGAGATAATCGTTTTAGTTCTTGCCTAACGCTTAATCTATACCAAAAACTGGCTTTATGGAGGGTACCTAAATCTTGCTAACATGATTAAAATCTGTAGAATATATTTGAAAAGGTTTTATAATTTGGCAAAGTGATGCACTTTTTCTGTAACTGAGACAGTTATGGCACAACTGTTTAATAAGAAAAGTTTCTCTTTTTTTTTGTCTTTAATGAAGTATAATGACGGCATAAAAAAAGAAATCCCCATCAGAGTTCCATGGACATGTTTAATGTGTGTTCACTTTACAATTGTAATGAAATTACAGTGTAAAGTGAAGTTCTTTCACCGATCAACCACAGCCTGAGGCATCTCGACTGATTTATCTGTGATTTCATCCTTAGACCTTTTCTCAGGTGGACAGTTCTGATCATTATTTAACATAGTAGAGTGTTTTGGGGGTTCTACTAGACTAAAGGTGTTGGTGATTGTTTAAATAGATGCTGATAGTCATTGAGTAGTTGTCTGTGAGAAGACGTGGATTCAAACGAGTTAAAATCATGTTGCTACACCAAACAAATCAGGTATGTTGTTTGGGGGGAAAAAAAGGCATGAAAGAGTGAGATAAATTAATGTAGGGTATCCCAGAGTACCACGCCAAAGCACATTATATAGTGGCAAATTTGGTAGACAACTACCCAAGTTGTTTTATTTCTAAAAAGGGAAAGAAATGCCCTAGAGATGTGGGTGATCATTCAGTTTCAGTGGTCTATTTCAGCAAAGGGCACGTCAATGTCAGATTTTAGGGGGGGATCATCCTAAAATTGAAATCTTATTAAAATATCACCGGATAAAAGAAAAACAAATATGTGGTTGAACATATAACCACGTGTTGATTTTTCCAACTCCAACAGAGTTTGTCCCAAAATACAACCTTCTACATGTTAAATGTTAGCTTGTTGATATTACACAAACAAGCATTTTAAAGATGTCTTGAACCTAACCCGCATTTTTTTTGTTTTTTCAACAACTATTCTGACACTTGTCATGGAAGTGTGACAAACTAATCCTGCAAATGGAAACATTTAGGCAATAAAATCTGGTCATTTTAGAAAAATCCCCAATTTTGCTTTCTACAAAGACGACATGAAGGAAACGTTCTTTCCTTATATGTAATTCGAACAGATGAGTCAAGTTTGGAAAACTTGCTTGCACACAAGGTAAAAAAAAAGGCTGTCTTGACCCGCCTGCTAGATTCCACTATTCTATCTCAAATCAATTAATTTTGTTCAGTGAAGCATGGAACTTGTTTTTTTTTCTCCCTCAGACTGGAATATATGCATTGTAATATCTTTATTAATGACCTTTCCCCACTGACTTCAGCTGTTTGTGTGTGAATCTGAAACCAAATTTGGCACATTTGTTTATTGTGATGTTCAATCCATTAAAGTTGACTTTCACCATTTGTGTCTTTTTATGATCTACTGTTTTTGCAGACGTATCAATCATAACCTTTGTTAAGCTTGCACACTAAAAAGGAAGAGAAATAAATGATGGTAGAAAAGAAACAAGTTAGGTAAGTATAGATGTTGGATTTTGTTTGATTCCATATAAATAAATGTAAAGAAAATGTACATTTTAAAAATATTTTTTCTCATTAGAGTCCATGTGTTAATTCCGAGATTAGGTTACTGACTTTTTGATTTGTGGTCCAGCCTGAGTTCTGGGATAGGCAGTATGGATAATTGGTCATTTTACTTTAAATGACCAACATTGTTATCCCAGTGGACAATATTTACCAAAATATTCAAACAGCCCTTTTATTGCAATTTGTATTACACGAAGCGTGTGTATTTGGGAAAGCATTTATGCTCAGTACACTGGAGCAAAATGTTTTTCAATTCCCCATTTTCAAACATTAATGAATGTGTATCTATTAACATGCTACATGGAATAGAGCACATTTTATGCACACAGGGTCCTGTGAAAATAGTAGCTACATTTAGTAAAATCTCATTAAGATACATGCATAGGATAGATGTATGGATTTATTTGATTAACATACACTATTTTGCCAAAAGTATGTGGACATCTGGCCATAATATAAACAAATAGGCGTTCTGTTCCTCAACCTATTGGCTCAATGTTAGAAGTGCGATATAGTCTAGAAGGTAAAAATATGTTGTATAATGACAATGCCCTTCTGCACAGCCGTGACGTCCTAATCCTGTGACACCATCTCTGCCATATATTAGAATGAATAAAAAAACCGCATGGATATTTGTACCAGAAGAGCTATTTTATATTTTATTCATTTGAGTAATGTATAATCAGATTTTCACATGGTACACAATTCTCAGAATGGTACAAAATAACATTGAGTGCAAGGGGATCAGCAGGCTGAAGAGCCCTGGTGAAAAAAGTGATGACTGAGCTCTGAGAATGCACAGTATACAGAAATCCTTGGACCTGGATGGTATCTGAAGTCCACAGCTAAGAAGACACTGAGGCTTTCCTGGGAATAAATCACCAAGCCATGTTCTGTTTTTAAATCCAGGTTTTAAATCCTTATTTTAGTTATGATTAACAGTGTATGCATGCATATATATATATATATATATATATATATATATATATATATATATATATATATATATATATATATATAAATAAACATAATTAATGACACAGTTTTTTCTCTACATGACGTGACTCCAGGACCCTTTTCGCCACTGTTAGTGCGCATGCGCGGTTCCCGTCACTCGGCGGAACGGGCGGAATCTACAGTGCGTGTTGGGGGGAAACTGCTACCGTCCTGTGAGCACTTTTTTTAGGATGTTTTGCTGAGCTGGGTCGTCCTTCTATTTCTTGAAACTGACACACAAAAGGAGGAATAGCTACAATGCTGCGTGTCTGCTGGAAAGGTGCAAACACAGCGGCCCGGGTAAGCTTTTGGTCTGCCCACTGGTTCTAGCTAGCGTGCTAGTTTTGACGACAACGGTCATTCAGTGACCCACAGAACCAGGCCTGCGCCTTGTGCGCTGAATGTCCTTGAGCGTGTTTCAATTTTGTGCAGTCATTTTGTGACATTTGTGGTTTAACAGCTTACAAACGGGACCTCTGAATCACCACAAGGTATTATTTTAAATTTGCCGAAATCGTAGCTAGCAGCCGGTAATAATTTTGCAGTGAAACCCAAGTTTTACGTAAAGAGCGTACGCTTTTAGTGCAGGGGTGGGGCTTGTGAAGTTGACTGACGGCCCGGCGAGCAAATGAAAGGAACGATAGTGAGGCGTGGACGCGTAAATGCATCCAATTGGAAACTCGTATTCTACATGTCGTGGGTGTGGGCGGGGATTATGTGATTCATGCTTTCCACCATCCATTCATCTGAATCATGTGTTCTTTTATCCCAATAATATAAAGAAACAGGGACCAGAGAGCAGAGTCAGCCATATCAGTGGCATATTAAAAAAATGGAAGTTGGCAGAATAGTGGTTAAGGTCATGAGTTCAAAACCCACCTACAACTGATGGGCCCCTGAGCAAGGCCCTTAACCCCATGTTCGCTCACGTGTATGAATTTAAAAAAAGGTAAGTTACTCTGGAAAGGTGCATCTCCCAATTGTTATGCTTGAATTTGCTAATAAGGTAACACACAATGGCTTTTTTGTGTTTGTTTTTTGTTGTTTAAGAGACATGACCTTGTATGTTTTTCTTCCTGTTTGAGATAAGTAAGTAGGGCGGTGTTATTATACTACTCTTAAAAGTCACACATCATTTAAGCGTTTATTGAAATAATGCCTTTTGTTCTCGGTATATTAAAGTTTCGTTCAAATGAAATAGTCCTGTTAATGATGTAATAACTGTTAACTCGTACTCCTGTGGATTTCTTTCTTTTTTTGCCTTCAGAAATGTCTGTGTGAAAACATGGCGGCCCACCCTCGGCAACACTGCCGTCGCTACACCTCAGCTGGAAGCTCTGGGTAAATATTTATATTCTTCTTCTAAATATTTTTAAGACAGATCATCATGCTCAGCAATGTGATAAATGCGAATGATGTTTTACGTGCAGTCACCTGTTTTTGTGTTATGTTTGTGTACCGCAGGTCTGCCACGGGTAAGATTGTGGTTGCCAGTCTTCTGTCAGTCGGAGGAGGTCTGGGGGGTACAATCTTATACGCCAGTTGGGACCCCAAATTCAGAACAAATTTCGAAAAGAGTGTACCCTATTCCGACAAGCTGTTTGATCTGATCCTCGGCCCTCCTCCACCACCGATTTTCCCTTTGCCAAAGAAACCGGTAAGAACCAAACCTATAGAACCTGAATTCATTCTGCCTCCTAGAGCTTGTCCTATTTTATACATAAGGTAGCGTTACAGAAGTCAAGGTTAAATTTGTATGTTAGGCAAAGGTTGAACCACTGCAGATATCGTCTGTCTCTGAAACTTCGAAAGAGTCAAAGCAGCCAAAAGCGAAAGGCAAAGAGAAAGAAAAGCAGCTCGAATCGGCGCCTGTGGAACCCGCGCCTGCTCCTGCTTTAGAGGAGACCCCGGCACCGTCATCACAGACTCTGGAGGGTGAGTGCTCTCGAGTGTGTATACGTCACTATTTGGGAGATATGATCTGTACTCAAGTGCTGTCTTTCTGTGTTGAGATTTTTTCAAACGTTTATTTTTACGCAACCAAGATACGATATTTTCTTTAATAAGAGACTGAGAATCCAATGTAATAGGAAACAATAATGAACATGGAATTTGTTCTATCTGAAGGTTATGCGATCTAGTTTTTGCTTCATTACATTTATTGATTCAATTCCCTTTCATTTTAACCACTATATCTGTTTCTATCTTTAGTGCTACACGCTCAGGTTTCAATCGATTAAAAAAAAAGTTTAAGGTTTAAATCCTGGAGCATTCGATGCTTTGTATTGTGAGACTAAATTCACTCCCGGAGAAGTTATTATTCCTAAGGTTTGTCTGTTATTAGACAGCTTTCATTTAATGCACACTGCCCAGACAGTTATGAGCTTGTGACTCAGCAGTTTCGGTTGTCCTTCCTTCGTATTATTACTTGTATGGCCATCCTGATGCGATTTCTGCTGTTGTTGCAGAGGCCTCAGCTGAGGCGGCCCATATCATTTCTGCTATCAGTGAGGTGCAGTCTGTTCCCGCACCGGCCACCAGCAGTGAGCCAACCACTGTTCCCCAAGCATCAAATCCCTCTCCGACCGAGCCAGGGGCAGGTTAGAATGCGCCGCTGATGCCTTCCCTGTCTACGTTGCTTTTGAGCTCTTTATATATCGCGCATTACTAACCTGCAGATGCATTCCTTTCTTTGCATGTGTACTTGTAAAATAATCTAACTCTTGACTCACAGACTCACTGTTGCTATTTCTAAGACCTGGGCCAGTTAAGTGCATTTTAGCTTATTGGGTGTCGTATGTCTTAGTGAAGGGGGGGCTGTACAGTGTGTGTTGATATCTGTGTGTGGTCTATATGTGTTTTTAGCTGAAGAATGCCACGAGTGTGCTCACCATGAACCGGCACTGAAAGAGCGGCCCGTGGAGGAAGTGGCTGCCCGCTTGGCTCAGCAGGACCAGGCTGAACAGGATACTCTGGCTGGTAGGTAGACTTTCTCTGAAATGCTGTCAAATCTCCTGTTTCACATTCACAATTTTGTAAGCAGGAATTAAATAGAGTTCATTGCATGGCTTATAATGTACATTGTTGCATTTAAAGGACCCATAATAGCCTTTAATTTGAAATAAAAATAATTTCTAATATTACAGTTTGAAGAGGCGATGATACTTATCATTTAAAAAATAATGATCATTTTTATTATTACAGATAAACTGATAAACTAATACAATGCTTGCAACTGCCTCTTTAGTTTATTGATTATTTTATTAATCCAAGAGATAACACGTCATTGGTGGAAAGGTTTTAAATGTTTGTTACACTTCAATAATAGTATTTTTTGCTGATCTGCTTTAGATAATGAGATCAACAAACATTTCTTGATGTCTTATTTTCAATGAGTTAACCAAGGAAGGTTTTTATCCTCCGATTTTGTTTATCTTTTACTATTTGAGAACTAGCACATGGCGTCAATAGTTTTAAAGAAATCACCTCATGATCAAAGTGGTTAATTTTAACAATGTTTCCGTGACCTACAGCTTTATCGCTTGGGCTGGAGGAGGCCTTGGCAGCCTCTGCCAAGCTGACCCTACATGCCATCGGGGCGCAGGAGGCGGCAGTACTCTCCATCAATGCGCACACACAGAAAGTGAAAGAAGCCATGGATTCAAACGTGAGCATAATTACGTATATCACTGTTTGGCTTGTGTATTATTTAGAATACATATTTCCTTTACGGTTAGGATATTAACCTGGAATGTTTTTTGATTTTGATAATGTTAAATCTAACTTGTTTGGTGCTTTAATTTTTTTTTAATTAAATTAAATTAAATTTTATTGTGTCATATGCTGGTATTAATAAATGTGTTTAAAAATGCACAAGAGTCAGTTAACTTGTATACCTGGAATGGTTTTGAAGTCTCCTGCATTGACGTATACCATGTGACTGTATTTGCATTGTTAGGATTCTCCAGATAAAAAGTCAGCTCAGTGGAAAGATCTGGAGAATGCACTCAGTCAACGCACCCACGCTATGGACCAGGCCGGAGAGGTCCTTCTGGAAGCCAAGTAAGCTCAACTGCTAGGCAGCTGCTGGAAAGGAATACTTTATTTTTTCATATTTGATTTAGCAACCAATATGTTGGGTATGAAATGCATTAGTGGTTTTTGCAGCTTCTCAGTAGGGATTTGTACAATGTACTCCTCGTTACTGTAACATCAAAGTCATCATCTCTATTTATTTCATGAGTAGAATCAGAAAACGGTACACAAAGGGCTCAGCAAAGAGCACTTTACAGTACAGACGCGGTCTTGGCGGCAAGTGCAAACATGCAATAGAGTAAATGTAAAAATAATAAAAGGTCTATGAAGATATGTCTATGTACACAATCTATTCTATAAAGAAGTGCGAGTTTGCAAGTAGTGCCGTTCAGAATGTGAAATAGTATTACTGTACATTTTCTGACCATTTTGTATGTTTGCAATTAGAGGACAGCTTGAGAAGCTCCAGCTCATAATCAACAACGCTAAGGAAACAAAGATCGATGCCGCTAGGCCCCAAATTCTGGCTGCAGAGGAAAATCTACACAGTATGATTGTGGATCTGGATAAAGTCGTAACCAAAGTATGTATCGTCACAGAACTGACTGATGCGCATGAAAGAATGTGGTCTCCTCCTTTCTGGTCACATGTAATCAAATACATTTGGAATAATTGCATAAATTAAAGATTAAATCTAATCACGATTTTAAGATTATAATATGTAATTCCAGCATTCTGAATATGTAAGACTTTAGAGTAGTTTAGTTATATATTTAGTATGTCTTGTATAATAATTTGTATATATTGTATATAGTTTGTTAATATCTCCATGCCCATCTTTGTCCAGGTGCAATCCGCTCAGTCTGAGGCGAAGATTGTGTCTCAGTACAGTGACCTGGTTATGGAGGCCAAGGCTCAGTTCCAGAGAGAGCTCAGTAACATCACACCTGAAGTCCAGGCAAACTGGAAGGGACTCAGTAAGCAACTATACCCTGAATTCCGTCAAGGTTTAAAGTCCAGATTACAGTCCTGATGTTGACTCTTAATTCTCAAATTTTCCTGATCTAGCAGTTAAGTGTAATAGCCGCTAAAAGGCTTTTCTGTGATTTCTCATGAATTTTCTTCTCTTTTTACGTTCCTCCTACCCAAAGCAGGAAAACTGAGCGCTGATGATCTGAATTCACTGATTGCCCACGCTCACCGCCGCATCGACCAGCTAAACCGCGAACTGGCCGAGCAGAGGGTGCGTGAGCAGATCCGCATCGAAACGGCACTGGAGCAGCAGAAGCAGGACCACGAGAAATCCGTGTCGCAGGCTGTGGCCACTGCACTGGATCACCACAATGAGGAGATAAGACTCGAGCAGGAGAAGAAAGTAAGTGGTTAAGAGCAGTGGAAAAAAGGTTTTTGTATTATTAATAAATGTTAGAGGTCACTTTGTAAATGTAGATTTCATTGTAGCTTAAAACTTATTCAGACTTTATTGTAATTTAAGTGTCTGTGTGTGTGTGTTTTCTGTGTTTGTTGAAGGTGCAGGAGGTCCGGGAGGTGATGGAGGCAGAAATGAGAACTCAGCTGCGCAGACAGGCAGCTGCACACACAGACCACCTACGCGATGTACTGAAAGTGCAAGAACAAGAGCTGCGAGAGGAAGCCCAGGAGGTGAGAGAGAGACCCACACACACACACAATTGTAAAAGCATGAATATTTCTTGAGCTTCAAATGATTTCAGTGTCTTGAATATTGTATAGTATTTGAATCATTATTGCAAATGTTTTCCTTTTTATTTATTTATTTTTTATGAATAAATAATAAACAATCCAAAAAAGGCTGATATCGTGTTCCTGAATTTGGTGCATTGAGCGCTTGAATTCATCAATCCAAACATTCAGAACTATTGATCACTAGATAAACTGGTTTATAGCCAGTGTGCTTTATATATTGGGGTGGCATATTCATTTCATTTGAGTTTAATTCTCTTACATGTTTAACATTTCAAAGATATATTCAGTTAAAGTCATTAATATAAATAGCATTACACTGATGTTCATCCATTTATCGTGCACTCTTTCAAAATCTGGAGATTTTGAATTTAAAGATCTATTATTGATCTTTAGCTATTTTTACTAATACGTGTAGAACCTGTATTTCACTGCTGTGTGCATTGAGAAATAAATCTCAATATCAATACCATATCAATATCCCAGTCTGGAAAAATAAAAGCATTATATACGTAATTTTTATGGGCCACATTTCATCAAAAGGAGGAGAGACAGGTGCGTTATTCTTCTGTTGTTGATCTAAAACTGCTTTCTGGTACAGGCTCTGAGCAGTAAGCTGATGGAGCAAGAGATGCACTACCGGCGTTTGACCCAGGAACAGCTGGACTCCTTCACCCTGGACATGAACTCTGCCTATGCCAGGCTCAAGGGCATAGAAGAGGCCATTGACAGTGAGTGTTGCTTTGCACTTCTTGCTCATTGGTTTTTAAATTAAGACTTTTGTCACAGTTATATTGGGCCTGTTATTATTGGTCTTCTTATTTTATATAGGGATAATTCTATCCAAGATATTTACCAATTTTGGGAAAAATGCTAACTAAACAGTATGATTTGCAATTATCCTGTATTTCAGAAATACAGAAAACAAAAAAATAATAATAGTATGTACTATTTATTTATTTACTTTGTTTGTTTAAACTGTTATGAAAAGTTATTTTTGTCGCTCTTTATACACATTTTAAGCAGGATGGAACATGGAGCCTTCAGGGCGAATATGCAACCCCCCAAAAAACACACTACAATTACATAGTGCATAGTAACCTAGATGTCTAGTTGACCATCTGTCTTTCACATGCAGGTCATGTAATTGCAGAAGAGGAAGCGCGTAAGGCTCACCAACTGTGGTTATCTGTTGAGGCTCTAAATTATGCAATGCAGACTGCAGTGTCAGATAATCCCTCTGAGCCTCTAGAGGGCGCTGTGCTCGCCATCAAAGAAAGCTGCGCACAGGATGAGTTTGCCCAGGCGATGACTTCAGCCCTGCCCGAAGAGTCGGTAAAGCGCGGGATCTACAGTGAGGCCTCGCTGCGTGCCCGCTTTTATGAAGTCCGTCGGCTGGTTAGGCGCGTGGCGCTAATCGACGAGACACACAACAGTCTGTACCAGTACTTCCTGTCCTACTTGCAATCCATCCTGCTGTTTGAGAAAGAACAAGAGGCGCCTCCCAGCAAGTTGGCTCCAGAAAATCTCGACCCTTTCAAGCTGCTCGCTTATGCCACCTACAGCGTGGAGCGTGGTGACCTCGAGCTGGCCGCAAAATTCGTCAACCAGTTGCGTGGGGAGGCACGACGTGTGGCTCAGGACTGGCTCACAGAAGCCCGGCTCACTCTGGAGACCAAACAGGTGGTCAGTTTGTTGTCGGCCTACGCCAATGCTGTAGGTTTAGGCACCACACAGGCCCCTTAAATCACACACACATACACACACACACTGGGGGAAAATAGTCGAGTTAACTAATGAGGTTTGGCGTCTATCTGCTGCTAACAGCATCCTGCCCTCCTCACATTAATTTATACACCAGGGTTTGCTTTTTTTTATTGATAACAGCACTTTTGCAAGAAGGCTTTGTTCGGAAATAACGGCCCATCACTCAACATCTGTATTCATAATCTCGCTAGGTAAAGATCTCTTAAGGATGCTACACAGCCTTTCACTGTTTCAGTAATAAGTGTGTAGCAGACAAGACGGGCCTTCAGGTCAGTACCATAGTCAGAACCTTGTATGTTCACCAATTGGTGGTTCGGAGCTTCAGGTCCAGTATCCTGATTGGTTATCATTCAGGCTTTCGAAAATGGTCAAATCCATTTGTCATGCTATGGTTATGAGTCTGTCCAACAGTACTGAATGTTAATAAATCAAGGATGTTAATTCTTCGTCTCCTTTTTTTCCCCCAAAGGAATGTGGCTAGTTGGATTACTGCATATACTGCATCCAGAAAAACGCTGCATATTGCTTATTTATTTATAAATTGATCCTTAATGAGCAAGCCTGTGCTCATAGGCAAAGAAAAACTCAA
Source organism: Kryptopterus vitreolus (assembly GCA_030449085.1). Classification (NCBI taxonomy): domain Eukaryota; kingdom Metazoa; phylum Chordata; class Actinopteri; order Siluriformes; family Siluridae; genus Kryptopterus; species Kryptopterus vitreolus. The sequence continues at coordinate 5,097,977 of JACRUU010000004.1, forward strand.
AAAGAACTCCCAGCCTCATCAGGTTGACACAAAATGTTCATTCAGTAAATACTATAATTAATAAATGATGCTTAAAAAACAAACAAACTATAATACAGGATACCACTCTCTGTCCAGAAGTGTTATGTGTAAAAACAAACAGCATGTGGTGTCCGTTATTCGCCACTAGAGGCCGTTCCAACAACAGACTCTACCCAGGAAAACGGTGTGGAGTTCCATCCACAATCAATTACTGGCGATGATTATCTGGCAAAACACATGAATTGGTTTAACTCTAGTTTAGAATATTTCTATTTATCATAATCCACATTAATCTTCATGGATCTTGAGTATAAGAATAAAAATACCTTCTCGCTTGATTATTCCACTAACTTAATGCACACTACCAAGATCCATAATGTGTGATTTTAGGGAAATTACACCATCCAACCAGATAAATAGTGATTGGCTATGGAAGTCCTTAATTACAATATTTGGAGTTTTTAACCACTACTACTAATGGTATTGCAATTTAATATATGGTTACATAGTATTTTTCATGCAGATCCACATTTTTTTTTTCTTACGCAAATAATCAACGGATTATATTTCCATTTTTTATATTTTATTATTGTAAAGACAAATTTGATAAATTACATCCATTATAATTATTCATGTGTGGAAGACTCCAGGTCTGATAACAGCATCCTGCGAAAAGACAAAATGCAAACAGATTTAACTCCTTTCTTTCCTCACTATAAGCGTGTGTATATAATAGTGTTGCACAATACATTGATCACATGTACAAGTATCACAATACAAGTCTTTTAAAAACAGTACAGTACCGGTACTTTTAAGTGCAACAGCTAAATAAGTGACGATGTTTCCTTTTATGTATATATATATATATATATATATATATATACACACACACACACACATATATAGATATACACACACACACACACACACTATATATACACACATACACACACACACACACACACACACGGTGACTTAGTGGTTAGCACGTTCGCCTCACACCGGCAGGGTCCGGGTTCGATTCCTGTCTCGGCCATGTGTGTGTGGAGTTTGCATGTTCTCCCCGTGCCTCAGAGGGTTTTTCTCCGGGTTCTTCGGTTTCCTCCCGGTCCAAAAACATGCACGGTAGGTTGAATGGCACCTTGGAAAATTGTCCCTTGTGTGTGTGTGTGTGTGTGTGTGCCCTGCGATGGGTTGGCATTCCATCCAGGATGTATCCTGCCTTAATGCCCATAGATGCCTGAGATAGGCACAGACTCCCCGTGACCCGAGGGAAGATCGGATAAAGCGGTAGAAGAGATATATATATATATATATATATATTATAGGAACAGACATATATATAGATATATATATATAGAGATTTATACTATATATATTATATATATATAGATATAGATATAGAGATATATATATATATATATATAGAGACTACATATACACACACACACACACACACACACACACACACACACACACACACACCACACACACACATACACACACATGTGTGTGTGTAAAACTGAAATACTCACTTTTGCTCATCAGTTAGTTCAAACTCCTGCTGCACTCTTTCAATGAGAGTCGGGGTGACCGGCAGGCAGAAACTGGCAGAGATTTGGACCAGCTCTACAGCCTGCTGAGCATCACTGTGTGCCTTTATACAGGCAAAAAACTCATTCATCAGGTCATCGCTGTGAACAGGAAAAGGTGTCGCAAATTTAGTTAACAGATCACAAAGAAACCCCTAAAACGATCTTAGAACAGGACACAAACGTACGATGGAATTCTGTTGGTGGCCTTGAAGATGTTCAGCATTTCCCTGTGAGGAAAATAATTATATTTTTCATCCTGTATCAGTATATAATTATTAACTGTTCTTTAGAACTGTGGTATAGGCAGTCGGGATTTTCTACCATTATATAAACATCCCAAAGTTTAAAGAATCCCACAGAGCAAGCTCGAGACCCCTGTTGTAGAGGTTGTTGTTGTCAGTGCGGTTCTTACCCAGCCTCCTGTATCCGTCCTGCAGCTAGCAGAATAGCGGTGACGCTGCTAAGGGAATTTGTTGACCAAGCGAGTGGCACTTTGCCTCGGTCCGTCTGTGTGTACAGACTCTTCACATCCAGAGCACACGCTGCAAATGATTGCTGAAGCTGCGAAAATAAAGAAATAAAATGCACTGACAGGTCACATGTTCGGTCCGATTCGAGAGTGGGACTATGGCATTGTGGGTGATGTGATGTATTAATAAATCTGAATTCTCAAGCGTTCATTTGCATATCAGCAGACATTAGCACAAGACTTGAAAAGACGAAGAGAAATCCACATTTGAGCATTTATATGGCTTTATTACTTGTTTTCAGGGTGTCTGCTAAAGAAAAAAAAAAGAAAGAGAGAAAACAAATAGCGAAAAAAAAAAACATCCGTATGAAGCATGTATAGACCAGTGTAGTTATATCTGTGTAACTGGGAATACCTGGCTAGTGGGACTAAATCAAGAAAAAAAAATATTAATTAAGTATATTAGTGATAGTCTGTTCAGGACTCAGGTTGACTGGGTGTAAATAATCAGTGGTCTATCCCTTTTACCTCTGCACTTTGTTTCTCCCGGGCCATAAGGGAAAGCATCTGCTCCAGCAGGTCAGTCTTATTGTCATGTCCCAGCTGCTTCATATCTTGTACACACACAAAAAAAATAAAATGCATAAAATAACTAGGAAAATAAAAATCTGTCCTTTTTCATACATGACAGAAATCTAGTATACACACACACCTTTCCATATTTGAGGAATAAGGTCTAATCTGTTGTCTGTGTCGAGGGCCTGAAGCAAATCTTTTATTGCTTGAGAATTGGGGTAATAAAGCTGCATAGAAGAGGATGCATTTTTATAATAATAATAATAATAATAATATTTTAGCATTTTATTTTCCATTTAGTGTCGTTACTCACCGACGGAACGAACTCTTTGTACCACTTTAGCACCACGTCGATGTGCTCCATCATGCACAGCAGGTTCAAGAAGCGCCCACTGAAACGACAACATTCAAGGATTCAAAGGATACTTATATTATACAAAATATTATTCCGCTTCACTTCTGTGCTGACAGACTCACTAGTACATGCTCTGGTTGTAGGAATCCCCCAAAAGTTGCCAGTTGTCCCCCACTTCTAGCAAGCGGTGCAGTCTGTAAGCCTGTTCTATGTCCTTATTGTCCAGGCACTGCAGAGGGACAGGACATGGACATTTTTTTGGCCAAAAAAATAATAGTAATAATAATAACAATCATAATATCAGGATGTAAGACATAAAGAACAGGTCAAAATGCACTCACGACTCTCATCGCGTTGGGGAAGAAGAGTACTGCAAAAGAATGGTATGTTTACCTCAGCAAAATACAACAACAACAACAACAATATTGTATTGTCTGGTGTATTATTAGAGCACTTTGCTCGTACCATCGTTGGGGTCCTGAGGTGCAAAGCTTTTTCCTGACATCTCATTCAACACTTCCCGAAGGATCTCGGTGTGTCCTTGTGTTGAGCTGGCTGCATGGCAAGGAAAGATCACAAGCGGGCACAGAAAAGACATTTGTATACGAAAGACAACACTAATGATAATACTAGTAATCGGAAAATAAATAAAATATTTACCAGCTTTATAAAAGATCCCAATGATATGGTCATAGGTGGCTAAACTGGGGCCTAAATGAATGAAAGCAAGATTCTAAATTTGTAAAAGCAATGCAATTAAACAATACTTATTTGCATATCGCTCAGTGTATATATATATATATATATATATATATATATATATATATATATATATATATTAATATCGTATTGGTTATGTAGGTTATGGTAGGTCGTGTTGGTTATGTAGTCTGACAAAAAAAATAAATATCCTGTGGGTGTGAGAACGACGAACCGATGCCGAGGGCCTTCATTTCATTGAGGATGGGGAAGGCCTGCGTTCTGGCCAACGAGCCACACCGACGCAGAGCCTTCAGGACCGAATTAAAAGTCAGCAGGTTGGGCTTAACCTTCTGTTGCGCCATCTGCTTCAAAAGGTCCTACACGTACACAAAAACACACAAACCCTAAACCCATGCTCTCTCTTGAAAGCTGCAATTTAAAGGACTCAAACAAGCATATACAACTTACAACAATCACGTCCCATTTCTCCGTGTATTTGTCTTTGACTTCGACGGCAGCGACGATGAGCGCGTTGAAGGTGTGTACGTCAGCTTCACCGACAAAAGAATATTACATTACTCGGTATAAATAATGATTCGACTTATTTGATGTCAAAAACCGTTTCCTCCCTCCTTCCTCCCCCTCCTTCCTGGCTCCTCCTTCCTATTTCCTCGGAATGTCCTTCTGTACATTTGCTTTTATACAGATATTCTCCTTATGTTTGATTCGAAGAAGAAAAGCATTATGATTTTTTTTTTTTTTTTTTTTATTAGCTTACATTTCAGATTAAAAGGATATATATATATATATATATATATATATATATATATATATATATATATATATATATATATATATATATATATATATGAAAATGTAATGGCTAAATCATAGAGACATCTCTGAGGAGAACTTAACACCAGTTTATTAATAAAAATAAATAAATAAAATGTATTACCAATCAGCCGGTTGTTCAGCAGGTCTGTGTACGTGTCAAAAGCCTTGGAGAAAGCGCCATACTGTGAATGCATAACAAAATATTCATTTATATGTATAGATTTGTAAAAATAAAATGTCAAAATAAATGTAAATGTAAAATAAAAAAAAAAAAATTATATATATTATATATATATATATATATATATATATATATATATATATATATATATATATATATATATATATATATATATATATATATATATATATATATATATACTACACACATATCACACACACACACACACACACACAAACACAATTAGACTCTAACCCGCACCTTCACCATGCCCCTGATGAGCGCACCGTATGACCGACTGTTTCGTTCCGGCATTGTGTTAAAGATCCTCTGTGCATTATTGTTCTCCCTGTTGGGGGGGAAGATGGATGAGATCTATTTTGCCCAAGAATTTTTATTGCAAAAGAAAATTGTACTTATATATATATATATATATATATATATATATATATATATATATATATATATATATATATATATATATTATATATATATAATAAATACAAACAAACATCACACCCAGCCCTGTTTAAAAAAAAAAGAAAAAACACACACAAAATAGACACCTACACATATGCATACATAAAAAAAAATAAAAGTAAATAATTAAATAAAAAAAAAAAAAAACAACCCTCCCCTAAACCTCATCCTTGCCCCCACCCAAGGATCGCATATCAGTGAAATAGGTGATGAAACATTGCACTAACGAATATCAGTTTACCGCCTGGTCTAGTGTGAAGTCTAGAATGCCTCACCTCCATACAATCGTCAGTAGCTCGGAGGCCCTACGTGGTCTTCCCTTTCTCCGCTTCGAATCGTCTTGCTCTTCTACCTGTTACGAATCAGAAGACACTCTTATGTAAAATCATAAATGTAAAAAATGTAAAAGCAATTTTATTGACCCTTCTGTTATCGATCCTCACTTTCAGAAGTAGGTAAATGATTGCTCGTTACCATTTCATGAGTTCTTTGTTCTGGGGAATCTGACAGTACTGGATCCCGATCTCCGTACAGACAAATCAGGTCCAGCAGGTCATTGGTGAGATCCAGTGATATGGGAGTGCCTGTGAAAAGATCAACAACCGAGTATAGAATTATTACGCATATAACGCATTGAAATTGTAGAGATCTGTTTTGAGAGATCCTCGTACCCGCCTGTACCAGCTGATCATACATGTCCACAGCCGCCTTGACTTTTCTCAGCTTGATGCGCTCTACGAGAGCCTCCTCGGACAACTCCTCTATTTGTAGCTCCACAGTGTCTGGCATTAAACACTGTCAAATAGTAAAAAAAAAGCATGTTTAAATATAGTAGTAAGTACAGGAAATACAATACAGGAAAACTAGACCTGAAAATGGCGGTTCCAGTGCATCCTGGCCCAGATTGAGAGGATTTTACCATGATAAATGGCAGAAAATCCCCCAATCCAGGTGTGGAGGCTTATTGCATGATAACCAAAAGACACTCGAGGAGGTCAAAGGTGTCTGAATACTTATGCGCAAGTTCATTTCAAGTGATCTCTGAGGTACATGGTACTGACTGGAATATGGGGTTCCGCAAATTCCTTCTGGAAGTACTTGGGATACGTGTTAATGAAATACATAGCCGCATTCCGGCCGGATTCCTGGGCCAAAGAATACAGTTTCTGTAGAAAAAAAAAAAACACACACAAAAAAAAAAACAGTTGTGGTGTTTACAATGGAAAAAAAGGGTTCTATTACAATATTATGTTACTGGCTAACATCTGCATTTACTAGAAAACCAACTAAACACTCACAAACTCTCCAGATGTTTTTGGTGCCAGATACGGAATCGTCCTGAAACATGTAATGAGAGGCAGTAGGGTCCTGCGAAACAAACACACACTCGTTTATTGCATTCATTAAAAGACGAAGCTTGTAAGCCGTTTTAGCACAGGTATAAGGAGAAACGCTGGCGTACCCTTTTCACAGTGGAAGCCAGAGCCTGCAATACAGCATCTTTACTCCTATTGTACAAAATATTAATGTGTCATATGAAAGGAGAAACCATTAAAATGTGAGAGGATATGAAGATTTTTATTTTTCTACAATCAATAACGGCATCCTGTTATGCAGCCCCGTGTGAACTGGTGTTACTCACTTCCTGTTATCGATAATGTTTAAGCATCTCTAAAGCATTTACAAATTTCAAGTCAAGTCAAGTCAAGTCAACAAGTCAACAATTTATTGTCACATACACAATCACACCTGACGGTACAATATGCAGTGAAATGCTTGTGGCTGATAGATAGTACAGGAAGCTGCCATGCAGCCATCGTACGGCGCGAGCACTACCCGTATTTGTGAAAATATCGCAAGTTGCAAACACAAACATACACAAAACACAAACACAAAAACAAGGTAACGGTACACGTGGTCACGTGATGGAATTTTTTCAAAGACAGTCAGGGCGGGGGAGCAGAGTGGCGAGCAGACGCCATTTACAATAATCATAATTTACTATAATCATAAATTATAGTCTCCAGTGTGGTGGGAAATTTAACTATGTTGTATAGGGAAATTTTATATAATTATGCTGACATATGACATTTATGTCAGTGTTTGAATTTAGTCACTCATTTTCCTAAAATATTAAATATAATAGATTTGCATTACCATGTTTTTTTCCTTGGGATCACAATTTCCCCTTGTGAGCCTGAAAAAAAAAAGACATTTTGTGCAAAAGAACAATATCACACATGAAAGCATCACTCAACCAAGAATTACAATTAACATAACATCTTCAAAACACTTTTAAACAGCTACTAAAATGAATGAAACTGTGATTATTCAAGTGTCCATTCATTCACCATGTTGGATTATTTGTAGTTCGATTAACTATTACATATTTCATTACAAACACATTTCAGGGTTGATTTTTCCTTTAAAGATGCTTTGATTTGTTTATTGTTTTTTTTTTAAAGAAAGTAATACCATATTATAATGAAAGGATTTAAATCTTTCGAACTAACCTGCCACTGCTCCTGCAGGTTCCTGCCAAACAGCAGAGCTGAGTATAAAATACCTATATTCCATTCAACAAAACAACCAGAATTAGTCACACAGAAAGTAATAAAGGTAGTTTTATGAGCTTAGTAATTATCTATAGCAAATATTCTACACAACATAAATGCTTTATAGTAATAATAAATAGCTGTAAGGATCCATTCTGTAAATATAATGCACTAAATTAAATTTAAAGGCAATACACTATACACTATATATCTAAGGCATGACCTCCATCCTTCCTGAGCATCCGTGCACACGTCGCAGCCATAACATGAACCCTCAGCATAACAATTATTTAATAAGAGAATAAAAGAAACACTATAGCCCTTCCCATCATATTACCTTGAATGGCATTGTTGCTTTAAGACTTTATTAAACACACGTCCGGTCTTGGAGATTTGACGTCCTAAGTGCGAACAGGAGGCCGCCATTTTGCCCAAAGTCGAAGTGGACAGGAATATACCAATTTAACAGTCGTCGTCCGGCGGAATACTTTTTTTTCTTCTCACCGATAGAATTAATTAATTCTATAATATATCATACAAACAGTTGTTTTTTTTTCTATTTTGATTTTAACCTTTGTTGTTTATTGTGTAGTAATAAATGAAATCGCAGAGGAAATTTTGACGCCTCCTATGTTTGGTTCAGTCCATTTCGACCCACGTGCTGGAGTTACCTCGGTGCGCCCATGTGAAAATAGAGCTAAGCTAACACTCCTCAGGATGCGCTTCGAGATGAAGTGTAAAAGTGTTTATTTACAAGTTTAAAACAAACAAACAACAACAACAACAACAAAAAGAATGTTTTTTTCCAAGGAGACGCCATGGAGGAGGTTGGAGGGCATGTCGTTCAGCATGTATTCCTCCGAGGAAATAAGGTAATAATAGTTTGTAGAACGAAAACACACGTTATATTAGCCTAGCATGCGGTGTGTTGTCGTGGACCTGTAGATTTGATTGACAGCTGATTTCTCACACGAATGGAGAAAAAAAAAATACATGACATAATGTCATTGACTGAGTGTAAATATTTTATGCAGCACAATATATTTAAGACATACTCTGATGGACATGGACTGTAAATTCATGAATCTAATAAGTCATATAAGGGACACGGTGGCTTAGTGGTTAGCACGTTCGCCTCATACCGCCAGGCTCCGGGTTCGATTCCCGTCTCGGCCATGTGTATGTGGAGTTTGCATGTTCTCCCCGTGCCTCAGGGGGTTTTTCTCCGGGTTCTCCCGTTTCCCCCCGGTCCAAAAACATGCACACGTTGATTGGCACCTTGCAGGTTTATTGGCACCCTGGAGAATTGTCCCTAGTGTGTGAATGTGTGTGTGTGTGCCCTGCGATAGGTTGGCATTCCATCCAGGGTGTATCCTGCCTTAATGCCCATAGACGCCTGAGATAGGCACAGGCTACCCGTGACCCGAGAGAAGATCTGATAAAGCGGTAGAAGATGAATGAATGAATGAATGAATGAATAAGTCATATAAGGGACACGGTGGCTTAGTGGTTAGCACGTTCACCTCACACCGCCAGGGTCGGGGTTCGATTCCCGGCTCGGCCATGAGTGTGTGTGGAGTTTGCATGTTCTCCCCGTGCCTCAGGGTTTTTTTTTTCCGGTTTCCTCCTGGTCCAAAAACATGCAGGGTAGGTTAATTAGCACATTGGAAAATTGTCCCTAGTGTATGAATGTGTGTGTGTGTGTGATGGGTTGGCATTCCATCCAGGGTGTATCCTGCCTTAATGCCCATAGACGCCTGAGATAGGCACAGACTCCCCGTGACCCGAGGGAAGATCGGATATAGCGGTAGAAGATGAATGAATGAATAATAAGTCATATACAGGTCAAAAAGTAAAGCTAATCTTCACATTACACTTATCATAATATGAAAATAACGCTTTTAACTCTGACATTGATTTTCAAAATCCCAAAGATCCCCCACAAAACTATGCAATTCTGTTTATGGAGCGTCTTCATGATGATAAAGCTTTGATGATGATCTCAGATCCTTGGTCTTGGTACACACGATGTAATACACTCACCAGTGTATTATGGATGTTGCATATGAAACTAGAGGAAGATCCATCTACATTGCGATATTTTAGACAGCGTCTCTGTATTAATTCCGCATTATGACGTTTTCTTTCCCCTACATAGGAAGTTGAGCGTCAAAAGTGTCACCAATCCTCTGCTCCTGGACAATGTCGGTAACCCCGCACCAAGCGGACTGTACGACCTGTCACTGGGTCCTCCTGACCTTAAAGAAATCTGCACCACCTGCATGCAGGACTTCAACAACTGCCCAGGACACTTCGGGCATGTCGACTTGCATCTACCTGTTTACAACCCTTTCTTATTTGATGTAAGGACATGCATACACACAAAAAAATTATAAATATATATATTTTTCTTGGTGTACGATGCATATTACAAAGTAGTTTGCCTGAACCAAAAATACTAGAAAAAGCATCAATAAATATCACAAAAGTCATTGTTTGTTTTTTTAATCTACAGTTCTTTAAAAAAGGATATTTTAAAACAGAATAAGGTGGTAAAAATCAGTCAAATTGAAAAATGATTGTCAGATTGTTGTTTTTTTTTTCTTTTTATATTTGTTGTATTTCTAATGGTATTTTGTTTCATCTTCCCTTGTTATTAGAAATTGTACATGCTTGTCAAAGGTTCCTGTCTGTCCTGCCACATGCTAACGTGTCCCAGGGCTGCCATTCACCTGCTTCTGAACCAAATCAAATTTTTAGATGTAGGAGCAATGAAAGAAGTCTCCGAAATCTCGTTTGTCCTTAATCAGGTGAGCACGGAGAATCTAGCCATTGAGAATTGGAATATAATCAAGCTGAGGTTCTTTATTGGTTATCTTGTTTGTTATAGTTTCTGGATGGTAATGCTGAAGCATCTGGGGCAGAAATCCAAGAGGTTTTGGAGGAATATAGTGGCCCTGTTTTAAAAGCCAACCATAGCAGTCATGGTACACCTGTAAGTATTTCTAGCTTTTAAATATGTTTGATTACATAAAATCTGCTGTTTTCCTGTGTTTTTAATAATTATATATATATATATATATATATATATATATATATATATATATATATATATATATATATATATATATAATGGGGCATCTTGGGCTTTTGCTTAATCTCTTACCAGATCAAGAATATTTGCGAGATGAAAAACAGCCTCGTTAATGACTTTTGGAAAACCCAGATGGCCTCTAAAAAATGCCCCAACTGCAAGTAAGCAAGTATTGCAGTCTTTTATATTAGAATTAATACATCACTGCTTTTTGTTCTATTTTGAATTTCATTATGATTATATGGCGACATTTATTTCGTCACAGTACAAACAAGTCAAATATACGTCGAGAGCACAACAGCAAACTAATCATCACTCATTCGGGTGTCAAAGGCGACCCTAAAACAGTCAACGCTAACACAGACAAAGGTTTGTCCATTACCTTATTTTATGATTAGATGCGCTTATAAATTCTTTCCATACCTTCTACTGAACTCGTATCTCTTTCTCAGATGACGTTCCCGTGACGAAACGTGGATATCTAACTCCAAGTTTAGCTCGAGACCATGTCATCAAAGTGTGGGAAAATGAGGGTAAGTTGTTGTTCTCTTTACTAGACATGATCAAGATGTTTACTCATCATGTACAATCGTGTTTACTCACTTTCCAACATGTAATACTGATGAAAAAAAGTTTTGTTGGTGATCTACCATTATATACAGTAGAGGAGAAAGAGTGACTTCTTCTTTTAACACATTAACTGATTTAAATGCAATAAATCTGAATACATTAATTATTAAATATGTTTATGTAATCAATAAAAAATTTGATTGATAAATTGATCTAGAGACCGCTCTCATAAATGCCAGTTCACCAGAAGCCGGTGCTTCAAATTTGTGCTGAACAAATTGGGTGTCCTCTAATTTGCATGCGTACGTGAACATCTGCCGTGTGAATTTTGTGCATTGATTCGAATGATTTGTCACAGGTTTCTTTCTGAAACACTTGTTTTCGGGCCTGGCGGAGAACGGTTTTGTCCCAGATATGTTCTTCCTGGAATTGCTAATGATTCCTCCATCCAGGTAGCTTTCAATCTAATAATCTTAATGATAGCCTTATTAATTCTGAGCCATATTAATGTAAATGCCCCCCCCCACCGATACACCAGGTACCGGCCGATCAGTCGGCTGGGAGATCAGATGTTCACCAACGGCCAGACGGTGAACATACAGGCGGTGATAAAGGACAACATTCTGATTCAGAAACTGCTTGCCCTCATTGCATCTGAAAATACCCAGACGGTAGACAGTAGTCAGGCAGTGCTGGAGGAGGTATGTGTTCTGTATGAATTTTAAACATTAAATGTATTATCATTGTGCATAAAACTTTCCCTTTTGTGAAAACTATTCCGAGCTACTGTCATAGTTGCTCGTCCTGTTGTGTATAGAATTCTATATAGAAGTATAGAATTTTACTTTAGAATTTTTTTTTTAGTAACAACCAAACAGCTGTTGCTGATAAACGTATTTGCCGATCAATAATTTGAATCTACTTTGTGTTTAATGGAAATGCGACATCAGCCCAGTGAGACGAAAGAAGCCGGCCAGATCGACCAGACGTTTTTAACCATGCTGCCTGGACTCACCCTTACAGACAAACTGTATAACATCTGGATACGCCTGCAGAGTCACATCAACATTGTGTTCGACAGTGATATGGACAAGCTGATGACCGAAAAGTTCCCCGGAATACGCCAGGTTGGTGTTTTGTATTAAGTTGCTTGAATGCGGACATTAATTAATTAATTAATTAATTAAGTAATTGATTGATTGGTTAATTAATTAACTTATTTATTTATCTATTTATTTATTTTTAAACAGTGAATTATCATCACAGTCACTGTTTCTCAGTTACACTTCCTAGCAACACCCTTGCAATCATCTGGTATAACAGTCACTATATTATACTCGAACAACCACCTAAAATGCTGTAGGAACAACCTGGCAATCCTTCTGAGAGATCATTAATAAGAAACACCATACAGTGAGCACAGAACCCTATGGAGCATCTGAGATATCGTTATGAACACTTACAAGCCAACTCCATCCAACACCTTGGCCTGAAATTACATATAAACTCCTCTAGCTCACATTAAGCATAATAGCAACCACTGATTAAATGCTAAAGAAAGGCTCCTCTGTATATGTAATTTTCCCTTGTGTACTGTAAAATAGATTAGTGTTGAATGATATACTAGAAGCACGGTACTAGTAAAGTTTTATTTATTTATTTTTAGATTAATGGTACTTAACATGGTACTTGGTGTAATTCCAAGTGTTGGGCTGTATGGGGCAGTGTGTATACACAAAACAAAAATCTAAAAACAAAATATTCTATTCTATTTCTTGGGTTTTTTTGTTTGTTTAGTATCGATTTGCAGTTGGTATCATATTTAATCTAGGAGTCATATCAAAATCCAAATTTTGGTATCAAAGTAACAGTAAAATCCGTCAAGTTATGTTACAATAAGTATTTTCAGAATGGTCTTTTGAATTCTTAGAAACCGCTCACGCATTGGAATTGCTAGAACATAAAGCGAATTAAACCTACATGTAGTAACATTTTTGTTTTGTGGCAGATTTTGGAGAAGAAGGACGGTCTGTTCAGGAAGCATATGATGGGGAAGCGAGTGGACTTTGCCGCTCGCTCCGTCATCTGTCCAGACATGTACATAGGAACCAACGAGATTGGAATACCCATGGTAAGAAAACTATTACTACAAGGCAATTTGATCATTGTTTTGACTATATTTGAACATATTTGTTGTGAATTTCTTTATTGACACACTCTTTTTCTTTTCTTAGTTAAAACCCCATATATTAGACTTGAAAATGTATTCACAAGTAAAACTTGACCCTAGGTTTACTCCAGGAGGATAAGGAATCAGTTATACTCACCGAATTAATTTAATATACCGTAAATTCCGGACTATAAAGCGCACCTGCATATAAGCCGCATCCGCTCTATTTGAAAAAAAAACCCCAAAAAATAATAAATAAGCCGCACCTGCATACAAGCCGCATCCGCTTTTGAATTGTAAATGTACATGTATGTACCTAAATAGATCCTTTCCTAACCTGTATTTTAACACGGTGTAACGGTGGACGCTGCACAGAGACGCGGAGATCCGGAATTCATACAAAACAGGATTTATTAGAATAAAGAACTCAGGAGACGCCGCTCATACGGAGCGGCCAGACAGGCTAGGGAGCCTTGCGCTCTGCGCGCCGTGGTACCGGGAGTACCGGAGAGCAGGAGTCCGTGGAATCGGGAACAGACAAAGGTTAGGCATAAACATATATCGAGCGTCCGTGTCCGCGACACTAGGTATGTGCTACGAGCCCGGACGGGGATTGTAGGGTGAACCGGGCTTATATCGGGAGAGGGAAAATCAAGAACAACTTTGGCTGATTTGTGCGTGTGTGTGTCTGAGTGTGTGTGTGCGTGTGTGTGTGTGTGTGTGTGGGGGGGGAAAGAGCAGGGAGGAGAGAGAGAGAGCACCGAGTAGCAACTTTGCTGATTAAAACGGGACAGAACCAAGAGAAAATAAGCGCTATTTACAGTATTTATCTTCATTTCTCCTGTGTGTGAAATGACGTCACCTTAACCTTGTAAAGATAGAGTTTGTCCTCCTTCTATCCGCTTCTACCCACTTATATCTGCTAAAGAGGAACTAGCGCATTCTTCTTCTTTGCATTTATTTTGTGTTAGTTTTGATTCTAATTCCGGTTAGAGCCCCTAGCGGTCGGGAAAAAATCTGCAGAATAGCCGCACCTTATTATTAGCCGCATGGTTCAAAACCTATGAAAAAAGTAGCGGCTTATAGTCCAGAATTTACGGTAAATGCATTGATTCCTTTTTTATTTATTTAATTAGTATTACTCGGGTTTTTTTTCTTTCTAATAACGTCTGTTTGATCTGCAGGTGTTTGCTACCAAGTTGACATACCCACAACCAGTGACTCCTTGGAATGTGAAGCAGCTGCGGCAGGCCGTACTTAACGGGCCTGACGTTCATCCAGGAGCTTCAATGGTCATCAATGAGGACGGCTCACGGACCATCCTCAGCCGTACCAACCCCACCCAGAGAGAGGCCATCGCTAAGCAGCTGCTTACACCCAGCACCGGCAAGCACCGCATGCCCATGAAGATTGTAAGTGTCCTTGAAGGGGAATATAAATAAGTACACCCCGGTTCATCGTATTAACTAAAACGTGCCAAATCTCTCGCCAGGTTAACCGGCACATCAAAAACGGAGATGTGCTCCTGCTTAATCGTCAGCCGACCCTACACAGACCGTCCATCCAGGCTCATTGTGCACGCATCCTGCCTGGCGAGAAGGTGCTCCGACTGCATTATGCCAACTGCAAGGCCTACAACGCCGATTTCGACGGTGACGAGATGAATGCGCATTTCCCACAGAGCGAGCTGGGTAGAGCCGAAGCGTACACACTAGTCAGCACTGATCATCAGTACCTAGTACCCAAGGTGAGATGCTGAAGTATTTATTTATTTATTTTTAAACGGTTCTGGGTGTATCAGATATATGATGGTTTATACATTTCTACGTTAAATCCAGGATGGAAAGCCACTAGCTGGTCTAATCCAGGACCACATGGTGTCCGGCACCAGCATGACCATCCGTGATTGCTTTTTCCCACAAGATCAGTACATGGAGCTGGTGTATAGAGGTCTAACCGATAAAAGAGGCAGAATCAAGCTGCTTCCTCCGGCTCTTATCAAACCCCAAAAACTTTGGACTGGAAAACAGGTACTTCTGTCTCTTTATCACGGAGCTTCAGAATTGGTTTTGGGTAAAACAAGAAATAATGTATAGATGCTTTAATTATTTATCCCGAATTCAGTAGGTGGGTAGGACTTAAAGCTGACGTGTAGATAATATGTAAATATGTGTACAGCAAATAAATATAAAGGCTGTTGAAATGCAACTTCAGCATGTCCCATGCTAAAAACAACCATGTAATGAGCATTGTATCGAGGCCCCCCCAGCTCCTTTTTTTTAATCACTCTCCTCTTATCCCCATCAATCACATGACTATGCAAACTATTAAATAATGGATAGATAACAATGGGAAGATCAAAGCTGACTTAAAAACTTCACAAGCCAGTCAATTGTCTATTATTTTAATTAGATTTAAGAGGAATTTAGATATACATAATGTAATCATTAAATACCGCATAAATCTTAATATAATACTCAATATGTAGCAGTTTTTACTCTCCTGTGATGCTATGCAGTGTTTACCTGTGTAATATGATTAGCTTTGTTTAAAACTAGTAAATGTAATTTTGTGTTTGGCGACGTGTCAAGTCATGTTTTTGAACGATTGTATTCCTTGAAGCTCGTGTCCACACTCTTGTTGAATGTCATCCCGGAGAACCACATCCCCCTGAACTTGGCAGGAAAGGCAAAGATTCCTAGTAAGGCCTGGGTGAAGGAACCTCCTCGATCTGTGCCAGGATATCATCCAGACTCCATGTGTGACTCTCAGGTGATCTGCATACCTCTAATACAGCAGACGCTCCAGAATTAGCTCGAAGTTAAGAAACACTCGAATTAATTTCCGTCAAACTGCTATGTTTAGGTGGTGATTCGTAATGGTGAGCTGCTGGTGGGTGTGCTGGATAAAGCGCACTATGGAAGCTCTGCGTATGGCCTGGTCCATTGTTGCTATGAGCTGTATGGAGGAGAGACCAGTGGCAAGCTTCTAAGCTGCCTGGCTCGTCTCTTTACCGCCTACCTGCAGCTTTATCGTGGCTTTACCATGGGTAAGAGCTATTGTCTGCCTGTCCCTCTATCATAGTACTAATGGTGAATATTATGTGCCCTTTTAAAGCTTGTGTAACGCATCTCTGTTCGCGTTCAGTAACACAAATGTAGTGTTGAGCCTGAAGACCCTTGTCTTTATAACAGGTGTAGAAGATATTTTGGTAAAACCAGGAGCCAACAAGCGAAGACATAAGCTCATCAAAGAATCCGTTAATTGCGGGATCAAGGTCAGTGAATATAAGGTTCTTTCACTCCAGTGCATAACAGAGAGCCCTTTTCAAATGCTTTATATTGTCGTTTTGATAGATCTGAGATTCGGCCTGCTGGGGTCCAAACTCCAGATCTTTCATCATCTTATGTTTTACACAGGCAATAGGAAAAGCCTTTAATATCCCTCCAGCTGATTCAGAGAATGAAGGCCGAGACCTCTGGCAAAACGCCCATCTGAACATCGATCAGCGAGACTTCAACATGGTGGACCTCAAATTCAAAGAAGAGGTCAATCAAGTCAACAACAACATCAACAAGGTTATTGATCCAAAAATGTCTTCTCTTTGAATTTGACTGATGCTAAAAAAAAAAATCAAATACTGAATCCATGCTAGTTATATGCCCTATCAGTTTATGATAGTTTATGTGCATTTTCGTGTGGTTTCTAATGAAGATTTGTTTTATTTGTATTTATTAAGGTGTGCATGCCATTGGGTCTGCACCGTTCATTTCCTGAAAACAACCTTCAACTGATGGTACAGTCTGGAGCCAAAGGTTCTACTGTCAATACAATGCAGGTGATTCCCCTTTAATAATTTGGACACTTCTAGTGATATTTTGTATTGTATATTAGTATTATTATTATGATATATAGGTGAAATAGGAATAAATCAAATTCCCTTTTTTTCTGTGTGCATGTTTAGATCTCGTGTCTGCTGGGTCAGATTGAGCTAGAGGGCCGTCGTCCTCCTCTGATGCCCTCTGGAAAATCCCTACCTTGCTTCCAGCCTTACGAGCCACAGCCTCGCTCTGGTGGCTTTGTGACTGGGAGGTTTTTGACCGGAATAAAACCCCCCGTGAGTTTAGATTACGTTAAAACATCTAATCTTAAGTCGTTAAAGTTTTAAAATGCTGTTCATCATGCGATTTGTTCCTACTACATATTTCCAGGAGTTTTTTTTCCACTGTATGGCTGGTCGTGAAGGTCTGGTGGACACAGCTGTGAAGACCAGTCGTTCCGGCTATCTGCAACGGTATGGCAGTCTCAAGCTCTCCAGACCAATTCTTCGGTTTGGACAGCTTATACACGGTTTATACACAATTACGAAATATATGAATTCTTTCCCATATCTTAGATCCTAGATATGGTGTTATCTGTAACACCATATCCACTCCAACCTCATCTTTCTGTTAATTATTTATATTGGTGTATAATGCACAGTATAACACAATACACAATTATAATTGTACATAGGCCAATAAAATGCAGGACTGATGCATATGTTTTTCTGATCATATTTTGCAACAGAAACAAATGTAAAAAAAAAAAAACAACAACAAAAAAGATCCTCTGTAATGTAGAGATATGACCAGGAAAAGTGGTTAATAATGCGTATGCAAATAAAAAAATTAATTACTTATATGTTATATTTTAGTTATCTATTTATTTGTATCTATGTATGGGATCATGTGTGTGTGTTTATTTTTTTTCTTTCCGTGTTATAGATGTGTGATCAAGCACCTTGAGGGACTGGTTGTTCAGTATGACCTGACAGTGAGGGACAGTGATGGAAGCGTGGTGCAGTTCCTCTACGGAGAGGACGGCCTGGACATTCCCAAAACTCAGTTCTTGCAGCCGCGACAATTCCCGTTCATCAGAGATAACTACGAGGTACAACTTTGAAAGAAAGACGGTGGTGAATAAAAGTAGAAGGGAGGTTGGAGAATAGTTATATTAAACACAAAAGGACTATGGTAGGCTGTATTGTCAGTAGATGATCCAACTGAATACATTAGGCTAAGACACATCAAAAATACATGGAATGCCTCCTGCTCTTTAAATCCCAAATCTGCGTGAGCCTAGTATATGCAAAAGAGCCCTGACATGGCTAATAAACAAAGAAGAGCAAGAGATCGATACAAGGGTTTTTTGGGGGGGGGGGGTGGGGGGTGTGGGGGGTGGGGGGGCTGCTTACATAAAGTAGGTTTTGGTCAGGATCTAACAAGCTTAATTTGCACTTTGAAGGCATATTTGTGCTTTTTTGACAGTGGCTTTGTTTGTTGCCTCGCTTCATTTTACTCTCATAGCCATTTTGTCTAAAAGACTATAGTGGAGGTATGAGATTGAAGAGTTTTTTTTTCCCCCCTTTTCAAGGTTATCAGAAAAGCTCAGTGCTTGGATGAAGTGATGGCTAAACTGGACCCGCAGGCAGCTCATAGACATTTTAAGGCCATTAAGAAGTGGAAGGCTAAACACACACATTCGTCTCCTAGAGACGGCGCCTTCCTGCAATTCTCTCAGAAGAAACTGGGCAAGATCAAGGCTCAGTCCGAAGACCAGTCGGGAGTGTTCGTCAACGGAAGAGGCAATGCTACGCTGCAAGTAATGAGGCATTTTCATCATCCTACCCTCATTTAAAAGGCTGAGCATGATTTGAGATTAATTTGGTCAAAGATTCTATTGTAGTATAAATATGTATATCCACTAAATGTAGTGTAGTGTAATATACACTGTACATGTGTATATCAAGGTTCAAAAAATGTCTTATGCTTATTAATACTATTGAAATAAATATTTCAAACCCTTAGATATTTTTTTTTTTATTAATCACGTAACTGATTATCACGCACACCTTTTTTTTTTTTTTTTTTTTTTTTTTTTTTTTTTTTTTTAACCCCCCCCCCCCCCCACTTTGTTACCAGTTGATTGATAATTGGAACTGGATGGATGAATCTAGCCGTTTCAAATATCTGAAGAAGACAGCACACTGTCCGGATCCGTGTATCGCCGTGTACCGACCCGACATCTGTTTCGGTTCCGTGTCCGAGACTTTTGAATCAATCATGGAGTCCTACCTCAGCCAGTTCAATATCAAGCCGGGGTATCACACATCATCAGAAACCGTTGACACAGAGAGGTATAGAAAAGTCTTTTTCAGGAGATATCCGAGAAATTAACACCGTTTTTAAAAAATCGAGAGATGGAACGACGATAAAAATCATGAGATCGATAAATGGATCATGACCGATAAAGTGAGATGGAACCATCTCATGACTTGTATGTGTGCATTCCAGATTAAGGCATTTGCTGCACCTGAAGTGGCAGAGAGCATTGTGTGACCCGGGAGAGGCCGTGGGACTGCTGGCAGCCCAGAGTATTGGTGAACCCTCCACTCAGATGACCCTCAACACCTTTCATTTTGCCGGCAGAGGAGAGATGAACGTCACGCTGGGTATTCCCAGGTCTGTAGATGCAATCCTGTTGTATTGAAGAATATAGTGCAGTTGTATCGAATCAGTATATTAAAAAGTAAAGGTTGATTTGATTGTTTTTTTTTTTTTTTTTTTTTTTTTTTTTTTTATGATGATTTATCGACAATTGTTACAATGTTTGGTTGTTAAATATGTGTGTGTTGTGGGTTTTTTCCCCCCCTTTTTAGACTCTTAAATTTTTACATTTCATATTTTCTTGAATATTTGTAAATATAATTAATATATTCATATTATGTCAATGAACAAGGGGCGCGGGTCGCCTCACACCACTAGTGTCTGGGTTCGATTCCCGTCTCGGCCATGTGCGTGTGGAGTTTGTGCATGTTCTCCCCGTGCCTCAGGAGGTTTTCTCCGGGTTCTCCGGTTTCCTCCCCTGGTACAAAAACATGCACAGTAGGTTGATTGGCACCTTGGAAAATTGTCCCTAGTGTATGAATGTGTGTGTGTGTGTGTGTGTGTGTGTGTCCTGCGATGGGTTGGCATTCCATCCAGGGTGTATCCTGCCTTAATGCCCATAGACGCCTGAGATAGGCACAGGCTCCCCGTGACCCGAGGGAAGATCAGATATAGCGGTAGAAGATGAATGAATGAATGAATGAATATTCATATTAATTACATATTATTTATTTAGTACTTTATTTTTTCTTTCTTATTTGTAGTAAACCGACCTTTTGAGGAAAAGATATGATACACCTGCATTAAATATTTAAAATACTATAGTGTACAATGCCAAATGTCTTCCAGGCATACAGTTTTATTTGTACAGAACATATAGAATGATTGTTTTAAAGCAATCTTGCATAAATTAATAGGTTGTAAAATGTATACATTGTACAGCATTTTTTTATTACATGTACTGAGGCTTGCTGTCTTTTTAGTGCAATATTGTCAAAAATCGGTGTTTATACAGTGTCTTAAGTATGGGGTGTAAATAATTCTGG
Source organism: Kryptopterus vitreolus (assembly GCA_030449085.1). Taxonomy (NCBI): domain Eukaryota; kingdom Metazoa; phylum Chordata; class Actinopteri; order Siluriformes; family Siluridae; genus Kryptopterus; species Kryptopterus vitreolus. The sequence goes on from JACRUU010000004.1 coordinate 5,119,056, forward strand.
AATGAAAATATATATGGTTTTTTTGTTTGTTTGTTTTTTACTTTTTCTAGGATGCGCGAAATACTTATGATTGCAAGCTCCAAAATCAAGACCCCGATGATGAGCATTCCCGTTTTAAACAACAAGAAAGCTTTAAAGCGAGTGAAGGCCCTGCAGAAGAAGCTCACGCGCGTGTGCTTATCCGAGGTTGATGCGCTTTTATATTCTTTACAGTAATTCCCAGCAGGAGTTTTTCACATTTCAGTAGTTTTAGTAAAGCTCAGTGTCTGCTCAGAGAAAACCTGTAGCATCCCTGAGGAAGAGGACAATAAATTTAGACATTCTTTGACATTTTAAAACAGTTTTTTTTGCTTGAATTTAACGGTCACGTTAGCCCAATAATGCTATATAGAAAGGAATGGGTTTGAAAATTATGCTGATCTTTTCCATGTGGTTATCATTGTAATATCAATCTGTATAGGATTTTTAAAAAATGATTATAATCTTCCTGTTTTCTGTATTTTTTCCTTCAGGTGTTGCACAAAGTGGATGTGGTGGAGACGTTTCGCATTGAGGGTGACAAAGGCCACAAGAAGCGAATCTTCACGATCATGTTCCACTTCCTTCCTCCTGAGCATTACAAGCAGGATAAGTTGCTGTTGCCCCAGAAGATCCTTCACTTCATGGAAGACAAGTGAGTTTGACTCGTATCAAATTTCCAATCTTGAGTGTTTTCTGTTCTATTATGATTGCATTCCTACACTATGGGAATAATATAAGGATTATTATATTTGGTGGGTAGAGATTTCTAAACCAAATAAACCAAAACGGGGAGCATGGTGGCTTAGTGGTTAGCACATCCGCCTCACACCGCCAGGGTCCGGGTTCGATTCCCGTCTCGGCCATGTGTGTGTGGAGTTTGTATGTTCTCCCCGTGCCTCAGGGGGTTTTTCCTCCCGGTCCAAAAACATGCACGGTAGGTTGACACCTTGGAAAATTGTCCCTAGTGTATGAATGTGTGTGTGTGTGTGTGTGTGTGTGTGTGTGTGTGTGTGTGTGTGTGTGTGTGTGTGTGTGTCCTGCGATGGGTTGGCATTCCATCCAGGGTGTATCCTGCCTTAATGCCCATAGACGCCGGAGATAGTCACAGGCTCCCTGTGACCCGAGGGAAGATCGGATATAGCGCTAGAAGATGAATGAATGAATAAACCAAAACAACACAATACGGGTGTGTTTAATAACTACGTCCTGAATTTACACACGATCTATGAAATTTGTCCAGGTTCGTCCTTCTAATGCTTAACGCCATCAAGAAACTGAGTGCCAAGCTGGCTTCTATAAATTCCGTGGACTCGCGCAAGGCAACCGCAAAGGACAAGGATGGAGACGCGGAGAACTTGGAAAACGGAGCGGTACGTTTCAGAACATCTGAATTCTTCCTTCCGTTGAGAGAACTAGTGAAATAAAGTGTTTTGCTGTTCGTAGGACGACAGAGACGAGGCGGAGGAGGAAGGCCGAGTGATGGACGATGACGAAAACGAAGGGGATGCTGATGCCAGTGATGCCAAGAGGAAGGAGAATCAAGAGGACGAGGTAAAGGACAAGGACCCAAAGAGTTTTAAAATGTTTCAATATGGTAAAGGAAGAATGCTTTATGTTAATTAGTTATACTAACAAGGTTTAAAACTTGTCACTTGGTCTTTCAGGTCGACTATGAGAGTGAGGAGGGGGAGCGTGACAAGGATGAAGACCAGGATGAGGTGGATGAGCAACCAGAGGAGATGGCATCAGAGGAAACGTCTGAGGAGGGGCATAGCAACGGGCAGCCCTCCGTCCAAGAAAATTCTCAAGAAGTCACGCCGGAATCGATGCGAGTAAACAAAGTGTTGCAGCTCAGCCCAAGCATCGAGAACTACAAATATGATCAGAAAAACGGCCTGTGGTGTGAGGTGGGGTTCTGTAGTGTCTTTTGGCTGTTGTCTGTGTGTGTGTGTTTGACACTAATGCTAACTGAAGCTCTTGATCCTTATCTGTATCACTGTATACATTCTGTCATGTGATGGGTCAATTTAGATGTAGTTTGTATTTGTATTTGTAGTTCTCAGCATAAATGAACTGGGGGTCCAATTTAAGTGAGTGTAACAGCACAGAGTAGTGGACAATATGGAGTGCATGGGTTTTCAGGCATCATGTATTTTTTATTTTTTTATTTTTTTTCCTCCTCAGGTGACCCTGGTGCTCCCGGTGAGCAAAGTCCACTTTGACCTGACCTCTCTTGTGGTAGCACAAGCTCAGAACGCGGTTGTAACGGAAACGAAGGGCGTTACACGCTGTTTGCTGAACGAGGTGACGACTAAGCATGGCACCAAGGAACTGGTTCTGAACACCGAAGGCATCAACATGCAGGAGATGTTCAAACATGGAGATGTGAGTTCACCCTGATTTTACTGTGTAGCGCATTTTCGGATATGCAGTCTTTAAGTCTGATTGGGAAAATGTCAGATAGTGGACAAATACCTTTGCCAAATTTGTATTTATTTATTTATAATAGACTGGCCCTTAGCTTTTAACTCTGAGACGTTTCCATTGATGGCATTTTGCAGACAAAAATCTGAGTGATTTATTTTATTTATACAACTGAGCTGTGAGGGCCTTGTATTTTAACGCGGTGGACGGTGGATGAATTTGGATTTATTAGAAAAAAGAACAGATTTTTTGTCTAATTACTTAACTACCTACTACTTTCCCCCCCAAACAATACACAGCAATGAACAAACAAAACAGCACTCATATTAAAAGCTGTATGATTTGTCCGCTACCAAACAACAAAATTGTAAACATTTTAGAAAATACACATTTTGAATTTGGATCAGATTTTTTGTCACAACATACTATTATTATATTACTTTCCTCCCCCAAACATACACAGGCATTTTGGATCTACCAAACAACAAAATTGGGCAAGGATTTAAATTGGCTTCAAAGTCCAATTACATCATCTATCGTATCTAGGGAGGTGGTAGCTCAGTGGTAAAAGCATTGGCCTCTAGACCGGAAGATCGCAGGTTCAAATACCACCATCAAGTTGCCACTAGTGGGCCCTTGGGCAAAGCCCTTCACCCAAAGTTGCTCAATTGTAAGTCGCTCTAGATAAGGATGTCTGCCAAATACTGTAAATGTCAATATCTTAGAAGGTATGTGTGCTTTTGTTTAGATTTATATTTATTACTAGATACAAACGCACCTCCAGGGTCCGGGTTCGATTCCCGTCTCGGCCATGTGTGTGTGGAGTTTGCATGTTCTCCCCGTGCCTCAGGGGGTTTTTCTCCGGGTTCTCCGGTTTCCCCCCGGTCCAAAAACATGCACGTTAGGTTGATCGGCACCTTGGAAAATTGTCCCTAGTGTATAAATGTGTGTGTGCCCTGCGATGGGTTGGCATTCCATCCAGGGTGTATCCAGCCTTAATGCCCATAGACGTCTGAGATAGGCACAGGCTCCCCGTGACCCGAGGGAAGATCGGATAAAGCGGTAGAAGATGAATGAATGAATGAACTAGATACAAACGAAGGTAAAATTGATTATACTTGATAGACTGAATTAATACGATTGACTTATTTCTTTTTTAAGATTCTGGATCTGAATCGTTTGTACTCCAATGAGATCCATGCTATGGCCAACACGTATGGTATCGAAGTGGCTCTGAGGGTCATCGAGAAGGAGATTAAAGATGTGTTTGCTGTTTACGGTAAGTCATAAATCCCCGTTCATTCCGCAGCTGTTTCCATGCGACCCGCGCTTCACTGCTGCTCCTCTGTGTCTGTTCAGGTATCGAAGTGGACCCGCGGCATCTTTCTCTAGTGGCCGATTACATGTGCTTCGAAGGCATGTACAAACCGCTCAACCGCTACGGCATGCAGTCCAACAGCTCGCCGCTGCAACAGATGACCTTTGAAACCAGCTATAGCTTTTTGAAACAAGCCACTATGTTGGGTACGGATTATCGGTAGCAGATGACGTTTCAACGCGTGTTAATATAGCATTATAACATTGCAATCTCAAACACTGGCAGAAACTTGATATATACAATGTATTCTTTTGTTTCACAGGTCTTTCTGATGCATTAAATTCACCCTCAGCTTGCTTGGTTGTGGGAAAACTTGTGAAAGGAGGAACTGGACTCTTTGACCTGAAGCAGCCCCTACAGTGACTCCTGAATGGTGACCAGAGCTACAAAGTGTTCAGCTTTAGTCATGAGGGGGGAAAAAAGGAGTGTTTAACAGTGACTCATATTGTTCAGCATAATAAATATTTTTATTTAATCTTTTGTCTGGTGTGTTTCTTGTCTGTATTATACATTTAAAAAGCAGTCATTTATCATTTTTTTCTGTGTATGTGTAGATTTATACTAGATCTATAATTATGGTTTATCCCAAAACATTTGATTCTTTTCAGTAATTGTTTTCGTGCATAATATGCATTTATACAGTGTTTGGGAGTAACGGTGTTACATAATTTACTTACAAAATGAAAGCAATAGTAATCAGTCAAAGTTACAATGAAAAACGTAATTAATTCCAGATTACAAAGTCCAATGAGCACCGCATAACACCCATCCCACCGTCAACAATTTGATTCTGAAGCAGCTCAGTTACGACAGTATATCCCACCCCCCCCCAAACAATACAGAGCCATGAACAAAAAAAAAAACAGCGCTCACATTAAAAATCTATGATTTGTCTGCCACAGGTAACAAAATTAAACAGAAGTAAACATTTTAGAAAGATACACATTTCCACAACATGGCATTTTGGATCTAGAGTGCCACCTAGTGGACAAATGAAAGTAATCAAATGTAATCGTTTTTTTTTTTTTACTTTTATAAAGTAATTGAAAAGTTACACTGCTTACATTTTGAATTGGGTCATTTGTAATATGTAACTTATTACATTTCCAAAGTAACCTTCAAAAAAAACAATAACAAACAAACAAAAAAATATATATATATATATATATATATATATATATATATATATGTGTGTGTGTGTTTATTATATACTGTAGTCAAAAGTGTCTATAGACAGATAAAATATTATTTATTAGTTATCCTATTTTAATAGATTTGCAGTTTCATACATTTTCCTGTTTATACTATTTCCTCCTTATTTACTATAAGAGCAGCAATTTAACATTTACGTAACTTTAAGTAATGTAACATTGTAAAAAAAAAAAAGAAATATTATTGACGGTTATTCATTGTTTTATTATTATTAACAACACGTTATTCAACATGAATGAACAGACCACCTTTAATTCAAACTACAGGAGATTTGCTCTTTGTTTTTGTCGATTTATTTATTTATTTGTTTATTTATTTATTTGCTTTTTTGGCGCGGACAGCCTGAACGTGGAGGAACTTTGCAATCCCATCATGCACCGCGCTCCATTTTGAGCGCTCCGTAGCTCCCAACGTGTTCCGGCTGTGGTCATGTCTGGATGGAACGCGAGCCGTGTTGAAGATTAGCGTGTTCAGATATATATATATATTATTATTATTATATTTAATTCGGTGTAGAAATTTACAACTTTTGTGCAGGAGTTTATTTTTCCTTCTTTCGCATGAATTAAAAGACCAGCGCGCTCACCCGAAATGTCTTTGGTTTGTGCAAGTAAGTTTAAAACGCTTTGTTGGATGCTAAGCTAAGCTAATCATGCTAGGTGGACCGTTTTTTTTAACCACAACAGAAAACGTGGAATGTATTTGTTCTGCGGTTTTGTTTACTTGTGTATATGTATATATACATATAGCAGTAACCGTTCGGTAAACACTGTATACCCGAGTTTGTGTATATGAATTCGGCTCCACGGTGCAGTATGAAGGTCGCCGATTCATAACTGTGTGAATGAGGAAAACCCATGTGAGATCCGGACAAGTGGGCTCTCCATAAACGTGTCTTAGTTCACCGAACCTGCTAGAATCTTTTGTTTCACGGGCAGAATATTTATATATATTTTTTTTTTCTGTAAAAAAAGGTCAAAGCTGTTTTATACGTAACCTATATTGATTCCTGAATAGAATACATTGCAACATGAGGTGAACTATATCCATATAAACCACTCTCAATAATAATGTATAGATCAGGGGTCTCCAAAGCAGGGCTCCCCCCCACCCTCATGTAGGTCTGTTCTAATTGCACATCAGTGAGATGCAGATAAAATTTTAAACGTACTTAACTCATTGTTGATGCTTATTGTGACAAATCATCAGTGTCTTCATTCATATATATATATATATATATATATATATATATATATATATATATATATATATATATATATATATATATATAGGAGGGCACGGCGGCTTAGTGGTTAGCACGTTGGCCTCACACCTCCAAGATCCGGGTTCAATTCCCGTCTCGGCCATGTGTGTGTGGAATTTGCATGTTCTCCCCGTGCCTTATGAGGTTTTTCTCCGGGTTCTCCGGTTTCCTCCAGGTCCAAAAACATGCACGGTAGGTTGATTGGCACCTTGGAAAATTGTCCCTAGTGTATGAATGTGAGTGTGAGTGTGCCCTGCGATGGGTTGGCATTCCATCCATGGTTTATCCTGCCTTAATGCCCATAGATGCCCGATAGGCACAGGCTCCCCGTGACCCGAGGGAAGATCGCATAAAGCGGTAGAAGTTGAATGAATGAATATATAAATGAGCAACATCAATAATGTATAACTAAAGGCAAATGCGTTATTTCAGAGGAATATGTCAAGCTGGTAGCACTTCATATGACTCCGTATCCATGAAGTAGCTTGTCAGGTTCAAAAAGGTTGGCGACCCCTGGTATAGATTAAATCCAAATCTTGAGCTCACTCTGACTATTGCATTCAAACGTTTTTAATTTTCAGGTTTTGGATGGACAATATCAGGGTGATGCAATAAAATAGAATTGTCAATGAGGATAGACGGGATAAAAGATCAGCTTTTATATGGTTTCCTGATAAAAGTGCATGTTCTAATGGTGGTTTTTATTTATTTATTTTTCTCCACAGTTTCAAACGAGGTCCCGGAGCACCCGTGTGTGTCTCCGGTCTTCCAACCAGGTATTTGAAAGGCGCCTCATTGAGAAATACATTGCCGAGAACGGAGCTGATCCTATTAACGGCCAGCCTTTGTCCGAGGAGCAGCTTGTTGACATCAAGGGTAAATAAGTATAAAGTTTATATAATGTATATATTTGTGTTTTTTTTTAAACATGATTTAATTACTCAGATTTGACTTCCTCTGTCCAGTTTCTCACCCCATTCGACCAAAGGCGCCGTCTGCTACCAGTATCCCCGCCATTCTAAAATCACTTCAGGATGAGTGGGTATGTGTGGGATGTTTTTTTTTTCTTTTTACAAATCATTTTCTCTTTCTTTGTATAGTTTTGCTCAAAGGATCGTTCCGTGTGACCAGACCGACTGCTGTAAAGAGTAAAATTGGTTTTGCTCAGGAATATACACTGTATCTTTCATTCAGGATGCAGTGATGCTGCACAGTTTCACACTGCGCCAGCAGTTGCAGACAACGCGCCAGGAGCTGTCACACGCACTCTACCAACACGATGCCGCCTGCAGGGTCATCGCTCGTCTCACTAAAGAGGTCACTGCAGCCAGAGAGGGTGAGTTTCTAGGCTCAAATGCATTCACGGTGTTTAAAAAATTTATTTGGCTTTACTTTTTTTTTTTTTTTTTTTTTTTTTTTTTTTTTTTTTTTACTACTAAGAACTAATTAACAATGCTTACTTGCACATTTTATATCATTCTCTATATATTTTGTGCCTTGCTATATAATCAAAAGTTGCTTGTAATTATAATAGAGCAAAAACATTTGTACTCCTTGCCTTTGCAGCCTTGGCCACTCTCAAACCCCAAGCTGGACTGGTGGCTACTCAGGTTGCTCCTGCCTCCCAGCCCACAGCTGTGGTCAGTTTCTCCATCTCCTTTACATGCCCAGACTTCATACGTAATCCATCTTATGTGTGGATGGGTTTTTTATTTATTTATTTTTTAATCTTGAAATTTGTGTGTCAATCAGGGTGTCGGTGGCGAGCCCATGGAGGTCAGCGAACAGGTGGGAATGACCCCAGAGATCATCCAGAAGGTACGTTCAACCACAACCAAAACCGCTACTGTACTGTCCTGTTGATTGCTTTAGATGCGTTATTGATCTGGTTTTTCCCTTTTCCCAGCTCCAAGACAAGGCCACGGTCCTGACCACCGAAAGAAAGAAGGTAACAACGGGACCATGTCTGAGGCATTACGCTCACAGCAGATTGTTTATTATTGTGTTATTGTGGAAATGTTATTGGGCATCCGGGTCTGAATTTTTGAATTTTCTTTGGAATTCAGAGAGGGAAGACCGTGCCAGAAGAGTTGGTCAGAGCCGAGGATCTCAGCAAGTATCGTCAAGTGGCCTCCCACGCTGTAAGTCAGTCTTCCGTTAGCTTTTATGGGAGCATTGCAAGAGTGTTGTTTGCAAGAGCAAAACATTTGAACAGATAAAGAATTTTACAGAACACTTAATACTGTAGCAGAAGTGATGGGCACGTACAGAATGAAACATCAAAATGTCACATTTATCACTTTATCTACTAATCATTCAAAATTGACTTTCTTCTCTAAACGTTTAGCCTTGTTTTCTTGTTGCAGGCGTTAGTAAACAAGGAATTCTATGCACTTGGCTGTTTTGAGTTATGCAATCCTGTTGTTTCTTTGTACAGGGTCTGCACAGTGCCAGCATCCCTGGAATTCTTTCTCTGGATGTGTGTCCCACCGACACCAACAAAGTTCTCACAGGTACAAAAAGACGACACATCGCCACCTAGCTGTCTCTGTAATTAGTGCTCCTGCTGTAAGGTAATTCTCTCCCTTTCTCTCCAGGTGGAACGGATAAGAACGTGGTGGTGTTTGATCGCAGAGAGGAACAGATTGTGGCCACTCTCAAAGGCCACACCAAAAAAGTCACCTCTGTCATTTACCACCCGTCTCAGGTACGCTGTCTCCCGCGAATCATTTAAACACGTGTACAAGTCTGTGTGTATTTATATTAAGCCGATATATGTTTTGCCACATCCACAGTCGCTGGTGTTTTCCGCCTCCCCGGACAGCACCATCCGCGTGTGGTCACTCGCAGCAGGAAACTGCGTGCAGGTGGTTAGAGCTCATGAGGCAGGAGTTACTGGCCTCTCCCTGCATGCTACTGGAGATTACCTGCTCAGCTCCTCTGAGGATCAGGTAATGTATATGCATGGATATACTGGCCATTACTTGTGGTAGCGAATGTTATATGGTGAGCGAGTGCAATAGTACAGACGAACAGCAACGAGCAGGTATATAATCATATTATAAAATGCTGTGGGTCAAAGTTTTGGCAATGAGAAAGATAGATAGGGAAGCAAAGGAAAGATAAAGAAAGAACTTTGTCAGCGTGATGTTTAGGTACACAATAACGATATGCAGTTCAGCATCTACGTAAAGGGCAAATAAAAGCAATTTTTATATATGTATATGTATGTGTGTATATATATATGTGTATGTGTGTGTATGGTGTGTGTGTGTGTGTGTGTGTGTTGTGTGTGTGTGTGTGTGTGTATATATATATATATATATATATATATATATATATATATATATATATATATATATATATATATATATATATATATATATATATATATATCATTTCATTCGTTCCTCATTCATCTTCTACTGCTATATCCGATCTTCCCTCGGGTCACGGGGAGCCTGTGCCTATCTCAGGCGTCTATGGGCAAACACACACACATTCATACACTAGGGACAATTTTCCAAGGTGCCAATCAACCTGGTTAGTAGTTAGCACGTTCGCCGCACACCGCCAGGGTCCAGGTTCGATTCCCATCTCGGCCATGTGTGTGTGGAGTTTGCATGTTCTCTCCGTGCCTCTGGGAGTTTTTCTCTGGGTTCTCCGGTTTCCTCTCGGTCCAAAAACATGCACGGTAGGTTGATTGGCACCTTGGAAAATTGTCCCTAGTGTATGAATGTGTGTGTGAGTGCGTGTGTGTCCTGCGATGGGTTGGCATTCCATCCAGGGTGTATCCTGCCTTAATGCCCATAGACACCTGAGATAGGCACAGACTCCCCGTGACCTGATGGAAGATTGGATAAAGCGGTAGAAATGAATGAAAGGTCAGGACTATTATTGTCCGCAAAATGGGGACTAACACAATATTATACAGGTGGCCATAATGTTATATCTGGTCTGTGAAAAATAAATAAATAAAGGTTGTATTAGTGCAGGGTGCTTGTAAGGCACTATATGTGAAGATAATGTAGACTATACAGATTTGCAATATACTCCTCTAAATACAATTTACCTTTATTTTATATTCTTATTATTAGTATATGTACATTTATGTACATTGCATGTCTAACTGTTTGCAGTGTTTATATGCAGCTGTTGATATGAGGATATACAATGATTTTCTTCCTTTGCGTTGCACGATCAAATCCGCCGGTCTTATGTTTCCTCTCAACATGTTTAAAGGCTGGATGACTGCAGGCAGATGAGAGGTATATGATGGCTATGTTCAGTTCAGTCGTTCTTTCCGCACATCGGCGAGGTTCCCGATTACGAAAAAAGCCATTGTTATGAGTGATGCATGATTAATCAGTCTAGCAAAATTGTGGAAGTGCAGCTTGTTTCCTATTTGGAACGAGCAGCCTGTTTTATAATCATCGTGTTGTACACTAATTAAACTTTTTATTACATTAAGCAGGTCTGATTCTTTTTCCATTTGTAGGTACAAGTATAATGTATGTTGATGATTCTCCTTGAGGTGTCTTAACACCTTGGTTTTTTTTTTTTGTCTTGTAGTACTGGGCCTTCTCTGATATCCAGACCGGTCGTGTTCTCACCAAAGTCACGGATGAGACCGCAGGATGTGGTGTGTAATTACAGCTTTCTCCTGAAAGAGACAATTGTGACGTTCTCTTTTAAAGGTCATTGTATGCATGTTAGCATAACCCATTTCCCCTTCTGGTTACAGCACTGACCTGCGCTCAGTTCCACCCCGACGGCCTGATTTTCGGCACCGGTACGGCCGACTCTCAGATCAAGATTTGGGATCTGAAGGAACGCACCAATGTGGCCAACTTCCCCGGTCACTCTGGCCCGGTCACTGCCATCGCCTTCTCCGAGAACGGATACTACCTTGCCACCGGTATGTGCTAAACACTTTATTTATATATTTATTTATCCGTTCGTCCTTTGTGTTTGAATTGTCCTTGTGGTATTCTAGGGGCTCAGGATAGCTCTCTGAAACTGTGGGATCTGAGGAAGCTGAAGAACTTCAAGACAATTACTTTGGATAATAACTATGAGGTTTGTCGTCATTTTGAAGCGATCTAAAGCATCGTGCGATAGAAATCTGAGTAAATCAGTATCGGTAACTTTTCCCCCTTCTTTTATTATGCAGGTGAAGTCCCTAGTGTTTGATCAGAGTGGAACATATCTGGCTGTTGGAGGGTCTGATATTCGGGTCTACATTTGCAAACAGTGGTCTGAGATTCTAAACTTCACCGGTAAGTGTGGCGGCAAACAAAACGACCAGCATCCCGTCCCCTTCGATAAGGAGTTGTGAATGTTCAGAATTCCGTGTTACTAGTGATCTCTGCGAAGTGATTTTAACTCATGCTGGATCGATCGTTCCCCTTCATTTATTCCCTTTTCTGCTTTTCCTCCTCACTTTCTACAGATCACTCGGGTTTGGTGACGGGAGTGGCGTTTGGTGAGCATGCTCAGTTCCTGGCTTCAACCGGCATGGACAGAAGCCTCCGGTTCTACAGTCTGTAGGACACCGAATGAAACGAAAAAAGCGAGAGGAAACGCTCTAGTCCATGATTCATTCTAGTGTTTAAGGAGAAAGCCAAGAGCTGTAGAATTCATTCAAAATGCAAACAGCACGATGGGTTTTTTTTTTTATACACAGTATCTTGCTTGAGGATGAAAACGCATACGGAAATATTTACATCTACATCACCTTGTAGTGATAAGTGAACTTAGTGAACACGTTCTCTACTGTTTGGTAATCAGTCACATGACCGTTTCCTCATGAAAACAACTTCTGCTTACAGGTTTGTTTTTTTTTTTTTTTTTTTTTTTTTTTTGTTTTTTTTTTTTTTTTTAGTAGTCATAAATGATTATGCTCTTGTCAGCCTTGTTTTTCCCCGCTCTGTATTTGTAGGGCTCTTAATTCCTTTCTGGATTAGTGGTGTTAGTTTCTTGTGCCTTTTTTTTTTTTTTTTTTTTTTTTTTTTTTTGTAACCTGCCTTTGGCTGAAAAAAAAAAAAAAATGGATGCAAATTAGATTTCAATAAAGAATCGATGTTTTTAACAGCTGGTATTACTGGGATTGATTTATACTTTTGAATTATTATATAATGAATCTGATATTAGTGATAAAGAACACGTGGATGGATCTAGGGCACATGGGTTTGGGTTTGATTGGGGCTTTGGGTTGCTGGGTATTAAGGCTAGTGGTTTAAGCCCCAGCACCACCAAGCTTCCACTTTCGGGCACGTGAGCGATTGATAAAAATGAAGAAATATTAGATTTGAATATATTCAGTACCAAGTAAAAAGTTTGGACAACACCTGTTTCAGTGGTTTTGCTTTAATATTTACTACATTCTATACAATGTCTTCCCTATATAGCATGAATGTATTAAACAACCCATAATGCATTTTATTTGAATATATATATATTTGTTTTTATTTATATTTGCTTGGAATTCTTCGATTCAGATTGCACTGGTTTTACAAGAATCTTGAGTTCACGGAGGTGTTGAGTGCTTGTTGGCTGCTTTTCCTTCACTCTCCAGTCCAACTCAAGATAAAACATCTAACATCTAACTGGTTAGGGCTGGGCGATATACTGGAACGTTTGATAATGCCAAAATTCGTATATATATTCGAATATATTCGAATAATAAATTAAATAATAAACAAAACACGATTTTATTTACACCCCGCTATGTTCAAACCAGATGAGAATACTTTAATAAATTCACTGCCTTTTACTATTGCCTTTTTTGTCTTATTTCTAAAAAAAAAAAAAAAAAAAAAAAAAGTGGTTTGGAGAAACAAACCACTTTTTATGCATTCACACAATACAATCCTTCTTGCGTGTAAAGCAATAAATCAATTCTATCAGAAGGCTACAAATATAGACTTATTTACACAATCTAAACAACAATAAAATCCGAAGCAAAAAAAAATAAATAAAATCCATTTCGTCCACGACGCTAAAAAAAAACGTGCATTCCAGACACGTGACCGCCCGTCATCATGTGACTCTCAATAAAAACAGGAAGTTGGTGAATCAGCTTTTGCGGGTTGCTAGAATTCCTACCTGCTTTAACACGCATCTAGTGACATGGTACAGGATTGGATAACTGCCCCTGCCTTTTGTCAGTTAGCCAATCGAGTGACTGTTCATAAAAACGCTCAGCCAATCGTAACGGCGTAGGCGTGGTTGTCTGGAAACGGGTAGGAAAGTAAGTAAGCTGTTAGACAGCTGTTGGAGATGGTTCATTAACTCAGTGAACCGAGAGGACCTAGTGGCGTTGGAGACACTTGGAGAGTTTTTGGGTGCCAATAATTATTCACCGTTCTCGGGTAAGTTGTCCCTCACCTGGTTCTCCTGTAGTGACAGTAAAGGGGTGGTGAAAACAAGAGGGGGGAAAAGGTGTAGTGGATACGGACACTGCAGGAATGCAGAGCGAATGGAGCCTTAGACAAAACATTACACTACATAATACATGTGTGTCTGTTTTATTAAGCTTTTATCTTTTATCTGTATATTTACTTGCTTATTTAATGCTATTTGTTGCGAAAGTAAATGTTGCCCAGAGTTTATTTGTAGTTCAAAAGGGCGATACGAGATATAATATTTACACATAAGCATATAACCGAAGGCATTTTCAACTTCAGTATTATTATATTAACACTATACACGTCATAAAATATGCTTATGTTTTTACACGTTTCTTGGTTAGTTTGGCCTTTTACGCGTGATATATTTTGTTAGTGAGAATAGCCATAATAAAGTGTTCAATCAGAAATTCACCATCGTTATAAGTTTACCATGAACATCACAATTACGATGATCCTCCAAAACGCATAGGTTGTTTGTTTGTTTGTTTGTTTGCTAAAAGACTGGACTGTACACAAGGTAATATTGCTAAAAAGAACTGGTAAATCTTCTGGAAGTTAATAAGCAGGAAACAACACACTGACATTAGTTTTGACTAAAAATGAAACTGTATTATGGAAGTTGGAAAAAAGAGGGAAAAAAAGTCCAGCATTTCTTCACCTGCTTTTGCGAAATCATCCAGGCAGGAATGTAACATGGTGGGAGTGAAAAAGGAAACCTTACAGCTGTAGAACTGCTTTGTTCATTAAAGGAAGAAGTACCTACTATTAAAAAAAAGAAGATTGGTGTATGTTGGTGCATTACAAGGCTGTGAAACATCACCATATTGCAGAAGTTGTGTAAACTGATTTATTATGACGTCTAAAGCACAGCCACGTATATATGTCAGAAACGTCCGTTCAGTTTATGACCGTACAACAGGTTTGTAACAGAAAGGAAAAAGGAAGCTATTTAACGAGGGCAACGAGGAAATAATTGTATTTCCCTATTCATCCCATTGTTTCAAAGTTGTATGCCAGACCCCTGTTTGTGTTTTAGGCCTTTGGCATATTCTCTTTTCCTTCACAAATGACGCATATGGAAAGAAAAAAGTTATCTGTCCTGTAATTATAATGCACGGACATCGATGATGCTTTTATAAAATGTTATACGAATTCAAGAAATCGTATTCGATTCGCAGTAAAAATTGAACACCTTATTTATGTGGAGCATATGCCGTGCAGGTTCCTGTGTATGGTGTTGTGGTTTACATACTATACAAATGTGGTCTAAAGACCGTATGCCTCCTACATTGTGAACTAGTTAGAAGCTGCACTTAACAAAACATTTTAAACCATGCACTTTTGTCAGGATTTTTTCTTTTCTTTTTTTTTTTTTTTTGCTTGTGATTTTAAACATTAAAAGTAAAATTCATGCTAATGAATGATGCATTTTAATTTCTTTTAACTAATGTTCTTGAGATGATTTATGAAGCTAAATGCTAAACTCAAGTGTATAGTCATGTTCAGACTGGAAAATGTTGAAGTTTGTGTCATTTGACTTCAACTAGTTTAGGTACAGGACTGACTCACACTCATGCAGTGGAAAATGTGTGTGTGCGTGTGTGTGTGCGTGCGTGTGTGCGTGTGTGTGCGTGCGTGTGTGTGTGTGTGTGTGCCCCTCAGGAATTTGCACATCATACTCACAATTTCAGACAAAATACACCATGATGAATTGACATGTGACTGTTTTCAATGCTCTGTCTCTCTCCCTTCGTCGCTCTGTATGTCTGTTTCTATTTGTCTCACTATTTCGTTTATTCTTTTGTCTCTGGTCCTATCAACATTTCCCCCCTCCCTTTTCTCTTTCAATGCCTTTGTCTGTCTATCTT